>KV014396.1:27890-93478 GCA_001598015.1 Dorcoceras hygrometricum | reverse complement strand
TACCACTAACAGGAAGCTTAAACAAAGGCTAATACTAAGATCTCAACTAACAATTCGAAGTTCTACCTCAACGACGCAACACACGGCCGAACAGCAACTTCGCGATCTCGCTCTAGCCAACAACAGCCTCCAAGAATGGTATAGAAAGGAAGAGCTTCTCGAGAGGAGTCCAACGCTACCTCGCACGCATCAAACAATGGCCAGAAATGACGGGAATTTGCCGGAAAAGCTCACGGTGAACAGTACTCGAGGGTTCGAGAAACAGGGAACGAATGTCGGGAAAATATTCTAAGTATGGGATCTGATGCTAAACGTCGAAGACCAAGTCTTCCTCATATATAAATCCCACAACGGCTGGAATCTTATTTAAAAGTCCACCGACAAAACCAGCAGGCACACTACAACCAGCAGATGCAAAGAACCAACTGCTGAATTCTCAAGCAACGCTAATCAAAACGATGTCGCAGCAACTTAACAAAACAACGTCGCACCGCTTACGTCATCATATCTGCCATCAGCTGGTCGCCTAAAACCATCGGCTGGTTTCTCTCGCGTGAAATCCTTCCAAAAGCTGGTACCAGTCACGACATCTAAAACGCAGCGTTGCAACTAATTAAAACGGCGTCGCATAGCTTACGTCATCAAATCCGGTCGATAACCCTCGCGCAATACCAGCCGCAAGCTACAGGAAACCAGACGCAAGCTACAGGAAACCAGACGCAAGCTACAGTAGAGTTGACCATTGTTGACATCTGCTCTCAGCTGGACAACCAGTCGACACACACGTGAACAAATCCTCGCAGCTGGTACCAGTCGCAACATCCAAACGACATCGCGCCAACTTATCGAAACGCTGTCGTTTGCCCTCAACAAACAAAATAAAGTAGCAGCTGGATACAAACATGCTATCAGCTTTCACTTAACAGACGCATCCAGATTTCACTAAAACGACGGCGTTTAGGAATCTCGCGCTATCAAAACACGCTACGACTGGATTTCACCAAATCGACCAGCTCTCACCACGAAATCAGCTTTTACCCAAAATACCAAAAATACGAAAACTTCCAGAAATGCTCTAAATGTGAAATCTGACCCGAAAATGAAATCAAAACATCCAAACAGAGATCTGAATCACCAGAAATCTCTAAACCGATTAATTCCAACCAAATTAATCTTATACAATTCCAGGTCTCACAAATGTAACGGTCCACACATCATGGATACGACTCACACGTCTTTTATGCTATGTTATGTTAATGTCTTATTATGTTATGATATACGATTATGAATGTTACGACTGATTTACGAGCCATGATTTACGATCAATCATGCATGCATGTCTTAAAGCTATTTTTACGATACTTATGTGCTTGCATGTGGTTTTTTTATACGTACTTTGATGGTCCCGGAAATAGGATCAATAAGCAAATAGGAGTTCAGAAGGGGGGGGTTGAATGAACTCCTTCGATTTTTCTATTTCAAAGTTCTTTTAAAAAGTTTGGATCTCAGTTATAAGCAAACTTCTCAGCCAACAAAATATGTGCGGAAATAGGCCGATTGGTTTGTGAACAAACAATGTGCAAACAGTAAGTAAATGCTGTAAATAAAAGATTGAGACGAGAGTTTGTTTCTGGAAGTTCGGATATAAATATCCTACGTCTCCCCTTCTTCCTCCTCGGAAGGTAGCACTAGAAGACTTTGATACAAGTAGACAATCTACAAGCACCCGATCCCAAAGCCAACAGCCTTGAGAACTCCTAGCACTTCACAACGCTTCACGCAGACTTCGCTGCTGGTTAACAATGATTTTGAACGTTTTACGAACTTCTTAAAAGACAGTTCGTTTACAGACTCTATCAAATATCTGCTGATATTTATAGGCTTCGGCTGTAATGGTAACATTAACTCTCCAAAGGAAATAAATCCCGTTTGAATTACTGCCAAAATAGTACACCGTAATCTCTGCTCCACTGCAAGGTCAAACGCTCATCCACAGAGCCAATTTGTCTTCTTTCCATTTTTGTGCAAGCATAGAGAAACGGCCACTGTACACTGTACTATTCACCCAAAATAGTACCTACCTTGTTTCCTTCATTCCAGGCAACTGTACGATCCAATAAATCTTTTCCATATAAGCAAACGATCGTATATCAAGTACTTAGAGCTTGCGCCTGAAATTACTATGAAACATCAGCACTATCTTCACCTTCGTTGTCAAAATCTTCTACTGGAAAAACGCTTAGAAGAATTCATCTGCTGATAAGCGTACGCGTTTTTCATCTGCTGATTCCTTTAGCAATAAAACGATGTCGTGTCAACTTATTTAAGCGACACCGTTTAGCTATCTTCGAAATACATCTGCTGGACAACAACATGTAGAGCATCTGCTGGTTGACAAAGAAACGCTTCTGCTGAATCAATCCAAACGCTGTCGTTCCAACTTAATCAAACGATGTCGTATCACAATCTTCAACAAAACGACTAAGCAACTGCTGAACTACTTCAACAAAGAGTCTGCTGAAATCTTCATCTGCTGAAACGAAACAGTGCACTCCACGACGTCGTTCCAACTTATCAAAACGCTGTCGTTGACACTTCTTAGCAAAACACGATAGAACTCAAATCGAATACCATCTGCTGAATCTTCACGAATAACTGCTGTAGCTCTTCAAGAAGGTATCTGCTGAACTGTAACTGTGCATACCAACGACGTCGTTCCAACTTTTCAAGACGCCGTCGTTTAGCACCCCTCCAACTAATCAACTGCTGATCTCTTCATGAAAACTCCAACTGATAAAGTAGCACTTGTTGAATGCGACAACTGATCGATCAATCCATTTTGTCTTTTTGTTATCACCAAAACTTAATAAATATTGTTCTAACATACTTTGTTATTATCAGATAGGGCATGCTGGGCCTATAGGTTCACTAGATTTAAATGGTGCAGGTGAGCCTGCAGATGATATTATCCCGACTGGTGGTGAGGACCTCTGAGCGCCCGCTGCAGCTGCTATCCCGTGACCACTCCTTATGTTTTTGTTTGATGAGACATGTTCAGATTCCGCATTTTATTTACTCTGGTTTTAAGACAAATCGAATGATTTAATGTTTTGAGATATTTATTCCTTTATGTTTTAAAGTGATGTTGAGAAAAGTTTTCAAGGGACGAGCCATACTTTAAAGAATGTTTATTTCACACTTTATTTAAAAAAAAAATTTCAGGAGTGCAGTTCTTTTCATAGATGCTTGAATAATTTGACCAACAAATGAGAAAATTAAATCTTTATATTCAAAAGTGGACAACAACAGTTTGACATATAGTTCCATCGTGTTGGAACATCGCACGCAAACTGTTTCGACTTCATCCAATTTATTTTACAAAATTTGCCCCATTGTTTCATTTCTTAGGCATGTGTCCACATATAATGATTTGTATATCTAATTGGTGTAATATAAATATCTAAACTTGTTAGACCATCTTGAACATACAAATTTAAAATATGACATGTACATCGAATATAAAATTTTTTTCGACCTATTGATGGTTGAGATAGTATAATAAGTCCGTCAATGCTATAAGTACTTGTACTTGCATTATCAAAAGAAATTGAAAAATTTTTTGTTGTCGAAACATATTCCTTCAAAATAATAAAAATAAGATGATAAATATTTTGTGCAGGATGTGATTCATTGAAACATCAGTATGCATGCAAACTCTTTTTGATATTCCATGAGCTATCTATCCAATGATAGGTAATGCTCATGTATGAACAAGATTGCCAATGATCACTCCAAATATCAAGATAAAAAGACACTTTATTTTCCAAACTGAAAATTCTTTAATCAATTATCTTTTTTTGAGCAGTAAGTAATTTCTTAAGGGTACATTTAAGTGTATCTCAAGGGATGCGCCTAATTGCAGGATTAACACTAGATGAAATCCAATTTTCAATGATAATTTATCACCAAAGCTAAAATATAATTGTTCAACAACAATATACCTAGCAGTTTCTTCCCTAAATTGGATTAAAAAATTAAAGAGTTGAGAGTCGTAACCAGATTATGATGAAAATGAAGATACTCGAGTTTGAAATCTAGATATACCAATTTCCACCGGATGATTCTTCTCGATGTGCCGATTCAATGTGCCATATCCTCCTCCGTATTGACATTTGTAAAATTTGAACAATATTTACTTATTGCTTGCATATCACCGGAAGGAAGTGCCATCTTATCGAAGTGTTTGATGAAAACATCGGATTTGATCAATTCGCCCGTCGATACCATCGGCATCACCGGTGTACTCATGCTGCCTTGAGTCCATTGGCTTTGTCGGCGTGCTGGTAGGACTTCGACATCTTCTTGAGTATTCTTGTTGTCAGAGAAAAGAAATTCAAGATCGTCGATGTTTAACAGAATATAGATTCATTTGAGGAACAATAGAATTTCCTTGATGTCCACGACGACGACTTGATCCACCATTATAATGTAGTATAGATTTGAGAGATTAAAAGAATAAGAGATTAGGAATTTAGGACCGTAAGAGAATAAAAGATTAGGAGAACTTAAGAGAATAAGAAATTGAGAGGAGGATATGAAACTTATAAATAAGAGATTGAGAGTGAATTGGTGTGAAACGAATTAAAAGAGGTGGCGGTATTTATAGAAATTATTATTTTTTTAAAATTAATTGTCAACCAACCGGTCCGGGCCGGATCAGACCCAGTGGGTCGATCGTTGCCTCTTTTTTAATTCCAATGGTCAGCCCGTCGGGTCTGACCCAAGTCCGACCCGCAAGGATCTATCTTTTTTAAAAATACCCGACGATCCATCGATCGGTTACTGATCGAATCGATGAGTCATCGGGTTGCATATTTGGAACCCATAACCGTCCTTTTATTAATGGATCCCGTCCGATAACGGATCAAACTCGTTGATTAGTTAATTGATCCATTAATCATCCGGTTCGGTCCAACTATCGAACCGACCCAATAATGTAGATAAAGGCGGGAAAATCCCGGAAACAAAAAGGTTGTTTGAGGCAAGCCCAAGGCTTTACACCAAACAGGTGCAAATGCGGGCGCTGAACGTGGCGGAGAAGCCGTCGGTGGCTAAGGCGGTGGCCGGGATACTCTCGAAGAACCCAGTCAGCGGCGGGCTGAGGGTGAGAGATGGACGGTCGAGATTCAACAGGATCTTCGAGTTCAATTACACCATTCAAAACCAGCAATTCCAAATGGCATTCACCTCAGTCACTGGCCATCTCATGGAGATTGAATTCGAGGACCGATATCGCAAGTGGCACTCCTGCGACCCCGTAGATCTCTACCATGCCCCTGTCAGGAAACATGTCCCCCAGGTAATGTAACCGGGGTTGTGTAATATGCGCGGATTATGGTTATGCGGTCGATTGTTTTCACATTTCGCTCGAAAGATATTATCTTGCTGTTGAGTTTAGATGCTGGTTTAGCTTTCACTGTCGGGTTATTCTTTCGGTGTAAGCCAATATTTTGTGTATATTGATATGTGCATCCACTGTCATACATCATCTATCAAAGTTCACCAAAGCCAGTAGCCTGAATCTGAGAGGATTTGTATTAATTGTTGTCAATGGTTGATTTGATGGAAGCATCTAAAACTGTGATATATGCCTTTTTCATTCGTGTGCAACAGATGAGGTTGATGTGTAAGAGCTTATCAGGTTAGGAGATTTCTTGGAACAAGACACAATCTGTCACATGGAGATTCTATCTGGCGATATTAAGTATTTTGCATGCTTGAAGATAATGAATTTTGCTACGGGGGCATGGTGATCTATGATGAAATGTTGGATTAATTTTTATTTATTTATTTTTGTTAACCTGGCTATGATATTAATTCTTTTAAGTTTGAAGTAGTAAAAGTATTCAGTGACAGTTGTTTTTGAAAGAATAGCACTTGAGCATGGGCAATCTTAACTTGGTTTTTGTGGACAATGACAACGGAAATGATACATGATTATTTTGAAAGTTCCTGTAGAAGGCCTGTATAAATATCTGTGAAGAAGGAACGCATTATTGTTATTATTGTTATACTCTTTGTTGTTCACTTTCACACATGAGAGGTTTGTTCGTTTCTTTTGGCTAATTAGGATAAGTCAGACATCCAAAAGACATTGGAGGAAGAAGCTAGAACGTGTCAATGGCTTATCTTGTGGCTTGATTGTGATAGAGAAGGTGAAAATATAGCATTTGAAGTTGTAGAAGTCTGTACACGAGCAAATCGTAATCTCAACATCTGGAGAGCTCGTTTCTCTGCCTTAATCGATAGGTTTGATGGCTCGATGATGTTATTTACTTGTTTGTCTTCTCATAGATATTAATTGTCATTCCCTAACAAATTTTAGATTATCAGGGATATCCATTATGCAGTGCAGCACCTTCTTCGGCCAAATCAGTTGTTTGCTGATGCTGTAGATGTTCGACAAGTGAGTTGTTTTTCATATTAGCCTTGTTTTTTTTCAGTTTGTTAATTCAGATTGTTTTTAGTATCTGCCGTGCATCATTTTCCCCTATGCTACAAATTTATCGCTAATGCTATACTCGTGATGCAAATCTTTGAATTGTGCTGGCAATAAAACAAGGGGCTTGCCAAATACATTTTCTTGGACTCTTTTCATGAATCCATGCTTCAAAGTTTAGTTATTTGATTTGATGCAAAATTCTGAAGACTTAACGTAATTAGGAATATCTTACAGGAAATAGATCTGCGGATTGGTGCTTCTTTCACCCGGTTTCAGACTATGCTTTTGAGAGATGCGTTTGTCCTCGATGTTTCAGCAGATGACAGGAATCTTGTTCTAAGTTATGGTCCTTGCCAGGTCAGCAACTCCTTCACTAGCTAGAAAGTATAAAGGAAAAACCAGATTTGTTGTGTACAATCTACTTTTTCCACTCCTAGTGACCAGATGTGCTTTGCATATTTTTGTTTCTGGCATTGACCGCAGTTTCCAACATTGGGTTTTGTTGTGGAGAGGTTCTGGGAAATTCAATCACATGAACCTGAAGAGTTCTGGACTATCAACTGTACTCACAATTCACATGAAGGCACTGCTTCATTTAGTTGGATGTAATTGTCATCATCTTGCATCATCTAGTAATTGAATCTTTTGGTATTGAAACCTCACAGCTGTCAATTAGCAGGCGTGGACATTTGTTTGATTACACTTGTGCAACAATCTTATATGAATTGTGCATCCAAGAACCCATAGCAACTGTGAGTCTCCATGCAATGAAGACAAAAAATACAGAAACAAACCCAGTGTCAATGGTTGGATTGTTGAACGTGTGGTTTTCCTCTTCAGGTAATTGATGTTAAGCAGCTGGAAAAACTGAAATATCCTCCTCATCCTTTGAGTACGATTGAACTTGAGAAGCGTGCATCAAGGTATTTTAGAATGAGTTCAGAGCAGACTATGAAGGTTAGTTTTCTACAAATCATTTATACCTTTGTTGTTATTCTTAGCGTCTTCACGTTTTCGATCTTACTGATGTGTGCTGGTCTGCCGGACCATTAAATAATGTTTGCAAATTATTAGATTTCCCATATGTTGCCTAGCTAAGTATTTCTATTCTCTACTGATTAATGAACTTGCGCAATATCGGAAGCATTAGAAATTTATTAACATCTGAAGGAAAGTGGTGAAAATAAAATCGATCAGCTGAGATATTGGCATGATCTTAGCTGTGCAAAAACCAGTAGTTTGGAATATAATATTGTAATAAGCTTGATTTTAGTTTCTTCCTTTTTTTATTCCTTGCATACTGTTAATACAGGGCATGTACACAGTCTTTGTAGTACAAGAAGTAAATAATACTCTTTTTGGTATCAGAGCCAAAAAGCTTCTCGTTTTTTCAGAACCCTAGCAGCCCTCTCTTTTCTTTCCGCTATGTTAGTTGCCAATTCCTCTCCTGTTGTTAATTCTAAAACCGTTGAAACCAAGAATTCCCATGTTGATTCTCACCATGTTCAAATTACCACAATCTGACTCAATGAAGGTAATTTCTTGAGGTGGTCTGAATCAGTGAAGATGTGTATTCATGGGAGGGGAAAGATCGGATATCTCACTGGCAAAACCAAAGCACCTGCAGAAACAACTTCAACCTTTGCACCCTGGGATGCAGAGAATTCCATGGTGATGGCTTGGCTAGTGAATTTTATGGAGGAAGACATTAGCGCCTACCACATGTGGTATCCACTGCCAAAGAACTTTCGGTTAATATCTGTCAGATGTATTCTGATCTTGGCAACCAGTCACAAGTTATGGGTTGCAGTTTCATCTTGGAGAGATTTGGAAGGGGGAGATAGTGTGAGAAGATATTTCAATATCCTGAAAGGCCTATGGCAGGTGTGGATATGTTCATCAATGACTTTGAATGGAAAGTGTTGAAGATTACAACCAGCATCGGAAGATGGTGGAGAAGAACATGATTTATAAATTTTTGGTAGGATTGAATTTTGAAGTTGATGAAGTAAGGGGTAGAATAATTGGTAGACAGCCCCTTCCATAAATTGGAGATGTATTTTCTTTAATACGACGTGAGGAAAGTTGCCGAATGTCATGCTGGGCAAAAAGGGGACTGGTGGATCCTTTTGAGACTCAGCATTTTTTCCTGCAAATGCTAATGCTGCCAGAGCACTTGCTAATATCAACGGAAAACTGAAGAAAAACCACGAGTGTGGTGTGATTACTGTGACGAACCAGGCCATATTCGGAGACTTTCTGAAAACTCTCTACCATTTTGATGACAACTCTTTCTGCAATAAACAAAATCATGGCTTCAGTCGTAGCACTAGTTCCTTCTGTGTTCGTGAAAAAATTATGCTTTGGCACCATAGACTAGGACATCCTAGTTTTCATTATTTAAAATCTTTTTTTCCTAATTTATTCAAGAATTTGGATTTCAATTCTTTGCTCTGTGATGTGTGCCATTTATCAAAAACTCATCGTGTGAGGACCTCAATTTTGATTTTTGATTTGATAAATGGTAAGGTGCGAATTGAACGAGATTCATAATTTGTCCAAGGACAAAATAACCAAATAGTTTGGACTAAAATGCAAACATCTAAAAATTTTAGATTATGAACTGGAAAACAGCTCAGAGTTTATGAACGATGCGAAAACTGGATAAAACCTTTTAAAATAATTTCATTCAGTTTACAGCTGTATAAATATGAAATAATTGAAACTAACTCATTACAAAATGAATTATCTCATGTCTAAACTGAACAAAAGTATGTGAGTTGTACTAGCACAAAAATGTAGGTTCCACGATAAACACCTCCCGATCTGATTCAACCTTCACCCACCAACAACCTCTAAACCTGATCACCTGCATTCAGGAAGGCTCAACAAGCAAATCTGGAAATAACGAAGTTATACAATACATGCATAAAAATAACTCTAAACTGATAAGCTGTAAACTGATAAGCTCGAAAGTTGATAAACTCGTAAGCTGATAAAGGAAATTACTTAAAGCATAAACTTTCTTAAATACTCGGTTGTATAACAACCCAAAGTATTCATCATTTTCTGTAGTGAAATGTGAACGAAAGCTCTCCCTAGTTCATAGTCGCTTGATCAAGCTTAAACTGGTTCTAGGTGGAGCGGGACCCAATGACCCTTTTGCTGTTGGCCACACGCCCTAGTCTTTGACTCTGTTGGCAGAGCACTTCGATCCGTTGATCGATTACCACACACCCTATGGTTGGCAGGGCACTCTGGTCTGTCGACCGATTACCACACACCCTATAGCTGACCGTCTGTTATCCATCACAAATCACTAGAACTTTTGAAATATGCTTCCTTCAAACATTCTATAATACTCTCTTAAACTGCATTTCTCTGATCTAAATAAGATCGCATACAGATATGGGTTGCTATTTTAAAAAAACTCATTTGATGTTTAAAAGCTACTGGGAGTACATCGGAGTTAAATCGAAGAAGAAACTCGAATCAACTCAGGCTATAGAAACGAATAACGAATAGCGGAGCTCTAAGCTGATGAACTATTTCTTGAAATTGTGATAACTTAGAACATAGAGTTATACCTTCGAATCAAAGCTAATGGAATGAAGGATTTAACTTGAATTACAGTAGTAGTCCAGAGTGAACCTAAGCTGAATCGGTTCAGCTCAGAGCATGAACAGATTGCGGACTCGAATCAGCTTAGAATAGAAAATCAGATCTAGGGTATTTGGTCAACTCAGATTAGAAAAGTCAACACAATATTAGACGAGCAGACTGAATTACAATGGTCAAATAAAGTCAACTCAACTTAGATAATGAAATCAGATCACGAGCGTAAAACAACTCTGGGTGAGAAATCATATCAAGAGTGTAAAACAACTCTGGGTGAGAAATCAGATCACGGGCTCCACTTAGCTTTGGGAAATAAATCAGATCGCGACCGGAGATCAGCTCCGGAAAATAAGCAGATCGCGAACTTAGCTCAATAATGATCAACAACTTAGAAGATTTCCTTAGTTTGAAGACAAAATATCTAAGGAAATATCCAGATAACTTTCACGTTTAAGCTACTTTTGTGCATCCCAGAAATTTCAAGAAGAACTAACTCAAACATCATAAAACATTTTTGAACAATTTCTCTAAACCAAAACTCCAGCAAACCAATATTCATCAAGAAATCATCTCTGTGTTTGAAAAACTTCAAAACCTTTCTCAAACCTTTGAAACTGACTCAAACATACAAGAGGAAATCAATGTATGTTTTCCAATATGCAGCAAGAAACAGAAGTTACTTTCCTTAAGCAACGAACAACAATTGACTGAGATTTATCCGGCTTTGAACAGCTCACAAACACGATTACTTTGAAAAATTTGAAGCTTCAGTCGGTTTCTTTTCTCAGAGAGCACCGCTGCTCAGAAGTCTTTTCTTTTATGTGAAGGTTTGTGAATGATTGTGAATCGTTGCTTTTGCTAGTATTTATACGAAACATTTCAAAGATATTTTGAGCAAAACACTAGTCTTTTGAAAGTGCTACTTCTAATTAAAAGTGCTACTCCGTTCTTAAAACGAAAACTTGAACACAACCTGTGAGAATTGGAGAGGAAAAAGTTATTCTTAATCCATGGGAACTTACAACTTTAAATAGAGTACAACAGATCAACTAAATCTCTACAAAGATATCACCAAATCTCTAAAGATCTAATCTCCTAATTTAACAGATTACACTACCTAATTTAACGGATTACTTAATTAATGTACATCATAGATGATATTGTAGAATATATGATAAGATCCTAACAGATCCTAAAGATCCTGTGATAGTTGTGTACACGCCCCCTCAAGCTGGGTCGTAGATGTTGATAAGACCCAGCTTGCCCACAAGTACTTCGTGACTCGGTTCAGGTAATCCCTTCGTAAGGATATCTGCAAGTTGATTGGACGTTGGTATATAGTGAATAATGATGAGGCCTGCATCGAGCTTTTCTTTGATAAAATGGCGGTCCACTTCAACATGTTTAGTACGATCGTGATGTACTGGATTGTGAGCAATGCTGATGGTTGACTTATTATCACAAAACAGTTGCATAGGATGGGGAACATCCATCTTCAGTTCTTGCAGAACCCGTCTGATCCAAATTAGCTCGCACAATCCATGTGCCATGGCTCGATATTCAGCTTCTGCACTGCTACGTGCTACAACCGACTGCTTCTTACTGCGCCATGTGACAAGGTTACCCCATACCATTGTACAATATCCAGAGGTTGACCTTCTATCTGAGATCGAACCAGCCCAATCGGCATCTGTAAATGCACTCACAGAACGATCATCGGTTTTTGCAAAGAACAGGCCTCTCCCGGGTGTAAGTTTTAAGTACCGCAATATTCTGTAAACTGCATCGAGATGTCCTTGGCAAGGAGAATGCATATATTGACTGACCAGGCTGACAGCAAAGGCAATGTCAGGACGTGTGTGTGAGAGGTAGATAAGTTTACCGACAAGTCTTTGGTAGCTGCCCACATCCACTGGTTTGCCTTCAAGTAGTGCCTGTTTATTCCCCAGCTCAAGTGGTGTGCGACTTGGTTTACAGCCTAACATACCTGTTTCGGCTAACAAATCCAAGGTATACTTACGTTGAGAGACAGAGATACCTTTCCGGTTCCTAGCAATTTCCATACCCAAGAAGTATCGCAGAGGTCCAAGATCTTTGACCTCAAATTCCTTGGCTAACATTAGCTTAATATTAGTCATTTCATGACTATCATCCCCTGTAACAATTATGTCATCCACATACACGATAAGAATAGTAATGTGACCATGGTTGGAGTGTTTGACAAAGAGTGTATGATCTGCTTGCCCCTGACGATACCCCAACATCTTAACGACCTTAGAGAATTTGTCAAACCAGGCACGTGGAGACTGCTTTAGGCCATATAGGGATTTATTGAGTTTACATACCAGTTGAGTGTCCGGACTCTCGAATCCAGGAGGTTGGCGCATATAAACTACCTCCTCCAGGTCCCCATGAAGGAAAGCATTTTTTATATCAAGCTGATGTAACGGCCAATCAAGGTTTGCGGCCAATGAAAGGAGGATACGTATGATGTTAAGTTTAGCCACCGGAGAAAATGTCTCGGTGTAGTCAATACCATAGGTTTGAGTAAAGCCTTTGGCAACCAGACGTGCTTTGTGTCTGTCGATTGAGCCATCTGCCCTGTACTTGACAGTGAACACCCATCTGCATCCCACCACACTCTGCCCCTTGGGTAGTTCGACTAATGTCCAGGTATTGTTCTGCCTTAGAGCACGCATTTCTTCCATCACAGCAATCCGCCACTCAGGAACAACCATAGCATCCTGGATTGACCTAGGAAGGGTAGTACTATCCAATTTTGAACTAAAAGCATGAAAGGATGGGGAGAGTTTCGAATATGAGATAAAGTGTGAAATGGGGTGTTGGGTGCATGTGCGTGTACCTTTCCTAAGGGCGATAGGAAGGTTAAGATCAGGAGGAGTACCTGAATGTGAAGCCACTATCGGTTCAGCTTCATGGCTGTGCTGAAGAGTCACGATGTCTTTAACACCCTGAGATTTGTTACGTCTTGAGTAGACCTTCAATTCTTGGGATGGAGCTGGCGCTCCCGATGATGGATGCCCTGGAGAAATGGGTTCACTGACTTCAAGGTCACCGGTAGAGGGAGCAGGTGTAGGATCCAGGTGAACACCGAGAAGAGGTGTTGGATCCCACCAAACTGCAGTTTTTGTATTCTGGCTAAGGGACGTGGGTGAAAGGAAGTAGGGAGTACTTTCAAAGAAGCTGACATCACGGGAGACAAAGGTTTTTTTTGTAATGGGACAATAGCACTGGTATCCCTTCTGAGTAGATGAGTAGCCGAGAAAGACTGTTTTTATAGCCCGAGGGTCAAGTTTACTTCGATGATGGTCGTGAACATGGACAAACGCAGTACACCCAAAGGTTTTTAGCGGGAGTTTAGGTGATGCTGGCATGTGAGGGAAGGACGCCAGCAACAGGGAGATAGGTGTTTTGAAGTTGAGTGGACGACTAGGTAAACGGTAAATGAGATAGGCAGCGGTAAGAACGGCATCACCCCATAAGTATTGAGGCACATTCATAGTGAACATTAAGGCACGGGCTACTTCCAACAAATGGCGATTTTTTCGTTCGGAAACTCCATTTTGTTGTGGGGTGTCAACACAAGAACTTTGGTGAATAATGCCATGGTGCGTAAGGTAATCACCGAGAATGGAATTGAAGTATTCTTTACCATTATCAGTTCTGAGAGTACGAACGTTGGCGTGAAATTGGGTCTGGATCATTTTGTGGAAGTTTTGGAATATGGTCGCGGTGTCAGATTTGTTTTGTAGGAGATAAACCCATGTAACCCGAGTGTGATCATCAATGAAGGTTAAAAACCATTTTTTCATGGCGGGTAGGCTGTTTGGATGGCCCCCAGATGTCGCTGTGGATAATTGAAAAAGGGTACTGATGGTGTATACGTCTTTTGTGGAAAAGGAGTGCGAGTATGTTTTGCTAATTCACAATGTTCACAACGGAGCAAACTGAGATTTTTATTGATAGACAAAGATGGAAATAAACGTGCTAAATATGGAAAACTGGGATGGCCTAGTCGAAAGTGAAGTAACATTATTTCCTGGTTAGATAAGCTAGACTTAGGCGGAACACAAGACAACAAGGACTGAGGACCATTAGAAGACGAACTCTCAAGGTAGTAAAGGCCATCGTGAAGCTTAGCACTGCCAATCTTCTTCCCCGATAGGTGGTCCTGAAAAAGACATGAACCAGATGAGAAATTAGCACGACAATGACAATCACGAGTGAGTTTACTGACAGAAATGAGGTTACACTTTAACGAAGGAACATGAAAGACATTTTTTAAAGTGATGTCCCTAGACACGTTAATGTCGCCAATTCCATGAATGCGGGAGAGGGACCCATCCGCTATCCTTACTGTCATATCACTATTACAAGGAGTATAAGAGCAGAAAGAATTAAGGTTCCCAGTCATATGGTCGGATGCGCCGGAATCAATAATCCAAGAGGGTGAAGGAGCGGAGATAAGAGTGGAGTAGATTATACCAGATTGAGTTACGGAGCATGACCCGACAGGAGGAGTGAGGGCAGTCTCCCGTAGAAGACGACAGTATTTCTCAAGTTGCTCGATTTGTTCTGCAGTGAAGGGGGTCGAGGTACGAGATGAGGAAGGTTGTTCCTGGACAGAGTGGGCTTGAAAGCTGCGACGGTCAGATTGTTTTCGGGATTGCCAATTTGCTGGTTTGCCATGAATCTCCCAACATGTGTCTTTAGTATGGCCTGGTCGATGACAGTGATCACACCAAGGCCGTCGCCCCTGACGTTGGCCAGAATTTTTTGCGGAGGCTAGCGCAGATGGCTCGGAGACAGGATTTTGTATGGAGGCTAAAGCAGATACCTCAGAGGAGGAGGAATCAGGGAGCATTACTTTTCGCCTAAGTTCTTCACGACGAACTTCAGAGAATGCATCATCGGTTGATGGGAAGGGGTCACGCGCAACAATCCGTCCTCGAACATCATCCAGCTCTCTGTTAAGGCCAGCAAGGAAATCAAACACTCTTTCTCTCTCGATGGTGCGTCGCATGTGACCACTGCATTCGGCACACATACGGGATTCTTCGAGGAACAAGTCCAGCTCCTGCCATAGCTCTTGAAGGTCCGAAAAATAGTGGGTGACAGTGTTGGAGCCTTGTTTGATCTCCTTTAGCTTGGAGCGTAATTCAAAAACTTGAGAGGTATTCCCCAGGTCAGAATACATGCGGCGGACAGCGTCCCACACTTCTTTGGCAGTTTGGAACCATAAATATCGTCGACTGATGTTCGTCTCCATGGAATTAATAAGCCACGCAAGAACGATAGAGTTGTCGGCCAGCCAAGTCGGGTACGCTGGATCGGTGGTAGCGGGAGGGGGCAGGTCGCCAGTGAGGTAGCCGAGCTTTCCACGAGCGCAGACAACAATCTTTACGGATTGTGCCCACTGAAGATAATTACGACCATTCAGAAGGTGGGTTGTGATCTGTAGAGATGACATATCACTCCGGGAAAAGGGAGCGATGGATACGCTAGAGAGTTTCTCAGGTGTGGTGTCCCCAGAAACAGTAGATTTACTAGACATGATAGCAAGGAGGGATGAAGGTCAGAGGGAAATACACGACAAGTACTTAGATTATGACTTGTGTGGCTCTGATACCATGAGAGAATTGGAGAGGAAAAAGTTATTCTTAATCCATGGGAGCTTACAACTTTAAATAGAGTACAACCGATCAACTAAATCTCTACAAAGATATCACCAAATCTCTAAAGATCTAATCTCCTAATTTAACAGAATCTCTAAAGATCTAATCTCCTAATTTAACAGATTACACTACCTAATTTAACGGATTACTTAATTAATGTACATCATAGATGATATTGTAGAATATATGATAAGATCCTAACAGATCCTAAAGATCCTGTGATAGTTGTGTACAGTAGCCAATCAGACCAAGTTCTCGGTTGCTCAGACGAGAAACAGCGTAGGTATGTCTCTAGACAACGGTTCAGTACCTCCGTTTGGCCATCTGTTTCTGGATGTAGGAAGAACTCATCCTGAGTAGAGTGCCCTGCAGCCGGAAAAATTCAGTCTAGAAATGGCTCATAAACACGGGGTCCCTGTTGCTCACAATTGATTTGGGAGCTCCGTGTAGCCTTGCGATCTCCCTGGAGAAAGTTTCTGCCACCCCTTTAGCGGTGAAAGGGTGCTTGAGCAATATGAAATGAGCATATTTGGATAGCCTGTCGACCACCACCATGATAACCTCAAACCCTCGCAACTTCGGAAGCCCCACAATGAAATCCATTGCAATATCCTCCCAAATAGCTGCTGGAATGGGTAAGGGTTGCAAGAGGCCCATCGGTTTGGTGGTGTCATACTTCTGTTTTTGGCAGACATCACAACCAGCCACAAACTTCACGACGTCGTCTTTCATCCCACTCCAGAAAAAGGTTCCAGCGATTCGTTTGAGCGTCCTCAATGCTCCCGAGTGTCCCCCCGATGGGGTAGCATGTGCCTCACTAAGTATCTTCTCTGCCCAGGTAGAGTTTTAGGAACTACTATCTTCCCCCTGCGCAAGAGCACTCCATTTACCATCAAATAGCAGCCTTCTCCATCCAATAGCTTGCGTATCACTTCTCCCAGAATAGGATCTTGCCTAACTGCCTTGTTGAGTTCACTTATCTCCACACACTCGGGCTCGGATATACCCATGAGTTCCAGCCCCTCCTCTTTTCGAAACAGTGCATCCGCCGCTGCATTATTGGTTCCTGCTTTGTATCTAATCTCGAACTCATATCCCATCAACTTGCCTATCCAAAGCTGCTGATCCGGGGTGGTAATACGTTGTTTCAGCAGGCTAGTCAGGGACCTATGATCTGTTGTCACGATAAACTTCTTCCCCAGTAGGTAGGGTCTCCAATGTTGGACTGCTAGTACCAGCGCCATCAACTCTTTTTCATATGTGGACTTCGACAGTGCGCTGGCGGCAAGTGGTTTACTAAAAAATGCTACTGGTCTCCCTTCCTGTGACAATACTGCTCCCACTCCTTTGCCCGAAGCATCGCATTCTATAACGAACTCTTGTGTGAAATCCGGCATTCGTAGCACGGGTGCAGTACTGATTGCCCTTTTCAGAGCCTCAAAAGCGCCCTGTGCATCATCATTCCAACCAAATTATCCTTTTTTATAGTTCGGTCAATGGCTTCGCTATTTTCCCATAATCACGAATAAACTTCCTGTGATACCCTGTCAATCCCAAAAAACCTCGCACGCCCTTCCTCATGGTTGGTTTCTGCTACTGCTCCACCGCTGCCACCTTTCCCAGATCCATGGCTACTCCAGCCCCTGAAATGATGTGCCCCAAGTATTCCACCTGTTTGAGCCCAAAGACGCATTTCTTCCTGTGCAGCAGTAGCCGATTTTTTTCCAACACATCTAAGACAGAATGCAGGTGTTTCAAATGATCCCCCCAATCCTTGCTGAAACCAAAATGTCATCCAGGAATACAAGCACGTATTTCCTCAAGAATGGCCTCAAAACTTCGTTCATCGTCGCTTGAAATGTTGCCGGGCCATTCTTTAGCCCAAACGGCATGACGAGAAACTCGTAGTGGCCTTTGTGGGTACGGAAGGCCGTCTTGTACACATCCTCAGGTCGTACCCTAATCTGGTGGTAACCGGATCTCAAATCCAATTTGGAAAACCAGACTGCTCCATGTAGCTCGTCCAGTAGCTCTTCGATGATTGGCGTGGGGAATTTATCTGTGATAGTAACTTCATTTAGTGCTCGATAATCCACGCAGAAAAGCCAACTTCCATCCTTTTTTTTACAAGAATCACCTGGCTGGAGAAAGGACTGCAACTGGGTTAAATTACCCCGGGCTGCAGCATTTCTGACACCATTTTTTCAATTTCGTCTTTCTGGTGGTGTGCATATCTGTAAGGGCGAACCTGCACTGGCCCCTGTCCCTCCTTCAGTTTTATGGCGTGGTCTTGTGTTCGGGTTGGGGGTAATGTTCGTGGTATATCGAACAAACCTGTGTATTTGTGCAGGAGTGCTTCCAGTTCTGCAGGGGGATTCACTCCCTCTTCCCTATGTACTCCTTCCACTGATCTCTCTCCGTATACCAAAGTGCTCCGAAAAACTCTGTCTGTTACCTTGAGTAAGGATTTCATGGAGATTACGGCCCTGCTCAGTTCCCCTACCAGTGTTACTATCCCCTGGCCTACCGAGAACGACATACGCATGAGTTCCCAATTTGTTACCACTTCTCCCAGTGTGCGTAACCAATCTACACCCAGAATAAGATCGACCCCCCCGAGTTGAAATACATACCCATCCACCTCGATCACGCATTGTCGAAGATCCACCACCAGTCCTTTGCAAAGACCCTGACACTGCACCCGTCCCCCATCGCCTAAACAGACCCCGAACTTCACGGTTTCATCCACCGGCAGACTCAGTTCATCCACCAGTTTCCGCGACACGAAGTTGTGGCTTGCACCACTATCTATCATCACCACCACCTCTCGCCCCTCGATATCGCCCAAGAATTTCATTGTCTGAGGTTGTGAGATGCCTCCACAGAAAACAGAGGAAGTTCCAGGGTGTTTTATTCATAAGCCTCTGGTGTGGGGTCTTCATTCCCTCCTTCCGTCTCCCGAGCAAGTAGTTCCTCAGTTCCCCCTTCGTCTGGATTACCACGTCTCATGCCTCCCTGTGATCCCTCCGTCCTCCCAGGTATGTGGTCATCCCAAGCCTCCGACTGTTCGTTGGCTTTGCCCCGTACCAGCCTTTCTACCAACATTTTTAGCTCCGATAACTCGCTCAGATTCTGGTTCACCGTAGCTAAATTCCCCCTCAGAACACTCATATCCTCCTGCATTTTGTTCATATTTTCCTGAGACGTAATCACTAATCGCTCCAGTGCATCCCACTTAGCTTCTGAACGTGTGGTGGTCATCCTTCCTCCTTTCGAATCCGACAGGTCGGACCAATTGATACAAGAGGAAATGATGCACGTAAGAACAATGTATTGTATTGATGGAAGTAAACGTATTACAGCCTTTCCCGGAGAGTCACACTCTCCGTTCTATAACTTCCCTAGCTATGCTAATGTGTAGTGTGTGATATTTGTTAACTGAATGTCTGTTAAGTTCTGTCCCCTCTCCCTTTATACTACCCGCTTTCCCCCAAGCTCACGTGTCTTTCCCCGCCTTCTTCCTTCATGAATAGACCCGAGTGATGATGGGCCTAGTTCTCTGACTTGGGCCTTCCACGGTATGATCAATAACAGTGTGCAATAATTTAGCTTGTAAAACTACCTAGTTACAATTATCAATAAACTCTATTACTAATTACTAACGTCACAACTGAACAAGCTCAAAATAAGCAAAAATAAAACATATAAAATCAAACTTTGTTTCTAGATAGTAGTTTATCAAAATCTAGGATCACAAGGTTCTCTTTTTCTTATAGGAAACAATAATATATTATAATTGAAAATGAAATAGTAATTACAGGCAACTGACCAGCGGTCCACAACCTAAAGATCTATGTTAGGGACGCAAATCATGCAACACAATCAAAACCAAACAAGAATAAAGCTGCCAAAATCAAGGATGTGTTTAATCAAAGGTTTGGGAAGTTCAGAAAATAAGGGAGCAGATTAATAGGATTCGACATTACTTCATTTTTAATAAAACAACTGTCACAAATTTCTTGCTAAGCAATTGAATGTGCCGCTTGTTTTAAAAGGCTGGTTGGTTGAAGCATAAAACATTCTACTTCTCATAAAATATAATACTAAACCTTGAGATCGTGAGGTTCTCTCGAGAACGAGCCTCGATTGCAAAATAGGTAGACAGGGTAGAAATACCAATAAACAAATCACAGAGCTGAACGATCAACCCATGTACCGACCCATTACTCGATCCTCTACGAAAGGCCATAACAAGTTGGTATCAGCCAGTTGTTATGGGTGATTTCCAGGCACTTCAACAACAGATTACAAGCCTTTTTAATATATTCAAGACCGATAAGGAAGATCAAGAATGTCGGCTGCAAGATCTAAACAAAAGGCTGGAAAATTGACTTTTTCAAATATCGATGAGCCGCAATAACAGCAAGGATAGTGGCGGAGCATATGATTCACGCACCAAAGAACAACGCAAGTCAAGTACTCAAACCTATTCATCCCAAATATTCAAGGCTACATTTCCCAACCTATGACGGGTCAACCGACCCCATCAGCTCGTGAACACGTTTTCCACCACCAATACACACCAGAAGATCAACGTGTGGGGCTGGCGTCCTTTACCTTCAAGAAGACGCCCAAATATGGTTCTTAAAGCTCGAGTGAGATCGTCCCAATCTTACATGGGAAATTCTTGTGCACACCTACCATATGAAGTTTGGTCCGCCAATTCGATCCACCAAACTTGGTGAATTATCCAAATTGCGACAAATAGGCACTGTCGTAGAATACCAACGTCAATTTGAGCACTATTGGCATGAGCCTCCTCCCTCACGAGCGAGCAAGAAGTGAAAATTTTTATAAATGGACTACAAGAACACATCGTCAATGAGGTAGAGACTTACCACCCAAGGGATTAACATCAGCAATAGGCCTGGACGTTTGTATGAGTGGTGCACAAAAAGCCCACAATTGGAGCCTATTAAAAGACGCATCAACTCAACAAACGTAAGCCCATCATTTACAAAGAAACTGAGCAGATCGGAGATGAAGGAACGACGCACTCGAGGACTCTACTTCAATTGTGACGAGCTTTTTGCTCCACGACATCGTTGCAAAGGTTGTTTCGCCTGGAAGTGGTAGAGGACAGTTATCTAGAGGATGAGGCAGGCAAAAATATCTCCAATGATTTGGGCATCTCACTACATGCAATTACATTAGTCAATAGCACCCAAACCATGCAAATAAGAGGTTGTATCCACTCACTTCCACTTCCTCTTTACCCGGGCAGTACTCACTGTTTTCTAGACACCACGGTAGTTTCACAATTGGTCCTGGAAGTATTACAACGAGGGGGCATATCTGTGAAGGTCACAAATGGCAAACATCTTACATGTTCAGGGCTATGTTCGGCTATTCCTATTCAATTGGAGACGCATATATTCCATGTCGATTTTACGTCCTCACACTAGGAGAATTGGAGTTGTTATGGGAGTCAATTGGCTCAGGACACTAGGGAGTATCGCATGGGATTTTGACAAAATGCAAATGCAAAACGACACGCTGGTTACATGGCAGGGGGACTCATTCTTCATTCCCCTCACATAGGACTATGCCAACCACTATCGTCGATGATGCACCTCCTCCCCAGCTACGACAACTTCTGGAATCCTAAAGCATATTGTTTGACGAGCTGCAAGGCCTTACACCTTCGAGAGGATTCAGCCATAAGATTTTACTAGAAAAAGGTACGAATCCCACTGAGGTGAGACCTTACGCGTTATCCCCTATGCAAAAGGATGAAATGGAAAGGCAATGTAATGAGATGTTAACGAGGCGGATTACTCAACCAAACTCATCCCCTTTCTCTTCACATGTACTGTTAGTGAAGAAATCAGATGATACTTGGCATTTTTTATCGACTATCGTACCTTAAATGCAAAATAGTGAAGGAGAAGTTCGCCATCCCGTGATCTATGAACTCTTGGAAGAGCTACATGGTGCTCCATTTTTTCACCATTGGACTGGCGATCGGGTTACCACCAGATTTTGATGGACCCAAACAGCATTCCCATGACGGCCTTCCGCACGAACAATGGCCGTTTTGAGTTTATGGTGATGCCTTTTGGCCTCACCAATGCACCATCTACTTTTCAAGCTTTAATAAATTTGATTTTCAGCGACATCCTGCGTAAATTTGTTTTGGTTTTCTTTGATGACATCCTTGTCGCAACATGGGAAGCTCACCTTCACCACCTTTGTCAAGTTTTCACAATTCTGCAGCAACATCAACTATTTTTAAAAAAATCAAAAAGTTATTTAGTTCAAAAACATGTGGCTTACTTAGGACATGTGGTCTCCAAACAAAGAGTCGGTGTGGATGAGAACAAAATAACAGTCATTCTGCGTTGGCCACAACCCATGACGGTAACTGTTTCGAGGCTTCCTTGGGCTCACAGGTTACTGCCGTAAATTTGTACAAAATTATGGTGTTATTGCTGCTCCATTAACCAACATGCTGCGCAAACAAAGATTTTCATGGACCATAGACAGCCTTCATGCCTCTGAGTTACTAAAAGAGATGCTCATTTCTACACATGTCCTTTTTCTTCCTGATTTATCCACTCCTTTCTCGTGAAATGTAATGCTTCAAAAACAGGCATAGGGGTCGTACTTCAACGGCAAGGGCGCCCTATTGCATTTTTCAGCAGCGCACTTGCCCTTCGCCATAGGAAATTACCAGCCTATGAGAAAGAACTCCTCGGACTTACCAAGCCGTACGCCATTGGCAAGCCTATCTTTGGGGAAACTCTTTATTGTTCGTACAAATCACTATAGCCTCAAATTTCTGCTCGAACAATGTATCACATCTCCATAGCAACATGGGATAAGTAAATTAATAGGATATGATTTCACGGTGGAATTCTGGGCAGGAAAGTCCACAATCGTGGTTGATGCACTTTCACGCCAATGCGAAGGTGAGGGTTGCTTGATGGCCATCTCCAAACCACAATGGGATTTTATGGCAGCCATTCGCAAAACGCAAGTGAATACTGCAGAAGTGCAAATAGGAGAGTGGACTATGGGAATTTAAAGAGGGCATCCTACGGTTTAAATCCAAAATCTACCTTCCTCTATAGTCACCATAACTTCTCCTATCATTGCCATGGTATATGAAGGCTGTCAGGAAGGCTACCAGCGCACTCTCCACCGTTTAAGCCGTGTTTTTTGTTGGCCAGAGATAAAATGTCAAGTCCAAGCACTTGTGTCTAATTGCTCCACATGCCAACGCAACAAAACTGAGGCAATGAAACCAGCCGGGCTTTTACAACCTCTACCCATCCTTTGCCACATTTGAGCTGACATTTTCGATAGACTTATTGAGAGCTGCCCACTTCACAAAGAAACGATATCATTTTCGTGGTGGTCGATCGTTTCTCCAAATATGCCCACTTCACCGGCCTCGATCATCCTTGTACGGCCGTTTTCGTAGCCAAACTCCTTTTTTACAATATCTTCAAGTTACACGAGCTGTCGGAGACAATAGTAAGTGACCGGGATGTAACTTTCATAAGCATCTTTTTGGCAAGAACTCTTCCATCTAACTGGTACAAAATTGTGCTTCACCTCGGCTTTTGACAAACCTAGGCAGCGAACCGCATTTTATAAATGTACTTGAGATGCTTTACAAGCGAACATCCGAAGAAATGGTTGGAATGGTCAACATGGACGGAATACCGCTACAACAGAAGCTTCCCACAGCTCTAAGACCACTTCTTTTGAGATCGTCTATGGGCGTCAACCGCCAAGTTTTCTGTCCTATCAACCTGAACAAGCACGTTTGGAATCACTGGATTATGCTCTACAGTAGCGTGACGTACTCTACACTAAAAACGAGAACTCATATGCAAGCTCTGAATGTTATGAAGCTGCATTATGACAAGAAACATCGAGAAGTTGACTCCTTAAGCTTCCATCGTAGAGACTACAGGCTTTAGCATCCAGAAGCAATACGAAGCTTTCACCTCGCTACTTTGGACCATTTACAGTGTTGGCTAAAGTTAAGTAGGTAGCTTACAAGCTTCAGCTTCCAGAGGACTCAAGGATTCACACAATTTTTCATGTGTAGGCATTAAAGAAGTTTAAGGGCGGTTCCTTCTCTAACACAGTACTCCCACCCCCACCATTGGAAGAGTTCCACCCTTCACCAATGGAAGTGCTGAACAAACGAATGAATCAACGCAAATCTGAGGTACTTAGACACTGGTAGGGGTTTTCCCCTGCGGAATCTTCCTGGGAAGACACTGCGATGCTCCAAACTCGCTTCCCCTTTTTCGTGCTTGAGGGCAACCATAATTTCCAGGACGGGACAAATGTTAGTGACGCAAAATCATGGAACACAATCAAAACCGAACAAGAATAAAGCTGCCAAAATCAAGGATGTGCTGTATCAAAGGTTCACTCATGGGAAGTTCAGAAATAAGGGAGCAAATTAATAGGATTTGTATTCTTTCCTTTTTAATAAAACAATTATCACGGATTTCTTGCTAAGCAATTGAATGTGCCGCTTGTATTTGTCGAAGGAATAAAACTTTCTACTTCTCATAAAAATATATTACTAAACCTTGAGATCGTGAGATTCTCTCGAGAACGAGCCTCGATTGTAGAATAGGTAGACAAGGCAGAAAAACCCATAAACAAATCTCGGAGCTGAACCCGTCCATCGACCCATTACTTGATCCTTTATGAAAGGCCATTACAATCTACAATTCAAAACATATTAACGACATACATAACTCTAGTCCCTCACTAAATGTAGAACTGAAAAAGTTTTAAATCCTTATGTTTCTAGATCCAACATGAAATTCAAAGTTTAGTCCTTGGGATCACAAGGTTCTTGATAAACTACTAAAGATCAAACCAAATAGTACCTAGATAATAACTAATGTGCATCATATAGGTAATAGGTTTTATCACATGGGACCAACAATGCATGACCAATTAATCTCCCATTCTACCACCCTTTGCTCTCATATTTAACATCAAACAAGTTAGGTCATGGAGTTGAATATTTATTTTGGTTAGGTATGTGCCTTATGCATTATTACCAATGGACAAAGTGATGTGTCCCTAAAGCAGAGATTCATCAAGAATTAAGGTAAGAATGATTCAAAACCAATTACGGATCAAAATGGACCAAAAGCTAATTAAGCAATAATTGATGATGGGCAACAACTCTATTGCTTTAAAATATGAACCTCAAGTGATTTGTTATTCATTTTTAACTCTAATATTAATTTCAATAGTACCTCTATGGCAAGCTTAAGACCTAACCCCATTATCCTATGTTTATGTTGTATAACATATACACACATAGGAGTCCAAATTAAAATTAGATATTTTCATAAATAAACTTTGAATTTCTCTAAAAAATTAGAAGTAACTCCTAACGTGTTGCCAAAAAAACTTATCAATAGTATATTATCTGGTTGTTACGAGCTCAGGAACTTGGTCTAAGCGAGCGAGATCAAACCAGACAAAAGAGACAAGCCCACGGTAAAAACATGCACACCCGGAGGAATAAAGGGATGTGAGATGTGTCAAGTCAGTTATTCAGTTATTCTTGCTTTGAGTGTGCTTATTAACGATAGGAAGGGAGTAGAGGCATACAGAGAGTAATCTCTAGAATAATTCTCTTGTTGTTGCTTAAATATCAATTTACATCGCCATTATCCAGATTCTATAGTTTCTTAAGTAATTCTGCATTTCATTTTAGATACAATCATTTCTGTATCATAACTCTGGCGCTTGATTTGAACTAACAAATGCCATCTAAAACCTATTAGAACCTAGATGAAATACATTATTTAATTATTATATAATTGTTGGATTGGTTTTCCCAATCCAAACCAAGAATTGCATCCGCAGCCTGGGTTTAGTATTGTAGTATTTGTACTCAATCGATGGTATCTGGAAAATTTTGAGTAAATATTTATACTGGATTTTTCACTACATCGCTGGGGTTGTCACTATCACGGCACAAAACAAGACCAATTATAAATGTCAAATGCAATCAACTGCATAAGATACCAGGAAAGAAAAACTTTGGTCTCACGGTTAAGGGAGCAAGGGAAATCAAAATTCGGCATGGTATCTTCATTGTTGTTTTCCGAAGGAAATGCTAGAGCAGCAAAATTAAAAGTCCATAAACACAAAACTGAAACGATATCAACAAGCGGTATTTCAACCTCAGATTACATAAGACACCCTTCTTCTCTACACTGCCATAAGAATCCAATGCCCCTTTCGTAGGCTCACTAGGGTGGTAGATATAATTTTTTCATCCAAAGCCCTTCTCCTTCACAGTGTATTTCCAGCACAAGTAAATACACTCAAACACTCGTTCTCCACATCCAGATAGTCAGAATGAAAAACAGCTAATGGTTCCTAGCACAAGCGTTGTTAATAAAAGATGATGGATCCAAAAAGCACATATAATACGAATTTTACAAAAATGACCACAGATTTATAAAGGGTTGCAATAAAAAAACATCGAGGAGGAAAACTCTTTATAGAAAGTCTGAAAGAAAAAGAAATTTGAATGCGTTTGAAGTTAAAACTCATGCCTCTGACCTTGTAATTCAATCCAACTGATATTTCCCATTCCAGCACAGACTTATTATAGATCCTTATGTGTGACAACAAGCATGGAACCTGGAGAGAAATAAAACCAAGTACAGTATTAGATTAAAAATGTACGTTACACAAATTTAACAGAGACAGGGAATATTTTCCAAGATACCGATAGTCCACATAAATTTCCAAAAAGGTATTCTTCCTCGCTGAGTTTACCAATACCAACAAAGACAATATGTAAAAAATTGCTGCAATCAGTAATCATTCATACCACCAAGCCAAGTCTTTTAAATTAGTGGTACAATTCTACAATAAAATCAAAGTTGAAATCACAATTTTTGCTACCTACATTAGCTATAAATCTACCAAGACTGCCAGCTTTAACCATGCCAAGCCCCAACCCAACACGTAAGGCCCACAAGCTAGCCTATTGATAACCTATGGCATCAAGTTAAAACCACATTTAAATTTTTTTTAGTGTGGAAAACACAAAAGTAAACATTCATTTGAGCAAATACGATGACGAGATAAAATTATCAATTATTCTAATCTATGTTTTTATTTTGCATAATGGTACAAGATTTTAGCTTATACTGACAAAAAAGTTAAATTATAACAGAATTTGGTTTCAATAAATTTTTTTGGGTTCGATTTCTTTCACTTCCATTTTCTTTGCTAGAAATTAGAGGCACAAACATATCATACATGAACAGATAGCAGGCTGTACAACAACTAAAAAGGAGATCGCGAATTCACCTTTAAGATGATTTAGCCATGTTAAAGTTCAATGTCAAACATTGAGACACCCACAACAAAATGGAAGAAAAAATATCATTAGTGCCTACAAAAACGACAAAATCTTTCCATTAAGAAAAGGCTATAGGATTTAATAATTGAAGATGGGTTACTTTTATACTTCCTTCACACATAATCTTATGAGCAGCAGCATATGACATGCTGCAGTAGAATATAAAAATAGCTATCTACGGAAAATACCTCAAATGGAAATTTGTATGGGGCAAAAGCCCTATGATGAGAAGATCACCGCCTTAGGTGTGTAAATCAATTCAGAACGAAAAATGGTACTAAAAAATCATCGATTCTATCAGAACTCTAACATTTTCGAACTTTTTTCCAACCAAATTCGTGCCTCAATTATCTTGCTCGACAGTTCACGAATCACTTTCAAGCTTTAGTATTATTGTATAAAATAAATATGTTTTTCAAAAATATCAGACATATATTGTCGAGCAGGGGTTTGTTAGCTCGTGAACATCCAATATTTCGAACCAAGCTCAAAATCGAGCATATTCGAGCCAAATTTCAAGTTTTAAATCCGTATGTGACGTGTATTTTCTTCCTATGATATTATTCTAGGTAAGAAATGCCGAAACTAAAGTTAACTGCAAGGTAATCCAACTTAGCAAATAAATTGTGATAAACACTTGGCAACTCAAATTTCTGAATAACTTCCAAAACACTCAAGTTTAGGAAAAAATCTGGCACAAAGACATGAGTAGATTTTCTATAAGATATTCTGTGATAGCATCGTTTTCCATGTAATAAATTAACTCAGAACTTTGTTTCTCGCGTGACATTCCCTTATATTATAGTCAAAGGACAAAACATTGGTGTTATAGGTGACATATCCCTAACTTCATGCAGCTTTGGCCATTCCAGTCGAAACAAACTACCTAACTGGACAATCAAATAAAATCTACTCCACCAGCCACGGGTATCTGTACGAACATAGGTAATATACTCTTTTAGAACCACTTCAAACTTTACACAGCCAACATTCTTAAAAAAGTTCTGCAAAAGAAAACAAATGGGACTCCAAATGGTAGCCAAATTCCAGTTGAAAATCCACAATACACTAACAAAATGCTAAACAGAAAATTAAACCCACACCTATCAAATCAATTCGATCAAGAACAGGACAGTAAAACCCATATGATAAATCGCCAGAAAGCTCTTTTCAAACTCTTAAAAAAATAACGAAACGCGAAATAGAGGGCAAACAAATGGCATGAGCGTGTATACTTACATCGAGCTCAAGTAAGATCCATTCCTTGGTGTTGGTGGCGGTCGACCAGTGATTGCGGAGGTCAGTGTCGAGCACGTGAGCTGCCTTCTGCGCAGGAGATTCTCTGGACATGGCCTTCACTTTGTAACTCAAGGGCTTAACCCTCGGCTCCAATTCCACTTCCATGTCTCCTTTTCCGTGTGTGAATAACGATGAATGCTATGCTTTAGCAAAATAATGAAGCTGTTCTGCATATTTGCTAATACTCATATATACTTTATTCCTTTTTTCCATTTAAATTTTTATAAGTTTTTGGATTTCCAAACAAATTTTTAATATGAGATGGAATATCTGGATGCGAAACTTTTGATTTGTTTTTAAACTTTTTCATTCAAAAAGAGTAAGTTTTTATCAAATTTGGATATCACACATCTTAATGATGAACTGAGCATATAACACATTTTCTTAACGATGAACTGAGCATATAGCTGTGGCACTGTGATTTCATTTTTTAATTTATTTTGTTTTGCTAATTTAGGGGGAAAGTCTAGGTTAAATCCAAATATTTTTATTTGGTTTGGACAATCAAAAATTAGCCCAAATGCTATAAAAATTTACCAAACTAATCTTTCAGACATTTTATGACCACAAAGTCATTTCAAGACAAAAAAAAACCCAAAATACTCTAAATCACATATCAAATTGTTTCTTTATCTTCATATTAGAAATGAAAGTTGTGGGCATTTTCAATCCAATTCACTCACAAATACTACCACTAGATATATCTAGTGGTTCTTTCTTTCCGGTCTCCTCGATTAGGAATATCTAGACAAATCATCAAAGTCTTAGCTTGTAAAACGGAATGTCCACAACTTTCTATAGAAATTTATGTCTCTGTCACCATAGTGCATCATGTCCACAAGACGCAATAGGAATTTCCATTAGTGTTCCTAGTCCAAGGTCTTTGATGCGTCCATTATCTTGTTTATTCAAGTAACATGTTTGTCTGTTTTATGTTTCTGTGTATAAGATCACATGAATGGAGGTGACAAAAAAACCTCGTCGCACCCATGTAAACATTATCCCTCTCACAAGTTCTCGTGATCATTGGATGAAAGACATGCACTAAAACATATCTATAGTCAATTATTTTGGAGATTAATTGTATTAATTTCAAGCCAAGAGCAGTGCAAGTAGTCCGAATTCAACTTATTTTCTAGAACAACTTGACAACCCAGATGTCCTGATAATTTTTCTCAAGTGACTACATTCCAATACATCACATCAGCCTTCTACTTAGTATTCCCATATTTTCTTGGAAATGACTTCGATTCTCGAGTCCAAATCACAGTCAGCACATCTGTCTATGAACTCTGAACAAAATATACCATTGGCACACATGAACCTTGAGATATGGTAACTAGTCTTTTCACATCAAACACAATCAAATGTGAAGTTTCAATTCTATAGCTGGAACAATTGGAGGAAATTGCAAGGGAAGAAAGAAACACCAACTTAGAATGTAGTGATGATATTTGCAAGAGACTACCAACGACTTTCTGTTTCTAACCTGAAGGTGAAGACGAGTTTGATATGAAATCAGGTGATTTTATGGGGAGGGCCGAGGGCGTTGGGGTTTGAAATTGGATTGCACGACCATATTATTTATATTTAAAACCAGAACCTTTTTTATATAAAAAAAGAAAAAGAGATTTGATCTATATTTGTAACATTGAAAACTAAATTGGGACAAAGTCGGGGAAGGAGCCAACCATCTGGGGGCTGATTTGGGGGCTTTTCCTCGATTTCTACAATTATTCTTAGGTTTTTCAGTTTTTTTTCTTTCCGCTATTTGGTAAACTAAAGTCACAATTTTCATGAAAATAAATTCATTTTTTCTATGAACGAAAATTAATTATATGTTACATATTAAACCTCCCTGGCCTGTCACTCACGAATCAATAACCCTAATCGGTCCCAAAGATTCGTTCCCAATACACATATAGGCAACGACGGGTAGATAAGATAATCTCTTCCAGAATTCACAAAACAATGTACAGTGCTAGATGGACAACACGAGAGAGAGCCTAAAAAAACTGAAAGAATGCAACTAGACAAAAATAGGAGGAAAGAGAGTTAAAAATTTTAATTAAGATGGATTTGCATAGTTTAAATTCTCATTTCATTATTCACGTCCTCAAATATATTTGTTAAAAGATTGTAACGAATTGAGATGGAGATATGTGTTAAAAAAAATCACAAACATGTGCTTGATCATATCTTCCTCCAAATCGACATGGCGTATGAAAATGTATTTTAAATGTCCAAAAATATTATTTTGTCATACCAAAAATATTAGTATATAAACTTGGTCTAATCGTCTATATAAATATTTGATATTGTCTCACAATTGATCCAATCCTATTACTATATATTAAAGTTAAGTGTCCCAGGTCAGCTACTTTAGTGTGTTGGTAAAGCTATTTTCAAACTTGTAAGGTTGCATTTGGTTGGTTTTATGGTTGGATTGATTAAAAATCTCAATTAATTTCCCATTAATATCATTTCATGAATTGACGATATTGTAAATTTATTTGACTAAACTAAATAATATACTATTAGTCACTCATATCAATTTATAATACTTTTGTCTTAAGCAAAATTACATATACATAAAAATATCGGGTTATGCCAGAAAAGAAAATGAAAGCTGAATTAGATTGAGATATATAATATAGTTTGAGTCGAAAAAAATTAGAGGGGCTAAAAATACTATTTTAAAACTTTTATAAATCTTTTCTCTGGATAAAATTTTCATCCGGTATATGTCTTCTTCGGATATAATGTTTATCCACTTAAAGTTTTCTCCAAATAAATAAATCTCATTATTTTTATCCTTTTTCGCAACCTTATCTAGGAAAGTTGAAATACTTTTGAATCTTTTAAAAAGATGCATAAATATTTCTGATATGCAGATACTCAACGGAAGCTTATTACAAGTGTATAAAATAAAAGATGCAAAGATTTGTTTATAGATATTCGTCTTAACATATGTCATTTGTAGTTGACTTGACGTCACGATCAATCTTCTATATACCAACCCAAGGAGCTTTTAGACATTGTACTTTTAGGCGAGTGTAGGAGCAAGGGCCTCTTCTCTTTAAATTTGCATGAGCCGTATAAAATTTGTGGCAGACTTACCTCTCACGAATGGTCTGCTTAAGCCAATAAGAAAAGGCTATTAGTTAGTTAGGATTCCAAACCTCGAGCTCCCCTTAAGGACCTTTCTTAGGGGAGGTTCGCGTCGTACCAGAGATCTGATATATTGATTGAAATTAAGAAGCAATTGATACTCAGCTTATCACATTTCTTCTCGGGTTCCTTGTCTTTGAAGTGTGACTTCCTTGTGGAACTATCCTCCTTGATGAGTGCTCCTTGCTTTTGTCTCCCCCACTTTTGACAAGATGAAGGGCTTTGGGGTCACAACTTCATTCATTTACGAAGCGATTTACTAAAAGACTTTGATTGTTGCAACAGATTGAACATCCTACTTCACTGATGGAATTCATATACTGCCTAGAGCATAAAACTCCTAGTCAAAAACTTAAAAACTATATAAATCAAACAATGATTCAATAGTTTGAGTTCTATTATACTATGTAAATCAAATAATTATTCAAGAGTTTGAACTCTTCTTAATTAACAAGAACGTCTAATTTTTCATTTTGATCAAATATAAAACTTTATGGGTAGGCAAATATGATTTGCAAGATTAACGATTTGAAATGTTAGGATTCAATTTGTTAACTCTTGTTATTCTTGTCCTCCTTTGAATAGATAATCTTCTAATGTTCAAATAGGAGGCAATGGTCTTATGTCAACGGTTAAAGCTTATGCGGCTATGAGAGATTACATGTTCTATAATTTTTTTGAAGTTGGTTATTTCAAAAGTGTTTTTCATAATAAATCCTCTTAATACTTTATCTTTAAATGAGTCAAAATAAATAAATGCTCTTAAATACTAAAAGAAGCAACATGTTGCAGATTGTTAGTCCAAAGTGGCTGATAGTCTGTAACGCCCCAGATTTAACGACTGTCCCCACTGTACCAACACTGGTCTTTTCAGCGTGTTTTGTCCTCACTCGCACGCATCCTGAGAAACTTTCCAGGGGGTCACCCATCCCAAAATTGTCCCAAGTCAAGCACGTTTAACTTTGAAGTTCTTAAGTGATGAGCTCCCAAAAAGAAGATGCACCTTGTTGGTATGAGTAGTACCAATTAAATCTGACAAGTCTTCATTAACTAACCTCTATTACATCTATAACTTCCCAGTCTCGTAATCTCTCTCATTTCGGTGTGGGATCGGTTCATTCATGTGCCCCTTCGCCTCTAGAAGCCTGTCAGGAGCCGCTCATTGTCCGTGCAACCTCTGGCACCGACGATCACTCCCGCCCTCTTTTGAGTCCCGGACCTCACATGCCCACCAGCTTCCGCTTGGTTCGTCCCCGAACCACACCGTACTAAGAGAGGTCGGATCTGATACCAAGTTGAAACGCCCGTACTTTTAGAAAAGGGAAAAACACGGAATATTTTTTTTTTCAAAGATTAAACAAAACATAAAAACCACTCGATCCAGCATCATTTAAAACATCAAATCATGAAACGGTCAAAGTTCAAATAAATACTAATAAGAATGTTTTCATTCAGAGAATAAAAGTTAAATAAATCAGAAAAATGTTCTACTCTCCAGAAAACGTGTGTCCATCGATAAGCGCTTTCTCACCCCGACCGAGACCTCGCCAACCAGCACCGTCTAAACATCATCATCTGCATCGATGAAATCTAGTGAGCCTAGAGGTCCAGCGGATAAACTTCGGGAATAACAAATAATACATAATACATGCACATGCAATAAAATATTTTTATTTAACATAAACTCCTTTGGTCAATAGTTCAAATGAAAGGGTCGCCAAATGAAATCCTTCAAAATCCCTTCAACCTCAACAAAAATCCATTTTCAAAATAGGAGGACTTATCATCAATTAAAATCATTTTTCCTTAACATCAAAATAGCACATTAACCTCAAAAACACTTTAATCGTTCCTCAATTTATTTTATTAAATGTGGCTCAAAAGTTTCCTGCTGTCATCTGCCAAGTAGCTTAAATAGCTCATATGGATCCAGTAATTTGGCGCCCACCAGAACCACCGCTCTGATACCAAGTTGAAACATACTAAACCTCAAATTTTTTTTTTTTTTAAAGCAGACGTGGAATAACGTTAAATAAAAGCTATAAATAATAAAACATAACTTCAGCATTAAAATAACATCTCAACGATCGTTAAAACAACTGCCAAAAAAATCTTCAATCCACGTCTCATAAGCTAGCATAAAAATCAGGGTATTCAAAAACTGTTTGCGGAAAAAACTGAACATGTTTAAAATCAAATAACATGAAATAACTAAGCGGTCACGGGGTAACAGCGCAGCGGAGCATCAGACGTCCTCACCGCCGGTCGGAGTAATATCATCAACATTATCATGCTCACCTGCACCATATAAACCTAGTGAGCCTAAAGGCCCAGCATGCTATATCCGCTAATAACAAGGTACATATAGTAAAATCACATAGAATCACATAAGCGTATAAACATAATTTTCATGACATGCGTGCATTAAAAGATCGTAAACGTTAAATCATGCTGTAGTCGTACATAAATAATCATAACATATATGTTAAGGCATAGCATAACTTAAAAGAACATGTGAGTCGTATCCATGAAGTGAGAACCGTTAAATTCGATTGATCAATCTATAAACCAACGTACGTGGCGGTGTGGTTCACCCGACCTTACCTCGGGATCCCTATATGTCACACCTCTATGCTTGCCACTTCACCATGTCGTGATCACATGGATCCATAGGCTCATAATCGTTATACATTAACAGGGGATCCCCGGGCCCGGCTACCCGACTAACTCCCATCGTTACTTTGCCCCACAACACTTCAATTTCTCAAAAACATTTTCATACATGCCTTAATATAATTTAAACTTTCATGATGCATGCGTTTCATAAAAATCATGCGACTTAAAATCTTAGCCCATCAATATATTCAAATTTTCTTAAAACATTATATACTTAAATACATAGCATGATACATATATCATTAAAAGTATATTCATGGGCCTATGCATTATTTTCTTCGGCCCGATCAAGGACTGGCTCAAGTGACTGGCCCACTACTCTAAGCCCAAATCCTCAACTCAAACTTAGAACAATCCTAAGCCCAACTCATCTTGGCCCAACAACTAAGGACGACCCTCTTTAAAATCTATTAAAGGACTCGGCCCAATATCGTTAAAAAGGCTTAAAATTTCATTAAAATAAATATTGGCCCAAAATCCCCAAATTTGGCTAAAAACCCAATTTAAATAAAAATTCCAGCAACTTAACATAAAATTTAACTTAAAATCGTTGACCCAAAAAATAATTTTGACTCGAACAAATTTTAACTTAAAAGTTGACTTGACCCGGTAAAAACGGCCCGGACTTTAAAAATAAAATAACCCGTCCTAAAAATAAAATAACTCGGACCGAACTTAAAATATTGACTTGACACTTAAACCACTCGACCCCACCCGATTGAACCGACCCATCAGCCCAAACGAATCGTCCCAAACCAAACACTCAATCCTAAACCTAAAATACACTCTCCTGCACAAGCTGCCGCCGCGACCAGTCTCCGGTTGTTACCTTCGTTCTCCCTGCTCCGGCTACCACTGCCATAGCCCTTCCGACTGGACCACCCCCAGGTCCAGGCGGTTCTAACGTGACCGACCTTGCGTCAAACCGTGACCTAACCAGGGTGATATGGTCGCTGCAAGTGGACGCACCAGCCATACTGCGCCTCGCGACCACCTGCTGTTTTTCGTGTTCGTTCTCCCTGCTCCAGCCACCACTGTCGGAGCCCTTCCGGTGGGACCACCCCCACGTCCAGGTGGTTCTAACGAGACCAACCACAGCCCATGAGCAAGTTGAAACATACTAAACCTCTAAAAAAAAACTTTTTTCAAAGCCGACGTGGAATAACATTTAATGAAAGCGATAAATAAAACCATAACTTAAGCAGTAAAGCAACATCTCAACATGCGATAAAACGACTGCAAAAATTCTTAATCCACGTTCAAAAACAAATCATAAAAATCAGAGTACTCAAAAACTGTTGCGGAAAAACTGAACATGTTTAAAAGTAGGTAACATGAAATAACTAAGCGGTCACGGGGTAACAGCCGCAGCGGAGCATCAGACGTCCTCACCGCCGGTCGGAGTAATATCATCAACATTATCATGCTCATCTGCACCATATAAACCTAGTGAGCCTAAAGGCCCAGCATGCTATATCCACCAATAACAAGGTACATATAGTAAAACCACATACAAGCACATAAGTGCATAAACATAATTTTCATGACATGCGTGCATTAAAAGGCCTTAAAACGTTAAATCATGCTGTAGTCGTACATAAATCATCATAACATATAGGTTAAGGCATAGCATAATACATAACATAACTTAAAAGAACATGCGAGTCGTATCCATGAAGTGAGAGCCGTTAAATTCGATCGATCAATCTATAAACCAATGTACGTGGCGGTGTGGTTCACCCGACCTTACCTCGGGATCCCTATATGTCACACATTTATGCTTGCCACTTCACCATGTCGTGATCACATGGATCCATAGGCTCATAATCGTTATACATTAACAGGGGATCCCCGGGCCCGGATACCCGGCTAATTCCCATCGTTACTTTGCCCCACAACACTTCAATTTCTCAAAATATTTTCATTCATGCCTTAACATTCTTTAAACTTTCATGATGCATGCGTTTCATAAAAATCATGCGACTTAAAATCTTGGCCCATCAATATATTCAAATTTTCTTAAAACATTATATACGTAAATACATAGCATGATACATATATCATTAAAAGTATATTCATGGGCCTATGCATTATTTTCTTCGGCCCGATCAAATACTGGCTCAAGTGACTGGCCCACTACTTTAAGCCCAAATCCTCAACTCAAACTTAGAACAATCCTAAGCCCAACTCATCTTGGCCCAACAACTAAGGATGACCCTCTTTAAAATCTATTAAAGGACTCGGCCCAATATCGTTAAAAATGCTTAAAATTTCATTAAAATAAATATTGGCCCAAAATCCCCAAATTTGGCTAAAAACCCAATTTAATTAAAAATTACAGCAACTTAACATAAAATTTAACTTAAAATCGTTGACCCAAAAAATAATTTTGACTCGAACAAATTTTAACTTAAAAGTTGACTTGACCCGGTAAAAACGGCCCGGACTTTAAAAATAAAATAACCCGGCCCAAAAATAAAATAACTCGGACCGAACTTAAAATATTGACTCGACACTTAAACCACTCGACCCGACCCGATTGAACCGATCCATCGGCCCAAACTAACCGGCCCAAACCAAACACTCAACCCTAAACCTAAAATACACTCTCCTGCACAAGCTGCCGCCGCGACCAGTCTCGGGTTGTTACCTTCGTTCTCCCTGCTCCGGCCACCACTGCCATATCCCTTCCGATTGGACCACCCCCAGGTCCAGGCGGTTCTAACGTGACCGACCTTGCCTCAAACCGTGACCTAACCAGGGAGATATGGTCGCTGCAAGTGGACGCACCAGCCATACTGCGCCGTCGCGACCACCTGCTATTTTTCGCGTTCGTTCTCCCTGCTCCGGCCACCACTGCCGGATCCCTTCCGTCAGGACCACCCCCAGGTCCAGGTGGTTCTAACGAGACCAACCACAGCCCCAAACGATCTTGCATGAAGGATAACGAACGCTGGGAAGGAGACGCACGCGACACGCACAAACACACACTGCACGGTGTGCGACATCAAGGCATTGGTTCGACCACAATTCCACCACTTCGAACCACGACAAGCCACTCCTAGGACCAACATGAACCACTTAACCATGAGCCAAGACCCCTCAAGCAGCCCATGAACCGAAGCCATGCAAAAAGGATCAAAACCGTGAGGTGCACATATGAGTACATGCATGATCATGAACATAAACCTTGAGATCTGAAGCATACACGAAATTTCCATGCATAATCTTTATAAAAACAGTGTAATATGATCTATATGGTGAGAAAAGAAAGAATATAACATGCCTTGGTTGATAGAGAAGCAAAAATACGTGATACCGGGCGGAGGACAATGGAGACGACCACACCTTGAGTTCCAATGGAAAAACTTGCAATTTTCGGCCAACAAGGAGAGTATGGAGTCTGAATTTGGCTGATGAGAGGAGGGCTAGGGCAAATTTTCGAGTTTAGGTGGAGGGTGTGTGAAAAAATGGGCTAAAAAGCCATTCCACCTTGTTTTATTTAAAAAAAAAAATAAGCTCATCATTATACTAGCCCATCCTCTAATTAAAAAGGCTTAAAAACATTTAAATATCATCCCCCAAGCTTTAATTTTCGTATAAGGCCTCTCAATTTTAAAAGTGTCATAAAAGTCATAAAAATGGCCCGTATAGGCGAAAAACGGGTCCTCCTCGGTAACCGTGCATAAAATCTCATTTTCTTGGAAATTGTGCATAAAATAAAAATATTTTTCTTTAAAATACGTCTAAGTGCTAAAACATTAAAATATTTTTGATTTGGTCGACTCCGGACTCGTCCCCGCTTACCGGTCTCAAACCGTACCGTAAAGCGATAAGCACACGTAAAGCATAAAATCATGACATAAACACATACATGACATGCAAATCATACTAACATAAGGTTTTCGGTTTTCCTCCTATTCATGCATTCAATTCACGTAATTAAGATTCATTTTCTTGGAAATTGTGCATAAAATAAAATATTTTTCTTTAAAATACGTCTAAGTGCTAAAACATTAAAATATTTTTGATTTGGTCGACTCCGGACTCGTCCCCGCTTACCGGTCTCAAACCGTACCGTAAAGCGATAAGCACACGTAAAGCATAAAATCATGACATAAACACATACATGACATGCAAATCATACTAACATAAGGTTTTCGGTTTTCCTCCTATTCATGCATTCAATTCACGTAATTAAGATTTTTGGGCGTTACACCCCGACCCGTCGGTCGACATCCACACGCCCGTAATAGTTTGACGGGGCATCCCGATCCGTCGGTCGGCATCCACACGCCCAGAAATCCGAGGTAGCCACATAGACCGACAAAAGAATTAATTGGTAGATAAAATTGATTTCTAATGTCGTCCTTATTAATTTTTATTATATTTTGTTACGGTGATGTTCCTTTAATTAGAATTCAGGATTTTGGTTCGAGAGGAGATTTCCAGAGGAAGACGCACGAGCACGATAGCGACTACTATGAAAATTTATTTAATTAGAAGTTTTGAAAAGAAAATGTATATATATATATGTATATATTTTAATGATGTTTATTAAAATTTTGTGGCGGATTTCAAACAAACTATTTATTTTCTTCTTGGAAAAATTTACAGGGCGCATTTTTAATTTTATGTAAAATTGGCTAAACTAGTGCGCTTTTGTGTTTCTCTAAATTATAGCACTTTTAAAATCCTTAAACACCTTTAAATGATGTAATACATTTCTAAAGTGAGTTAACATTTTTAATAAAAAAAAAAAAAAAACCCCCAAAGGTGAAGTAGCACTTTAAAAGTCTGTATTATATTTAAATATAGGTAATCCCTTCCACCATCCTCAATCACGTAAACCTACAAACGAAAATTCATAGTAGACGGCTAGGGTTCTAGTGGGAGGCCGAAAATTTCAGGGAGAATTTGAGGGATTCGGATCGTGCTCGTGACGTATAACTTACTGGAGATCGCCCCTAAACCAACGGCTAAGTTTTAAGGCAAGTAACATCCGTTTCTTGATGCATCGTGAAATCAGCATATGGTCAGTATTTTGTGTGTAAATTTCATTGTTTGCGTGTAAATTTCACTCTCGCTCGGCTACCTGAAAGATTATGTATGTGCCGATGAGATCATTAGTTTGCATGAATCTATTTCGAGTTGTTTGTTGCGATCGGAAGGCAGGGTTTGTGCATCCAGTAATTGTTTCATAATCTGCTTGAGTGTGTTCTCCATTGAAGGGATCGGCTGCAGCAGAAAGAAAATTGTGAGGCATGAGGTTTGTGTCGATTTCTTTGGTCGATGTAGCGACTGGTTGCCGAGCTTTTTGCAACAGTTGTTTTCCTGTGTCTGATGTAGCCTGTGTGAGGTTCCTTCGATGATTCTCTGCTGCACCTTTGTTACTGTTTTTGATGGATGTGTGTGTAACAAAAATTCTGTGCGTGCAGTAGGGTGACAAAAATTATGGATTTGAGTGTGGGCGTGCGTGTGTCCCTTATTTTGAGCAAAAATAAAAAAAATAAAAATGGTGCAGCCCAACTATAACGCCCCAGATTTAACGACTGTCCCCACTGTACCAACACTGTCTTTTCAGCGTGTTTTGTCCTCACTCGTACGTACCCTGAGAAACATCCCAGGGGGTCACCCATCCCAAAATTGTCCCAAGTCAAGCACGCTTAACTTTGGAGTTCTTAAGTGATGAACTCCTGAAAGAAGATGCACCTTGTTGGTATGAGTAGTACTAATTAAATCTGATAAGCCTTCCTCAACTAACCTCTATTATATCTATAACTTCTCAGTCTCGTAATCTCTCTTATTCCGGTGTGGGATCGGTTCATTCATGTGCCCATTCGCTTCTAGAAGCCTGTCAGGAGCCGCTCATTATTCGTGCAACCTCTGGCATCGGCTATCACTCCCCGCCCTCTTTTGAGCCCCGGACCTCACATAGTCTCTTTGTACGAATACAATATTTCTTGGAATTTGCATAGCATATGATTTTATAGGTTATTAATGTTAGAGTAGGTGCCCAACTAGCCAACTTGTGGCGTCTGGGTTCTTGTTGACTCTATGTAAAACGATCTTTATTTATGAAATTCGTGTTCTTTTATGGCATTCTTTATCGTCATTATTTTATAATGTTAACAATTGTGTTGGATAAAGACCTGAAATGCACCATAGTGTATGTTAGATGTGATAGTGGATATTATGGCTATCATGAAACACATCTAATAGTCACTGTGTATTCTAAAATCGTTCCTAGTCGATTGGGCCGCCAAAATGAGGATAAGGCCGCCCGAGTTTGAGACTAGCATCTGCGATGTGAAGTATCACGTTTCATTGGTAGGGAACATTTTGATGTTCTGAGCATGCAGATGGATAGTGATCTGGTGATCTATCGAACTACCCTTGTTCGGAATTTCCAAGTGGTTACCATTTGTCGAGTGGATTAACTCTGAGGTCTTTGTTGTACAGATTAGCCCTTATTACTCGAAACGTCATTGAGACTCTACATGATAGGTACCTCACTTTGACCCGTTTACCGACTCAGTTGGGGTCATCAGGTGGCGGGGTTGGGTGAGGTCCCGATGCATGTAGGAGTCGATGCTTCGTTGCTGAGGATTCACCGCTCACCATTGTGCATGGATATCCTATGCTATCTGAGGAGATAATAGTGTGACAAATCTCTGGCCAGAGTACTAGATGTGTTTTAGGTAAATGGGTATACCTAGTAACACATGTGTTGGTCCCGGATTTCTTAAAAGAGACTTAGCAGGCGCTGATATTGCAAACTTAAAAATTTTGCGCTCTGCCAGTAACTAGGAGGTGCAATACCTCAGGTTCTTGAACATTGAAACAGAGCACCGGAGATAGATTTGGTATGATTTAAAATCATGCGGAAAACACCAGAACTGAATCCTATATTTTAAAACAACTCAAACAGATTTATGTGTAACATAAATCTGTTCGAGACTTACTGAGTGTGTGCTAACTGTGTATGCGAGAATGCTAAAAATAAATGCAAGAGCTGAAAGCTTAAAGAATACAATACTCAGCATATTTGTTTCTGGAAGTTCGGACCTCAATGTCCTACGTCTACCCTTCTTCCACCTCGGAAGGCTCCACTAGAAGATTTGATCTATACAACTTGTACAGACCCAATCCCGCAACCAGCAGCTACGAGAACTCCTAGACTCTACCAGCCCACGGCTGTTCACTCAGAACTTGTTTAACGTCTCTGTTCAAAGACTACATACACAGAGTTTAACGTCATCGTGCTTGGACGGGAACTGATTGGTGGGGGGTTTGATTCACTCGTTAATCAATTTAGCTCAAATCACGAGTGCGAGTGAATCTGTGTGTGAGATTGTTACAATGAAACGCTCAACTCTCTGTTTCTCACACACTAGGGAAATGCTCTACACAAGCTAATAAAAACTCACCCTAGACTCTACCAGCCCACGGCTGTTCACTCTAGAACTTGTTTAACGTCTCTGTTCAAAGACTACATACACAGAGTTTAACGTCATCGTGCTTGGACGGGAACTGATTGGCGGGGGTTTGATTCACTCGTTAATCAATTTAGCTCAAATCACGAGTGCGAGTGAATCTGTGTGTGAGATTGTTACAATGAAACGCCCAACTCTCTGTTTCTCACACACTAGGGAAATGCTCTACACAAGCTAATAAAAACTCAGCAGTCGACTCTCGTAGTAAGCTCCTCTTTAATGGTGGTCGACTGCTTCGTTCTTCAATTTCTTCCCTCTGTAATTTTGTCTCTTCGCTCAATCAACAATCGTCAACTTCTTCCTTCAAATCTTCTCCCTTAAATAGCCTCTGTTAGAATTCAATCCGTTGGACACACTTTTCTTCCCGTTCAAAATATGTCCTGTAAAGTACCGACAGTGATTGTCCTTGTGTGCTTTTCTTTTGTAGGCTTTTGTCGTGTTCTGTATTTATGCAGCAGCTGAATGTTTGTTAACACTACTGTCAACAGCTGAATGTTTATTGCAACACACTGTTATGGTATCTGTTATCAGCTTATGTTTCTTCCTTGTTTTCGTCCGCTACAGTTATCATTTGCTGTTGACAGTTTCTTAACTATTCTTCAACTCATTTCTGTCGACAACTTTTCCTCTATTCTTCAATTCATAAACTGTTGACAGCTACTTCAAACTTCTCTGTTTGTTTATCAACCTACTGTTTCAATTGCTGTTAACAGCAAACTTCCTGTTCATATATGATGACGTCATGGTTGCTGCCACCAGCTTCTTCAACATATATGATGACGTCATGGTTGCTGCCACCAGCTTCTTCAACATATATGATGACGCCATGTTGCTGAATCCAGATTTCTCTTCGCTTCAATCCAACAGCTGATTTCTTCTTTATTTGCGCTACTGATTCCAGACTTCTACTGTTCATCTTCTTCTTCGACATTTCTTCCCTTAGCGAATATCACAGCTGCTGGTCTAAATTGGCCTCCGCCTGATTACCAACAACTGACTCAACTTTGGACGTCTCCATTGCTAATCCAGCTGCCGTCTAAATGATAAACCAAACCAGCTGCGAACTTTATCTTGTAAACCATCGACTGGACAAATTTAGCTTCGCGACATCTTTCTTTGATAGCTAGGATCTGTACACTAAGTAGAATTGTTAGAAACACAATAAATAGGTTTTGTGTAATTCAAAACTTAATCAGAATCTGTGTAAACAGATCCATCAACATGCGATGTCACTATTTGATCTCCAAGATTTATGCATGGTTGTTGGATCTCTAGCGACTATCGATTTACCAATGATCGTTGATCTGATCGGGATGTTTGTGTTGAAAGGACCGTACTGTATGCTAATCATGACCGACTGGTTCTAGCAGGCACTACCAGTGATACCTATGGGATCATGGGGCGATGTTGCTAGACGCTTTACCATGATCCGATGGGTTAGTCCGAAAATGTGGTTTCGGAGTCACAAATGTTGTGAGCCCACGGCTAGCTTTATCCCTGAACCATTGAGGATCACACAAGTATTGGTTTCTAAATTTCCTTACGGAAATTAAGCTCAATTTGTTGATTATAGTAGGAGGAATGTAGGAAGTGCGACTTCCTAAAATTAAATAGGGTCAAAATGTTAGAGTAGAAGGCCAACTAGCCAACTTGTGGCGTGTGGGTTTATAGACTCTTGTATGAAACAATCTTTATATATGATATTCGCATTTATTTTTATTGCATTCTTTACTTTCATTGTGTTGTATGATGATTAACAATTGCGTTGAGTAAAGACCTAGAATGCACTATAGTGTATGTTAGATGTGATAGTGGGTATGACAGCTATCATGAAACACATCTAATAGTCACTGTGTATTCTGAATTAGTTCCTAGTCGATTGGACCGTCAAAATGAGGATAAGGCCGCCCGAGCTCGAGACTAGTATCTGCGATGCGAAGTACCATGTTTCATTGGTAGGGAACATTGTGATGTTCTGAGCATGCAATAGATAGTGAACTGGTGATCTATCGAACTTCCCTCGTTCGTACTTTCCAAGTGATCTATATGACGCAGCCTGAGGGTTTCACATCTGTTGGAAGCGAGCATAAGGTATGCAAGCTTCAGAGATCGATCTACGGTCTCAAACAAGCATCGCGAAGTTGGAACCAGAGATTCGATGAAACAATTAAGGAATTTGGTTTCATCAAGAATCCCGAGGAGCCATGTGTATATAAGAAGGTAGTTAAAAGCGCTGTGACGTTCCTCGTACTTTATGTTGATGACATTCTACTCATTGGGAATGATGTAGGAATGCTGCAGTCAACTAAAGTATGGTTGTCTAGTAGATTTTCGATGAAGGATATGGGTGAAGCATCCTATATTCTTGGAATACAGATCTATCGGGATAGATCTAAACGGATGCTCGGACTCACCCAAGCTACCTACATCCATACTTAAGAGGTTCTCTATGGAAGAGTCCAAGAGAGGACACCTACCTATGTGCCACAGGGTCACTCTATCTAAGTCTATGTGTCCGAAGACTGATGAGGAGATAGAGAGTATGACACGTGTGCCATATGCCTCGGCAATAGGTAGTATTATGTATGGCATGATCTCGACTAGACCGGATGTCGCATATGCTCTGAGTGTCACGAGCCGCTACCAGACCAACCCCGGCCAATTGCATTGGAAGGCTGTGAAGGATATTCTTAAGTACTTACGAAGGACTAAGAATATGTTCATGGTCTATGGGGGTGGTGAACTGAAACTGGAAGGCTACACTGATTCTAGCTTCCAGTGTGACATGGATGATTCGAAATCTACCTCTGGATTTGTATTCATGCTCAATGGTGGTGCTGTCTCTTGGAAGAGTTCCAAGCAAGACACCATCGCGGATTCAACCACTGAGGCTGAGTACATCGCAGCATCAGCTGCTGCTAAGGAGGCGGTTTGGATAAGAAATTTCGTCCAAGAGTTGGGCGTCATTCCTAATGGAGTTGGTCCAGTCCCGGTGTACTGCGACAACACGGGTGCCGTTGCGCAAGCAAATGAGCCTAGGTCTCACCAAAGATCCAAACATATACTGAGGAAATACCACATAATCCGGGATATTGTGGCTAGAGGTGACATAGCAGTTGAGAGAGTCGCCTCTGCGGACAACGTTGCTGATCCACTTACGAAGCCCTTGCCAGGACCGTTGTTTGAGAAACATCGCGAAACAATGGGACTGCGTCTGATGAGTAGTTGACTTTAGGGCAAGTGGGAGATTGTTAGAGTAGATGCCAAACTAGCCAACTTGTGGCGTGTGGGTTTATAGACTCTTGTATGAAACAATCTTTATATATGATATTCGCATTTATTTTTATGGCAATCTTTACTTTCATTGTGTTGTATGATGATTAACAATTGCGTTGAGTAAAGACCTAGAATGCACTATATTGTATGTTAGATGTAATAGTGGGTATGACGGCTATCATGAAACACATCTAATAGTCACTGTGTATTCTGAATTAGTTCCTAGTCGATTGGACCGTCAAAATGAGGATAAGGCCACCCGAGCTCGAGACTAGTATCTGCGATGCGAAGTACCATGTTTCATTGGTAGGGTACATTGTGATGTTCTGAGCATGCAGATAGATAGTCACTTGTGATCTATCGAACTACCCTCGTTCGGACTTTCCAAGTGGTTACCATTTGTCGAGTGGATAAGTCTGAGGTCTTGGTTGTACTGATTAGTCCTCACGACTCGAAACGTCATTGAGACTCTACATGATAGGCGTCTCACTTTGACTTGTTTGCCGACTCACTTGGGGTCATCAGGCGGCGGGATTGGGTGAGACCCCGATGCATGTAGGAGTCGATGCATCGTTGTCGAGGATTCACCGCTCGCAGACATGCGTGGATATCCTATGCTATCTGAGGGGATAATAGTGTATAAATCTTTGTCCAGAGTACTAGAAGTGTTTTAGGTAAATGGGTTTACCTAGTTACACTCGCAATGTCACTATTCGATCTCCAAGATGTATGCATAGCTATCGGATCTCTAGCGACTCTCGATTTACCAATGGTCGTTGATCTGATCGGGATATATGGATTGACAGGACCGTACTGTACGCTAACCACGACCAACTGGTTCTTGCAGGCACTATCAGTGATACCTAGGGGATCATGGGGCGATGTTGCTAGACGCTCTTACCATGATCCGATGGGCAAGTCAGGAATTGTGATTCCGGAGCCACAATGGTTGTGGGCCCACGGCTAGCTGTATCCCTGAACCATTGAGGGTCACACAAGTACTGGATTCGAGATTTCCGTACGGATACTGAGCTCAATGTGTTGAGCATAGGAAGAGGATTTTGGGGAGTGCGACTTCCTAAAAGTCAACAGGGGTCAAATCGTGATTTCCCGCTGTTGAGGGGCAAAACGTCATTTTGCACTGGGGTTCTGAAAATGTAAACAATCTTCTAAATTAGGGAACAATCTTCTAAATTAGGAAACAATCTTCTAAATTAGGAAACATAAAGGTTGATTAGTTAGTGTAATCTTTGTATAATCTTTTAAGATAGGAAGGTTAGATTTGTGTAATCTCTTTAATTAGGGAAGTTAGATTCTCTAGATTTCTTGTTGTACTCTATATAAGTTGTAAAGTTGATGAATAAAAATAATAAGTTCATTCCTTCTCCTTTTCTCATATGGTATCAGAGCAGTAGACTCTTGACCCTTCCTCTTCATCGCGTCTCTCCCTCGAGCCTTTTTTTTTAAGAATCATGTCTAATAAACCTATCATTACCGGAGATGCCACGTCCGAGAAACCCTCTGGCGCTTTTGGGTCAATCTCTCCTTTTTCCGGGAGTGATATGTCGTCCTCTCACACCTCAGCTCCCTTCACTGCTGATCAAATAGAGCAAATTGAAAAATATTGTCGTCTCTAAATAAAAATAACAAGTTCATTCCTTCTCCTTTTCTCATAGTTCCTGTGGGTGCTATATCAATTTACGGCGCCGCATTCTAAAATAGCGATTATTGCTTTATTGGCTATCAGATTTTATAACATGTTGCACCCATATTCTAGTCTGCCTGAAAAACTGAGTTAAGCTAAATAAGGTACATTCTGAATAAAGTATTAAGTGGCAGAAAATAATGGGAGTTAGTGTATGACAGTATGAGTATCCCAGTAAAACAATTATGGGTATAAAGTGTATTCGTTATATTATTATGCACCTTTTGCAATCTCCATGTTGACTGGGCTATGCCTCTCCTATGCGTGGTTCTTTCTAGTCAAGGGTACAATTGAGGAGAAACAGAGGATGAAAGCGTATAAGACACTTTCATTGTTATTATTTTTGTATTATGAAAGTTTTTATTGCATCATCAAGCATGTTATTTTCTCGTCTGCCACTCCATCCAAGATTTAAGGTAATGAAACGGGTATATTTTAGAATCAGAAATCTAATTTCTTTTGGTTTCCTTGTATCATAATGCAGGAGAATCTTCAATTTCTTGTAACTCTTGTGGCACACTTTGTAATCTGCTCACTGCTACCACTTCAGCTAATAGGGGGAGGAAGTTCTATTCATGTCGAGCCCAGGGTTGCAACTTCTTCGTGTATGTCTTCTGCCCATAAAATTATTTTGCTTTGTGTTATGGATCCAATTGATAGTGGTATAGACAAAACAAGAGATAATTGTGTAGATAGGCCAAAGCCCCACATAACACAAGTGTATAGGAGAAGGCCCAAGGCCCATAAGATGAACGAAGAAGATAGATAGTGGGAGAGGGTGAGGGAAACGGTTAGGCGAGAACATTTCTGTTAGGTGTTAGCTTAGGCTAGTTGGTGACAGGGACCTTAAATTCTGTTCTGTTCTGTTCTGTTCTTGTTACCTAAACTTCATTGAGGAATACATTGTTATCTTTTCCTTCTTCTATCTAAGAGTATGTAATTAGCATACCATACCTGCATAACAAGTGGTCCGACCTGCCGGATTGGCTACCGAGCGTGAGGAGATGGCAGCGACGCGAGCGGAGGTGCTGGAGAAGGCGGTGAACAACGTATAGAGCAACATGAGCAAGATACAAGAAAATATCAATAGCCTAACTCGGGCGTTGGCGAGGATGGCGAATCTCAGGCATGGGTGGAGGTTGCGTAGGTGAGGATGGAGCCGTGGGTGAGTGCGAAAATGTAGGAAGATAGAGACTACACGCCTAGGAGTGAAAGACACAAGGAGGAAGGCACTGGACCTTCCGAGCAGAAAGCAGAGGATGAGCGTCGGAGCTCGAACAGGGGAATGAGGGCAGCGGGGGATGAAGAAATGAGACATTCTCACAAGAGAATTGAGATTCCAAGCTTTGAAGGTGTAGACCCACGAGGTTGGTTGGGCAAGGCAGAGCAGTAATTCGAGTTGCATGGGACCCCGGTAAGCAATCGACTCAAGCTCGCTCACATTCACATGGATGAGTCGACGTATCACTGGTTCCAATGGCTTCGATCCAAAATACCCGACATCACATGGGAGAGGTTTGCTGAGGAGTTGATCAAAAGGTATGGGGGTAGGAGACAATTAAACTCGTTCGTACTTCTCTCTTTGTTGAAATAGGGAGGACAACCCATAGATTCTTACATAGAGCAATTCGAGGTGCTTCTGGCTCAGGTCGGGGATCTGTCCGATGTTCAATTCTGGGGTATTTTCTGAGTGGGTTGCGGGAAGATATCAGTAAGCGGATCGGGATCAATGAACCTCGCACCATCATGAGGGCCATGGAGCTGGCGAGGGCGATTGATGAAGAGATGTTTGGGTATAGACAAAACAAAAGATAAATGTATAGATAGGCCAAAGCTCAACATAACACTAGTGTATAGGAGAAGGGCCAATGCCCATCAGATGAACGAAGAAGATAGATAGTGGGAGAGGGTGAGGGAAACGGTTAGGCAAGAATATTCCTGTTAGGTTCTAGCTTAGGCTAGGTGGTGATAGGGACCTTCCTTGGGTCTCTTTTGTTCTTTTTACGTAAACTTCATTGAGGAATATATTGTTATCTTTCCCTTCTTCTATCTAAGTGTCTGTAATTAGCATACCATACCTTGCTTAACACTTTGTCAGTGAATGTTAGAAGAAAACTGTTGGTGTTTGTCGAAAGATTTATCAAGCAATGCTTCGAGTTTAACTAGTTGCTGCATGAATTACTGGTTTGATTCCATCATGTCTTTTTTACCTTTGAGCAAGAGAAAATGCCATCCCATGGTCAAATCTTTACATCAAACACCACCGTGTTTTTGAGTGTTCATATAGTGTTAGAGATAAAGGATTCAAACTCCCTTTATCCTATCTTTATCTTATCTTTCAGTTATAGGATTAGGAGATAATGTAGTTATCTAGATGCCAAAATGTTGGGAGTTATGATTGCTATGTTGTTACTTCATTTCCCATTTATAATGGGTTCATCATGTAAGCTGTTAAGTAACAAGATTAATAAAATGATTCCTTTTCTTTCCTCCATGCCTGTGTTCATGGTATCAGAGCAGGTTCTCGAGTTTTTGCAGCCATGGTGAAACGGCCATGACTGGTTCTTTGAAAGACACGAAAGATTCCCCTTCAGCCATGTCTCCCACTGATCATCTCTCGCTGCAGATCACAATAACAAACTAAAAACTAGAAATTTCCTACAATGGTTTCAATATGTACTGTTTGTGATTCGTGGTCGTGGCAAGATGGGGTACTTGACTGGGCAAACAAAAAGGCCGAAAGATGGAGAACCCGAGCGGGCTACATGTGATTCGTGGTTGTGGCAAGATGGGGTACTTGACTGGGCAAACAAAAAGGCCGAAAGATCGAAGAACCCGATCGGGCTACATTGATTCGTGGTTGTGGCAAGATGGGGTACTTGACTGGGCAAACAAAAAGGCCGAAAGATGGAGAACCCGAGCGGGCTACATGTGATTCGTGGTTGTGGCAAGATGGGGTACTTGACTGGGCAAACAAAAAGGCCGAAAGATGAAGAACCCGATCGGGCTACATGGGAACTTGACAACTCAATCGTGATGGCATGGTTGATAAACTCCATGGAGCCCCAACTTAGACAGAACTTTCCTTTCTTAAACAACGAAGGCCATTTGGGATGCTGTTACGTGACTTATTCAGACCTTGGAAATTGTTCCCAGGTATTCGAGTTGAAGACTAAACTTGGGGAAACAATTGGATGAGGTTCGAGGACGCATTCTGGGCCACGGTACTATCCCTTCTATCCGTGAAGTTTTCTCGAGGTGAGACGTGAAGAAAACAGACGTTGGGTGATGTTGGGAGAGCGTAAAGAACATATCACTGCAACCTCCACAGAATCATCGGCCCTGGTTTCAAAAGGAAAACCTGCGGGGACTTCTAACACCTGACACAAAATGGCTCGCATGGACGATCCTTTTTGGTGTGATTACTGTCATCGTCCTTATCACACTAAACTAGCGGATTGGAAGCCACGAAGCAAAACCAATGGGAGCAAAGGTTATCAAGCAACCACTGATAGCACGGTTTTAAACCCTGACTCAGTCAACATTAGCTCAAGCATGGAACAATTTGAGCGCCTCCAAAGATTGCTGGACCCACCGGTGACAAACCAATCCCGCTGCCTCATGCACGATAGCACAGACAGGTACCGTTTCAACCGCATATAATGCAGTGGCTGAAATGAAACGTCCCTGGATTGTCGATTCAGGTGATCAGGTCTGATCATATGACAGGAAGTTCCTTACTGTTCTCATCCTATACTGCGTGCCTTGGAAATTTTAAAGTCAAAATAGCAGATGAATCTCTATCCACCGTTGCAGGAAAGGGTTCCATTAAAATTTCAGACCTGTTAACCATCCATTTTGTCCTACATGTACCTAACCTTACCTGTAATCTGCTTTCCATCAGCAAGTGAACCAGGAATCACAACTGCATTGCTAAGTTCTCTGTGTCTGGTTGTATTTTTCAGGAGCAGGATTCGGGGAGGATGATTGACAGTGCTAAAGTGGATGGAGGTCTCTTCTACCTTGAGGCTGCCACTCCTTTGAGTAACCAAGTTTGTCAGGCCATTACTCATTCTTACTCTGTTTCTAATAAAGATGCAACTGTGTTATAGGTTTGGACATCCGAATTTTCCATTACTTGAACCATATGTTTCCCTTCTTATTTAATAAAAACAGTCCCACTGTATTCTCTTGTGAAATTTGTCAATTAGCCAAACACAAACGTTGTCCTCTTCTAGCTAAACCTTACCGATTGAGTCGACCCTTTGCACTCATTCATAGTGATATTTGGGGGCTCTCTCGTGTTAACAATTATACTAGGACTTGATGGTTTCTTACGTCCATTGTTGATCATACAAGGGTATGTTCGGTCTACCTGTTAAAAGACAAATCAGAAACTTGCCAAACTTTTTACAAATTCAACTCAATGATCCAAACGCAATTCCAGACAACCATTCAAGCCTTCCGCATTGATAATGGTTGTGAGTATTTTCAGTCTACTCTTGGGGAGTACCTCACCAATCAGGGCATTGTTCATCATCTCTCCTGCCCAAATACACCCTAACAAATGGGGTTGCCGAGAGAAAAAACCGTCATCTCCTGGAAGTGGCCAGGGCGTTGATGTTTACCATGCATATTCCGAAATATCTTTGGGGGGTAGCAGTTCTTGCCATTTGATTAATAGAATGCCCACACAAGTGCTCAACCTCCAAACACCACTATTATGTCTCAGGCAAACTTTACCTAACTCTTGTGCGATATCTGCCTCCTAAAGTATTTGGTTGCACCGTCTTCGTCCATAACCAGAACCCAAATAGATCTAAACTTGACCCTCGTGCAATAAAATGTGTTTTTGTAGAATATTCTGTGACGCAAAGGGGGTACAAATGTTACTCCCCTGAAACAAAACGGATCTTTGTGTCAATAGATGTAACCTTTTTTGAGTCCCAACCATATTTCCCTACACCTACTCCTCAGGGCGACTCTATACTTGACGATTTCTCATGGGGAACCTCGGTATACCTGAGCCCATTTCCCAACACTCACCTCCACCTAATAGTCCGGTTTATAGTCCATGCAAACTGCCTTGCCGGTCACAGATTGGGGGAATTTGGAAACAGGGGGATATCAAGCAAGGCCAGAATTAATTGTTTATTCAAGGAGAAAGCAAGCTCCAGGACTAGAGACAACCAAAGCTCAGCTAAGCCAAGAGCCCGAACCAAATCCTGCTCCACAAACCGTTGAACAGGTGGTGACACATTAAGACATTCCAATTGCACTTCGAAAGGGCGTGAGAAAATGCACAACTCATCCCATCACATTTTATATCTTCTGAAAAACTCTCACCCAGTTTTCGAGCTTTCACTTGTAACATTTTGAGCACTCAGATTCCTAAGAACGTACATGATGCTCTTGCAATACCAGAGTGGAAACAGGCTGTATTTGATGAAATGAATGCCTTGCACAGAAATGACACATGGGAATTACCACACTACCGAAGGATAAACAAACGGATGCAAATGGGTGTTTACTATCAAGTATAAAGCAGATGGAAGCATAGAAAGGCATAAAGCCAGATTGGTGACTAAGGGGTTTACCCAAACCCATGGCATAGACTATCACGAGACATACAGTAAGAGTATTGCTCTCCTTGGCTGCTAAGTTAGATTGGCCGTTGCACCAATTAGATGTGAAGAATGCTTTCTTAAATGGTGATTTTGATCAGGAAGTATACATGAGTCTTCCTCCGGGGTGTCACGATGAGGGAGAGAACAGAGTTTGCAAGTTAAAGAAGGCATTATACGGCCTCAAACAATCACCTAGGGCATGGTTTGAGAGATTCACTCGATCTGTCAAGGGAATTGGGTACAATCAATCACAGTTCGATCACACTTTATTTTTCAAACACTCAACAGACGACAAATTTACAATCTTGATCGTATATGTGGATATTATCGTCACACGTGACGACAGCGTAGAAGCAGCAGAACTCCGGCGTTTTTTTGCCTTCTGAGTTTGAAATTAATGAACTTGGAAGCCTCCGATATTTTCTGGGCATGGAGGTTGCTCGAAACAAGCTCGGGATCACTATTTCCCAACGAAAATATACCTTAGACCTACACAAACCAGCTGAGACTCCTATGGAGCAGAATTCCAACCTATGTCCGGGAGACGATGCGCCCAGGGCTGACCGCGAAGGTTAATTAAGGCTGGTCCATAACTAATCTATCTGTCTCACACCAGGCCGGATATTGCTTTGCTATGAGCGTTCAGTCAATTGATGCATGGCCCGAGTACCCAACATTTGAAAGCAGCACGTCAAATTCTGCAGTATCTCAAGGGAAATCCTAGGAAAGGCATTTTCTTTGGCAGATATGATCGCAAAATTATTGAAGTCTATACGGATGCTGATTGGGCTGGATCAATAATGGATAGGAGGTTTACCACGGGGTACTGTACTTATGTATGGGGTAACCTTGTCACTTGGTGAAGCAAGAAGCAATCGGTCGTGGCTTGAAGTAGTGCCGAAGCCGAATTTAGAGCTGTGGCTCACGGCCTTTCCGACGGCTTATGGCTCAAGAGAATACTGGATGAATTAAGGATGCTGAATTCAGAACATGCGCCTCTACTGTTATAACAAGGCTGCTGTGAGTATTGCCCACAATCCTGTCCATCACGACAAAACACGTTGAGATTGATAGGCAGTCCATTAAGGAGAAGGTTGAAACCAACACTGTTTGCATGACCTATATCCCTTCAGGCCAACAGTAGCAGATATACTGACTAAAAGCCTCTCGAAGACAACGTTTGACGAGTTCACACTGCAAGCTAGGATTGATAAATATCTATTCACTAGCTTGAGGGGGAGTGGTAGAGAAAAGTGATTCAAACTCCCTTTATCCTATCTCACTTATAGGTTAGGAGATAGTGCAGTTATCTAGATGCCAAAATGTAGGAAGTTATCGTTTGCTAGGTTGTTACTTCATTCCCTATTTATAATGGGTGCATGTAAGCTGTTAAGTAACAAGATTAATAAAAAGATCGTTTCTTTCCTCCATGCCTGCGTTCATATAGAAATCAGTGTGGTTTGTATATATAGTGCGGACAACTAGAGTATGCCATGTTTTGAACAATAATTTGATCAGTTCAGTGAATAAATATGTAACAGATTGAGATGATAAAACAACCAGCTAGAAACATTTCTATTCATTCTTATCGAACTTGCTAATTAAACAAATCGAGTGGACCTTTATGCCTATGATTATCATAAAGTATATTTCTCCAATACGCAGTTGGGAAGAAGACACTCGTGGTGGTGGTTCAGCTGCCCATGGAAGCAATAGTAGGTCAGCATCTAGTCCCAGCAGGAGAGGTGGTCGTGGTAGGGGTAGACGAGGTGGAAGACAAGCCAATGACGTAGCATTCGTTTCTGCAACTGGTGAACCTATATCAGGTCGATGTTTTGTATGTGGTGATCCATCACACTTCGCAAATGCATGTCCAAGTCGTGGTAGGTGACCCTAAAATATCCTTGCATCGAGGAGTATACACTATCCTATCAACATGAGGTGGATGCATAATTGACTATGAAGGAGTGTCTGAGTCGAAGGTATCTAATGTTGTTCAACTCTATGTGCTCCTTTAGTAGTAAAAACTGCTGCTGGAGGCTGTATGCATAAAGATCTCGTTGGATAGTCATCTGATTGTTAACATATTACTTTAATCTTGTGGTATGAATTAACCTATACTAAGATCAATATTTAGCTATGATCCATGTTAATGTGGATCGATTGGACAAAACCATATCATTATCAGAATATATTTACCAAGTCCTGACGCAAGACCAATAAAGGGTCATTTATATGGATTTTTTGTACCTATGTTTTATTCATTTTATATATTTTTCCTTGTCTGAAAATTTGGAAGAAATTAGTAGAAGAACCGGAGCTGTCAATTCCTCACCATAATTATAGCCTGCATTGATTGTTTTCTTTCCAAAATGAAATCCTTTAATTTCGGGAATTCCTTTATATTTATAGATGTATCTTTTAATAGAAATATCGATCCTTTTCCTATTATTTCACATTATTGAGATTCAAAATGGTGAGAAAATAGCTGAATTCAAATAGAGAAGAATACATGTAATATACAGTAGAAACAAACAAAATCAAAATCAACCTGCAAGAAAATAGCTGAAACATGTGTGTACTTATTTAGGAACAGATGTTGAACATTACCTGTCAGATTAATCTAATATAATTGTCAGTTAGGTTTTACTTCCCAAATTCGTTCAATCTCAAACTGATTTTCGTGCGATACATGTCTACGTCATGAATTCTTTAAAGTAATAAATTCTAGTTAAGATTAAGAAAAACAGTTCGTAAAATAATGTTTGTTAAAGTGGATATTCGTTATAGTTCTCCAAATGTGAATTCTAGAAATGGATTATTTCGGTACAGTAACTTATTTCATTTTTTGGTTTTTTTATACTTATTTTTTTGGGTCTAATTACTAACTTGATATATGACAAGTCAGCGTTTTCGATTTCTCATGACTGTTTTCGGTTTCATTGTAATATTGCTCCTCAATAATTTGATCAAAATAATAAAAAAATAAAATGTGTAGAACGAAATCAAAATCTATAAGTTCAAATATATTTAAAAAAGAACAATAAGTCAACAATTTTTTTATTTCTCTTTAGCAGTTTTCATTGAAATATTTTCTAGTATCACATCAATAATTCTATCAAAATAGTCAAAACTAAAAGTATGTATAACAAAATTAAAATTTTTTAAGTTGAAATAGATAAAAAACATCAAGCGGAAAATGAACTATTATTTATTTATTTTTTGTTCTCGATGGAATTGCTGATTCGATGCTGTGAGTTAGTTAAATGGAAGCTGGAAAGTATGTACGTAACTTGGCTTGATTTTATAAATTTAGTGAAAAAGGTTCTTTTAATTTTTTTTTTATTAATGTCTTCCCTTTTTCTCTCTCATTCATGACTGCTATTATTTATAATAATAGTCATTTATTTGCGCATAGATAATCAACAATCAAGAAAAATATGTTAATCAACAAACAAGTAATAACAGACCCATCAAGCCTTGAACGCATGAATATGCCGATATTGAACTCAGGAAGGGAAGAATGACTGAGACATCAGGGAGATTAATATGAATTTGAGTCATCTCAATGAAATACCAGTTCACCCCAATGTTGGTTTACATCAACTCTAAATACTCAAGAAGATAACTTCTTTATTAATAACAAAGAGTATAAGAGAATTGAAATATAAAATCACTAATATCTCAGTATCCTATTTCTTCCAAGGATAAACATTCCTTAGGAAAATCTATCGCTAAATCCTCTATTTAAATATTTATATATTTATAGAAGAGAAGATTGTGTTTTGGGTGTGATTTTGGGATGAAGAATATATGATTATTTATACATATTTTTCAAAGTGTGTACGAACTCAAAATGTTGACTTGAGTTTTAGCGATTCTAAATTCGATCAGATATGCAACATCGTTGTAGTATTCCAACTTCCACTTTGGTAAATTTGGTCATCATATCAGATCCATTTCCATCTAAATGAAGAACTAACAATGCATACATCTTAGTGCCAAAATGCATTTTGGCAATATCTTTGTCTTTTAAAGTTTTAACAACTTCATCTTTTCGTACAATTCATATCCAATGATAATGAACATCAATATGCTTTGATCTTGAATGCATTGGATTATAAGATGAATTGCACTCCAACTGTCACAATAAAGCTTGTATTATTCTTGTACAAAAATTAACTCCTCCAAAAATCCTTTCACCCATAATAACTCATCACGCCTCAGTTGCTACAATGAACTCTGCTATAGTGGTTGAATCTGTTATACCCTCAACTTTGATTACCATGACATAGTCCTCCCTACAAAGGTAATTAGGTAACATAATGTTGACTTTCGAGAGTCAATGTCTCCGGGTTTGTTGGCATATGTATAGCCCATAAGCTCAAGTCTATATCCTCCAAACCCCAGTATGTGCTTATAGGTGCCCATAGATATTGGTTTCTATTTTACTACAGCCAATATTTCTTTTATGGTTTTGAAAGAAACCTACTAACTACACCCACTGAATGACACGTGTTGGTCAACATTTTTGAGTGTTGACTACTGGATCAGCAGATGCGTGAGTGACCGAGCTGCAGGTTTGGGAAACAATCGAAGAAGTTGAGCGACGTCGTTCGTAAGTTGAGACGCTGCGTTTTGGAACCAGCAGCGAGGGGATTCTGAGTAATGCGTTGCGACTGGAGAACCAGACGCAGGAAAAACCAGCTGCAGGAATAGTTAAACCAGACGCAGGAAAAACCAGCTGCAGGAATAGTTAAACCAGACGCAGGAAAAGCACCCAGCTGCAGGAATAGTCAAACCAGACGAAGGAAAAACCCAGCTGCAGGAATGGTCAACCCAGCTGCAGGAATAGTCAAACCAGACGCAGGAAGGTCAAACCAGACGCAGGAAAGTCAAACCAGCTGTTGGACGGTCAACCCAGCTTTGACCAACGAAAATTCAGATTTTAGCTCGCGAATTCCAACAGTTTCTACACGAATACAGATCAGATTCACGAGCTGTAACGGCCGATTTAGAGGATTAATGGTCGAATTACTCACCCAAATCATTGCCTATGTTGATGATTTTGTAACGGGAAACGTAAAGAGGAATTAAAGTCCCTTAATGACGGACGCTCGACTCCCCCTCCTCGCCACCTATAAATACCGATTGTAATCACAGAACTCTCCACACCGCTTCGAAACTCAGCAAGATAAATCATAAACTCTCACGACAAAGTGCTGCGAAAATTCCAGCAGGTTTGTTAGCCAAAGTTCTGTGCAAGCAACGATCCAGCAGGTGCGAGACTTAGAAGAATTCGTGAAATCGATTTACTGCCAGACTTCGTTCAAATAGCAGGATTCGTGCTACCAGACTTCACCCCAGATTCGTATACCAGACTCTACCAAATTTCAGATTTTTGTAAGTGGGCTTTTGCTAATATATATTTCGTTGGTTATATTATATATATGCATTTCAAAAGTTCAGTTTTTCGTCTACTGTTCGAGCGCCCTTCTGTTCCGATCTCTGTTTCGTTTCAAACTCCGCTTGCACTGATTTTTACTGTCGTTATATAGGTCTACAAAATATTTCGGATTTCTGGGTTACTGAGTAACTAATGGCCTCGACCCCTTAGAGGAGCAAAACTTAATGTCTTCCCTTTTTCTCTCTCATTCATGACTGCTATTATTTATAATAATAGTCATTTATTTGCGCATAGATAATCAACAATCAAGAAAAATATGTTAATCAACAAACAAGTAATAACAGACCCATCAAGCCTTGAACGCATGAATATGCCGATATTGAACTCAGGAAGGGAAGAATGACTGAGACATCAGGGAGATTAATATGAATTTGAGTCATCTCAATGAAATACCAGTTCACCCCAATGTTGGTTTACATCAACTCTAAATACTCAAGAAGATAACTTCTTTATTAATAACAAAGAGTATAAGAGAATTGAAATATAAAATCACTAATATCTCAGTATCCTATTTCTTCCAAGGATAAACATTCCTTAGGAAAATCTATCGCTAAATCCTCTATTTAAATATTTATATATTTATAGAAGAGAAGATTGTGTTTTGGGTGTGATTTTGGGATGAAGAATATATGATTATTTATACATATTTTTCAAAGTGTGTACGAACTCAAAATGTTGACTTGAGTTTTAGCGATTCTAAATTCGATCAGATATGCAACATCGTTGTAGTATTCCAACTTCCACTTTGGTAAATTTGGTCATCATATCAGATCCATTTCCATCTAAATGAAGAACTAACAATGCATACATCTTAGTGCCAAAATGCATTTTGGCAATATCTTTGTCTTTTAAAGTTTTAACAACTTCATCTTTTCGTACAATTCATATCCAATGATAATGAACATCAATATGCTTTGATCTTGAATGCATTGGATTATAAGATGAATTGCACTCCAACTGTCACAATAAAGCTTGTATTATTCTTGTACAAAAATTAACTCCTCCAAAAATCCTTTCACCCATAATAACTCATCACGCCTCAGTTGCTACAATGAACTCTGCTATAGTGGTTGAATCTGTTATACCCTCAACTTTGATTACCATGACATAGTCCTCCCTACAAAGGTAATTAGGTAACATAATGTTGACTTTCGAGAGTCAATGTCTCCGGGTTTGTTGGCATATGTATAGCCCATAAGCTCAAGTCTATATCCTCCAAACCCCAGTATGTGCTTATAGGTGCCCATAGATATTGGTTTCTATTTTACTACAGCCAATATTTCTTTTATGGTTTTGAAAGAAACCTACTAACTACACCCACTGAATGAGCCAATCGGACTAAGTAAGTACTGTGAAAACCCGAAAATTCTAAAAAAAAAAAAAAAAGGGAAAATTTTTCACCTGTCGGTCGAAAATCAACAGGTGGTCGAAATTCAACAGCTAATGGCGCAAGGGTAAAACGCCGTCGTTACAAAGAACCAGCAGTTGCGCGTTAGAGGTTGCTGCTGGCAGACGTGGTTTTAATGCGAGAGTGATCGAGAGAGCGACACGTGTTGGTCAACATTTTTGAGTGTTGACTACTGGATCAGCAGATGCGTGAGTGACCAGCTGCTGGTTTGGGAAAACAATCGAAGAAGTTGAGCGACGTCGTTTCGTTAAGTTGAGACGCTGCGTTTTGGAACCAGCAGCGAGGGGATTCTGAGTAATGCGTTGCGACTGGAGAAGCAGACGCAGGAAAAACCAGCTGCAGGAATAGTTAAACCAGACGCAGGAAAAACCAGCTGCAGGAATAGTTAAACCAGACGCAGGAAAAACCAGCTGCAGGAATAGTTAAACCAGACGCAGGAAAAACCAGCTGCAGGAATAGTTAAACCAGACGCAGGAAAAACCAGCTGCAGGAATAGTTAAACCAGACGCAGGAAAAACCAGCTGCAGGAATAGTTAAACCAGACGCAGGAAAAACCAGCTGCAGGAATAGTTAAACCAGACGCAGGAAAAACCAGCTGCAGGAATAGTTAAACCAGACGCAGGAAAAACCAGCTGCAGGAATAGTTAAACCAGACGCAGGAAAAACCAGCTGCAGGAATAGTTAAACCAGACGCAGGAAAAACCAGCTGCAGGAATAGTTAAACCAGACGCAGGAAAAACCAGCTGCAGGAATAGTTAAACCAGACGCAGGAAAAACCAGCTGCAGGAATAGTTAAACCAGACGCAGGAAAAACCAGCTGCAGGAATAGTTAAACCAGACGCAGGAAAAACCAGCTGCAGGAATAGTTAAACCAGACGCAGGAAAAACCAGCTGCAGGAATAGTTAAACCAGACGCAGGAAAAACCAGCTGCAGGAATAGTTAAACCAGACGCAGGAAAAACCAGCTGCAGGAATAGTTAAACCAGACGCAGGAAAAACCAGCTGCAGGAATAGTTAAACCAGACGCAGGAAAAACCAGCTGCAGGAATAGTTAAACCAGACGCAGGAAAAACCAGCTGCAGGAATAGTTAAACCAGACGCAGTAGACTACGATTCTAGTCGTTATATGGGTTTACGAGTATTTCGGATTTTTGGGTACTTGGTGTAACTAATGGCCTCGACCCCTTAGAGGAGTAAAACTTAGGGACTGATCAGTAAACCATAGACACGAAGTAATCATCAGTGCTATCTGTCAGTCTATGCTCTGTTATGCTATGCTATGCTCTGTTATGCTATGCTTTGCTCGGTTATGCTATGCTCTGTTCTGTCTAAGCTCTGTTCTGAAATCTGTCATTCAGTATATGTATAAGTATGTCTTGTATGCTCGAATGATATCCCCCACTTGCTGAGTGTTTCCCCAAACACTCACCCCTTACTTCTCCACCCAGATAAGAATGAAGAGCAGGTAGACGAAGACGAACAAGATCAGTTCTAGGGCTGGTGAAGATTCCGTTTTGTTGATGTAATTATATTTTAAATTTTCGCTTCCGCTATTTTTTTTGATTTTCCGATGTAAAAACGATATTATTATGGATATGTAATAGACTGGTTTGAGCTATGCTATGATGGCTTAATGTTTTACAATTTTTAAATTGTTTAATATTGCCGATGTCATGAGCCTCGGTCTCGGAGCGTGACATTTTAGTGGTATCAGAGCTCACCAGGTTCATAATCCAGCTGGTAAACCAAATCTGTTAGTATCTTCTGTTTATGGATTAACCTCACGACTTTATATTTTTGGACGTATCCTCGATTCTAGGAAATGGCCCCTTCTGTTCCCCGTACTCGTGCTGCTGCTGCTGCCCTCCGTATGAAACAAATTGCCCTTGATAACCAAGACCGCACAATTAGGCGCCTTAGAGCCCAGTTAGCCACTGAGAGACGAGGAGTAGCCGCCACGAAGAAGGAACTTAAAGAAACACAAGTAGCCTTAGAAGCCTCACATAAGGTCATTGCCGGACTGACTGAGATAGGCCTTAGCATGTCCAAGAAGATTGAGAAGATGAAAGTTAAGAAGCAACTAGTTAAAGCAAAACATGTGGAGTGCCATCAGAAGTTCCAGGCTCGTATCCACGAAGCCGAAGACTCGATGCAGGCACAACACTTGCTCATCGAGACCCTAGTGGATGAAAAGGATAGCCTACTCCAAACCATCCACGATCTCCAAGAAGCCAACAATGCCCCTGCCCCATTCGATGGTGATTGGGAGGAAGAACCGAAAGAAGAACCGGAAGAGATTGAGGATATTCCTCTGGGCGAGGGAGAGATAGACGATGAATAGGATATATTTTAGCTTTGTATTCAATTCATCTTTTTATTCGAATAAATTGCTTAGCCTTTAAGATACCTTATTCCCGACCTTTCACAGTTAAATACCTTCATTCTTAATAAAGACTCTTTATGACAGAATATGGCAGGCGACCGACGTAACGATAGGAACAATGGAGGCGAGGGACCCTCAAACAACGGAACTGGTCTTAGTAGAGAAGACCTGATGGCAATAGTTACAATGGTTGCCACAACGCTTCAAGGTTTGGTTGGTCCCAACCACAACCAAGCTCCACCTCCTCCCCCTCCAACCCGTGGGACGAAGTTCTATTACGAGTCCCTACGTAAGAAAAAAGTCCCACCTTTGATGGAAGCCACGACCCCGAAGTTGCTCAAACCTGGATGAAGAACATCGAGACGCAGCTTCGACTCCTGGAAGTCCTAGACGCACTCAAAGTGGATGTGGTAACACCACTCCTCGACAGTAAAGCTGGGAAATGGTGGGAAGCAGTTGAGCCCACCATGATTGCCAATGGACAAGCTATGACGTGGCAGAGGTTTCGAGAAGCATTCTTGAAACAGTACTTTCCCATGGAAGTACGAATGCAGAGGCTCAGCGAGTTCGAGACCTTCACTCAGACCACAGACATGTCGGTTGTAGAGTATACCTCCAAGTTCAATTCGTTTGGCACCTAAGTCCCAACGATTATGGCGGATAACACTCTCAAGATGCACCGATACAAGAGAGGTCTAAACAGCCGTATCCAGACAGCCCTTGCGGTTTACCAAGCCACGAGTCTTGAAGACTTGATGGGAGCTGCAATCCGCGCTGAGACTGACATAAAGAGGCGGGAAGCGGACAACAAAAACAAGCGCCCCCTCAGTGCCCAGATTTCGCAAGGTGGGCCTAGGAACAAGCGGCCGAACTTCAACAACCGCGGCTCAGCTCCTACACAGAATAACCAGGCATTGCCCATTTGCTCCTCCTGCGGCCAACGTCATCCTGGAGACTGTCGCAAGCAGAGCGGTGCATGCTTCAAGTGTGGAAAGTTGGGCCACCGAATTGCGGATTGTTCGGAGAACCAAGGCGCAAAAGCTGGATCGAGCAATTGCTCCGAGCAAGCCAAAGCCTAGGGAGGATAAGCCCAATGCTCGTGTGTTTGCAATGACCCAGAAAGAAGCTGAGGACGCCAGCGACGTGGTGACAGGTACCATTTTCATCAACAATCTGCCTACTTATGTGTTGTTTGATTGTGGTGCTACGCATTCATTCGTGTCTAAGAGGTTTGCTAAGAAGTTAGGGTTAGAGCCTGAAGTTCTATCTGAACCCTATAGAGTAGCAACTCCTACCAACGCTACCATCAAAACACATAAACTTCATCGAAACTGCAAGTTATTGATCAGCGATAGTCCATTCTTTGCAAACTTGATACAACTCAACATGGTCGAGTTCGATGCTATCTTAGGAATGGATTGGATATCTAAGCACCATGCACTAGTAGATTGCCGAGGTAAGAGCGTGAAGCTCCAAACCTCTGATCGAGAAGAGTTGGTATATCATGGCAAGAACAAGGAGCGAAAGTCCCTACTTTCTGCGGCCCAAGCATGGACAGCCATGAAAATCGGAGCAGAGGTTTTCTTGGAAATGATCCAAGAAGTAAAAGAAGGAGACGAGCTCAAGATAGAAGACATCCCGGTAGTGCGAGAGTTTGCAGATGTATTTCCAGATGACTTACCTGGAAAAGTGCCTGATCGAGAAATTGAGTTCGAGATCAACCTAGTGCCAGGGTCGGCCCCAATATCCAAGGCACCCTATCGAATGGCACCTACAGAACTCAAGGATCAATTACAAGAACTGCGAGACAAAAAGCAGATCCGACCCAGTGTGTCACCTTGGGGAGCTCCAGTCTTATTCGTCAAGAAGAAGGATGGAACCATGAGATTGTGTATCGACTACAGAGAGTTGAATAAGATCACAATCAAGAACAAGTATCCTCTTCCGAGAATTGACGTTCTTTTCGATCAACTCAAGGGAGCCACAACCTTCTCCAAGTTGGATTTGAGGTCGGGTTATCACCAACTGAAGATCAGGGATGAGGATGTCCCTAAAACTGCATTTAGGACAAGGTATGGTCATTATGAATTCACAGTAATGCCATTTGGTCTAATCAATGCACCAGAGGCCTTCATGGACCTCATGAACCGTGTATTCAGACCATTCCTCGACAAATTTGTGGTGGTGTTCATAGATGATATACTAGTATATTCATCAAGCGAAGAAGACCACCAGGAACATCTCCGAATTACTCTCCAGAACCTGCGAGAGAAACAACTGTACGCCAAATTCAAGAAGTGCGAATTCTGGCTGAAGAATGTGGCATTCCTAGGCCATATAATCTCCGAAGCAGGCGTATCAGTAGATCCAAAGAAGGTGGAAGCCATAATGGACTGGCCTGCACCAAAGACGGAGACAGAAGTTATAAGTTTCTTGGGGTTGGCCGGCTACTATTGAAAGTTTGTAGAAGGATTCTCTTCCATAGCCTTACCACTCACTCAACTCACCCAGAAGAACTCCAAGTTCAACTGGAACGAAGAGTGTGAGACAAGCTTCGAGACTCTAAAAATGAAGCTTGCATCTGCCCCTGTTATGACGTTACCCATAGGGGACAAAGGCTTTACCATCTACAGTGATGCCTCGAAAGAAGGACTAGGATGTGTGCTCATGCAAGATGGCAGAGTAATTGCGTATGCCTCAAGACAACTAAAGACGCATGAGCGCAACTACCCGACTCACGAATTAGAGCTTGCAGCGGTGGTTTTTGCCCTAAAGATTTGGCGACACTATCTTTATGGTGCAAAATGCGAAGTATTCACCGACCATCAAAGTCTCAAGTACATATTCACTCAGAAGGAATTGAATTTGAGACAAAGGAGATGGCTCGAGCTGTTAAAGGACTACGACTTAACGATCAACTACCACCCAGGAAAAGCAAATAAGGTGGCCGATGCGCTAAGTCGGAAGAATATGAACAAGGTGATACTATCTTCAGTCTCAACCAAACCATGCCTTAAAGAATTGATCAAGTTAAAACAAGATCAAGACCCCGGCTTGATGAGGCTGAAAGAACAGATCAAGGAAAGGGAAGCGCCTGATTTCCGAACGGACCAAGATGGGATCCTTTGGATGAACGGACGACTATGTGTGCCCGACGTCGATGAACTCCATCAGGAAGTGATGTCTGAAGCACATAAAAACCATGCCTTAAAGAATTGATCAAGTTAAAACAAGATCAAGACCCCGACTTGATGAGGCTGAAAGAACAGATCAAGGAAAGGGAATCACCTGATTTCCGGACGGACCAAGATTGGATCCTTTGGATGAACGGACGACTATGTGTACCCGGCGTCGATAACCTCCGTCAGGAAGTGATGTCGGAAGTACATAAGTCCAAATTCTCAATCCACCCGGGAAGTACAAAAATGTACAGAGATTTGAAAGAACATTTTTGGTGGAATGAGATGAAAAGAGATGTTGCTGATTTTGTTGCAAGATGCCATGTATGCCAACAAGTCAAGGCCGAACATCAAAGACCTGGAGGATTGTTACAACCACTAGAAATTCCAGAATGGAAGTGGGAAAACATATCCATGGACTTTGTAGTTGGCCTACCGAAGACAAGACTAGGCCACGATGGAATATGGGTAATCGTAGATAGGCTAACAAAATCCGTGCATTTTCTGCCTGTCCGAATGAACTATGGGTTGGAGAAACTTGCTTCCTTGTACATGGACAACATCATCAGATTACATGGAGTCCCAACCAGCATCCTGTCAGATAGGGACCCAAGGTTAGTATCTCGTTTCTGGAAGAGCTTCCAAGAA
>KV014395.1:6952-58489 GCA_001598015.1 Dorcoceras hygrometricum | reverse complement strand
GTTTCTTATATGATGGACATAACACTCAATGCTAGAACACTATAAAATGTAACATAATTATTGCCATATATATCACCGTCTCAGAACATGTATAATTTTCATTTGTTGGACATACCGTTTCCGACTTGAAATTATATATAAATATATATATTATATTGAACATGAACATGAACCCTTTAAATTACTACTTTGGTCTCTAGTGTATATAATAATAATGTGGGAAAATTACTAGTATAATTTGAAAAAATAATATTTGCATGTAACGTATAGCTATTGCCTTAATATTTTAGAGGAATGGAATTCTATGCTCTATCTTGTAATTAAGTTGTACCATCTTGTCTTTCATCTTATTTTTTGACAACTAAATTAATGAAATATATAATTCCTGCTTACATAAATACTCCCATGGAAGTAGCCATTTCAATTCATCAAAATACACAGCGTTCCCTCAAATCGATCAGTTTCTTTCATCTCTACTCATGGAGAAAATGGAGGCACACCAAATTCTTCGACCCTGCAAATTTTCTCTCCATGCCATCGTCTGCTTCTTCGTCTTCGTTTTCCCTGTGCGTTCGTCGCTCGACACATTCATCTACGGCGGCTGCTCACAGATGAAATATGCACCCAACTCCCCTTACGAATCAAATCTCAACTCACTCCTCACTTCCCTCGTGAACTCAGCCACTTACTCTTCCTACAATAAGTACACAATAATGGGCTCAAGCTCACAAGACGTAGTTTACGGGCTCTACCAATGCCGGGCCGATTTAGCCATGCCGGACTGCGCCACCTGCGTGGCACAAGCCGTGACGAAGCTCGGCCCGATGTGCCCCCAGACACGCGGCGGTGCCGTACAGCTGGAAGGCTGCTTCGTGAAGTACGACAACGCTTCGTTCATCGGGTTGGAGGACCAGACCGTGGTGATGAAGAAATGCGGTCCGTCGGATGGTTACAGCGGGGATGAGATGAGCCTCCGCGATGCCATGCTTGCGAGTTTGAATGGAGCCGGAGGCGCGTACAGGGTTGGGGGTTCCGAGGACGTCGAAGGGGTGGCGCAATGTGTGGGAGACCTGAGCTCGGGGCAGTGCCAGGACTGCGTCGCGGAGGCGATACGGCGGTTGAAGGCGGAGTGTGGTGGCGCTGTGTTTGGCGATATGTTCTTGGGCAAGTGTTATGCGAGGTATTCCACTCGGGCTGCCCAAGTATACCAAAATCAGCATCATGATGGTAAGAAATTTTTCCAAACACTTATCTTTCCGTTAAATTAAAAGTATTTCGATACACGTAATATAACTTTTTCCCACATAATCCTTTCTTTTATATCTTCGGATAAACTCTTAAATAAAATTAAATTAATTTTTCCTTTCAACTCTTTTCCTTTTCTCTCGTTTTAGGCTGAAATATTTGCAACGTATATCATTAACTTTGAAATGGTATATGGTTATCAAACTAGAAAAAACCAGAATATGGTGGATGATAATGGATTTTTATCATTTCATAGGATAGTATAAAATTCTTCGCTAAAACAAAAAGAAATGGGCAATTGTAGTAACACAGAAACAATTTAACAAGTATTTATTTTTTTCATTTACAGAGTCATCTGATCACAGCGAATCTGAGAAGACATTTGCTATCATTATTGGATTATTGGCCGGAGTCGCCTTGCTCATCATCTTTCTCACCTTTCTTCGAAGGTTGTCCAGTGGCAAAGGTGAAGTTTCTTTATTTACTTATCATCCATCCATTTTCTTACCTCGTGAACTTCATTTTAAGGTTTCGATAATAGATTTACTGTATCTAATGTTTGGCTACATTTTTTTGCAGGTAAATAAGATGACAACTATAAATGGGTTTGGGGGGACTGACCATGCCATGTTCCCTTTGAATATTCGACGTGGATTTGCTTTATGGCGAAGCCCTTTTTTGCTTTCTTCAAATATGTTCATAGTGGACATCAACTTGGCTTTAAATCTTTTTCAAAAATCACTTTTGGTATTTGTCTTTATTATATTATTAGTAGTATTATTAGGTCCCTTTTATAATCAAGTTAAAGAGAAGGGAAATGGAAGGTATTAAGATTCCAACTCTTTTCTCCACTTGTAAAAAGTTGTGGTGTTATTGTGAACGAACGATGCAGTTTCTCCCCTTTTTCTATTTTGTTTTAAAATGCAATTAGATTTTTATTAATTATTATTGTAATCTTGTTGCGAATCGGCCTTTATTAGTGAAATACTTTAATTTTGAGTATAGTTTTGGGAAACATGGGATCGGAAAGACACTCAATTTCAAAAGTTGTTGAATTCGATAAATTCAAAAGACAATCATGTTATCCGTCAAGGAACGAAAAGAAGAAGTTGAAGAAGAAGAAGAAAATGATCATGATATATATATCATGACACTCATATTTCAAGCTTTTACATATTAATGGTACACTCTATATGTGTTCGCGCATTATCCGTTTTTCATATGATAGCAAATTTTCTAACTATAAACATTTATTGTAGCCAAAATAAACTATTAATATGATCACTTTCAAATTGATTATTAAGCTATAAAAAAATATAAGATTACGACATTGAAATATTAATTTGATTTTACATATATATTCTACACTAATTTGCCAACTTATATCTTCATTATCCATTAATTATATTAGTTTTTGTTAGCTATATATTAAATATAGATTATTACAAATTCAACAAAAAACTCTGACCCTAGATGTTTAATACTTAAGTAGGAAGAATTCATGACAAAGAAGAGAAATTAAAGGAGGGATACAGAAAAGGCTTGAATCCTTTAAGTGGTCACCATAATTGCCAACTTTTCTTGCATCACTTTTGCCAGGCCCATTAGTTATCACTCGAATACACTCGAGTCTCGTTTAATAATAAGTAAATAATAGGTCTATAAACTAATAATTTTCTTATTATAAATTATTTATGGTTGACTGTGCATATGCGATAGTAGTCGTGAGATGCGTGATCTTCTAAGAAACTCCCGTATGTCATGCTACTGATATTGTGTCATTTGGCCTGGTTGGCTAGATAGACAGTAAAAGTGTGATACAAATCTTAACGGATAATACTATGTATGTTGGGTTATGGTCGACGATAGGATAAGAGGTAAGACTAAGTTCTAATGGATATGATGGATATGAAATAACACTAACAATTAGACACACTCCTTCCTGGAATCATGGCCTAAGATCCCGACCCTAATGCATATGTAATCTATGTTGCCACATGTATACGGAAATAAAGTCGTACATTGGCTAAAAGCTATATTTTTTGGTCTACTGGTGATAACTTGATCCTAACAATCGATATTAGGACAAGGTCAAGAGTATATTCGAGTCTCCCAAAAAGCATATTTCTATACTTTTAAGGGGGATTGTTGGGTTAACGTGCATGAATGAGAGTAGTACTGACCTCATGATAAGCTCTCATAACGTTACACTAGAAAGAGGATCGACTGTAGGGTAAGGGTGACACTGATATCTAAAGGATATGAGACAACACTCACTTACCTCTCCTTATTAATGTGTGTAACAGGCCGACCCTAACGCATTATATGTGCACTATATGCTACCACATGTATAAGAAAGTAAAGTTGTATTTTAGCTAATAACTATAAATTTTAGTCTGGTGGTAAAGCTTAATCCTAACCCTGTTCGAAAATTAAAATATAACATACACGAGCACTTAAATATAACATACATGGGTAGGTAACTTAGTAAAATTATTCCGAAATTTTAAAAAAAAAACTCAATTACCAATACGCTAGAACTCGTAGCAAACATGACTAAGTTGTGCAAATAATCGAAAATGGAGGGAAAAATCTTTTACAGCATTCTTTGTATTCTTCTACAGAAGTGGCCTAGTGTAACTATATCATTTTTTTGTATCCTTTAATTTATCTAAGCTTACGCCTGGATTCGAGACAATGTTTTTTAAATGAGCTAATTTCAAATTCCTTTTTAACTTTCTTAAATAGATAAAATTGATATGAATTTTAAATCCATTCCATATAAAATAATACAATTTCGTGATGAATTAAAAATGCGAAGTCATATCAAATTCATATCTCGAATCAAATAACTTCTAATTGCCACGGCTTCAGTACTGTTATGTGCTTCAATAATGATACAAGAAAACATATGGATTTTATTAAATTTAAAGAAACATTAATAAACTAAATGAAATAATTACCTCGATAATAACCTTGATTACTCCTTAATTGCTTCAAAATGAAGTCTTGATTATATGTTAATAGGAAATTATTATTTCTCTATAATTTCCTTGATTTAGAGAGAAGATAATTGGGAGAGAATTTGTATAAATTTATGTGTTTTTACAATGAAGATTACAAGCCTATTTATAGGCAAATGAAATGATTAAAATAATATAAAGTCCTAATCACTTCTCCTAAATTTGACAATTTTGTAGACACCCAAATTTGACAATTTGTAGACATCCAAATTTGACAAAATAATTTGATTTCATAATACTCCCCCTTTTGGATGTCCTTATTACGTGTTTTGATACTGCCTCGTTAAAAACCTTACTAGGAAAAACCCAGTGGGATAAAAACCATAGTAAGGAAAAAGAGTGCAGTCACGTAAACTCCCCCTCATGTTGGCATAACTGAATCTTCACATACTTCGTAGGTGGCGCATCCCAATATTGTATATGTGCTTTCTGAACACTGCTGTAGAAAGTGACTTCGTGAAAAGATCTGACGAATTTTCACTTGATTGAATGTAACGAATATCAATATCGTTATTCTTCATAAGTTCTTGAGTGAATTCGAAGAACCTAGGGGATATGCTTAGTTCTGTCGCTTTTGATGTATCCTTCTTTCATTTGAGCAACACATGCAGCATTATCTTCGTATAGTGTCACAGGCTTCTTGTCAGATGGTAAACCACACATAACTTGTATATGTTCTGTTATGGATTTTAACCATACACATTCACGGCTTGCTTCATGTAGTGCAATAATCTCAACATGGTTTGATGAAGTTGCTACAAGAGTTTGTTTCTGTGAACGCCAAGAAATTGCAGTGCCTCCACGTGTAAATACATATCCAGTTTGAGATCGTGCCTTATGTGGATCAGATAGGTATCCAGCATCAGCAAACCCAACAATACTTTTATTGGCATCTTTTGAATATAAAAGTCCCAAATGTTGTTCCTCGTAGATAACGGAATATATGCTTAATTCCGTTCCAGTGCCTCTTTGTTGGACATGAGCTAAATCTTGCCAATAAATTTACTGCAAAAGATATATCAGGTCTAGTACAATTTGCAAGATACATAAGAGCACCAATAGCACTTAGATATGGTACTTCTGGACCAAGAATAACTTCGTTTTCTTCACATGGACGGAATGGATCCTTTTCAATGTTCAATGATCGAACAACCATTGGAGTACTTAAAGGATTTGCTTTATCCATATTAAAACGTTTAAGAACCTTTTCTGTATAATTTGACTGGTGAACAAATATTCCACCTTCTTTGTGCTCAATTTGTAAACCGGAAAGAGTCTAGAAGAGAGAGCTGTAGTGGAGCAATGGATGGAGGTGGAGAGCCACAACTACAACCCGTTAATTTACGCTATGGTCCTTGAGCTCCTCGTGTCCCCTGGGATGGGCCGGGAGCCGGACATGGAACTGGTCCGCGATTGCGAGGGCAGACTGGGGAATGTGCTCGACGTGTACGAGGAGAGGTTGTCGAAAACCAAGTACCTAGCAGGGGACACGTTCACCTTGGCCGACCTGACTCACTTGCCTAATACAACCTTTTTGATGACTGAAGGCTTCCGACATTTGATCGAACATAGGAAGAATGTGCACAACTGGTGGCTTGACATTTCGGCCCGTCCAGCTTGGAACAAAGTCTTGCTGCTTCAGAATTAAAACCAGATTTATGTCAACTCATCTATTGTCTGAGTGACTTCATAGGGTGTCTCACTCTTGTCTACTTAGTATGATGTATGTTGTCAATCATCGAATAATTCACATTGGGATCTTCATTATATTATAATATTTAAGGCCAATCTGTTGTTAGTTATCATTAATTAGATGCAGCAAAGATGACAGGTCAGTATATATATATATGTTACCAAAGATGATCACGAAAAAGGCCCAAAAGAGAAGGTATAGCTCAATTGGTATCAGGGTAGATGTACTTTGGGTAGTAAGACTGGTGACTCGGGTTCGATTCCCTGGGAAGACAGTTTAACCACACTTTCAGGGATGTTGGTAGTCGTATGAGTGAGGATTCAGTCTTATGGCTCAATAAGGAGCGAGATGGCCTATTTATTTGCATGACCTCTGCAGATTTCACCATATCTACACCCGGGGCCACTCAGGCAGCCGAGGATGATGTCATACATGTCATGTCATGGTGGTGTCACGTACACAATCGGGGATTTTAGTGGAAATTATAGTTGGGTAGATAACAAATTCGCCCTGAAGAGATCACCAAACCTCAACTACAATACGAACTTTATTTATTGATCGATCCATACACGAATTGTCAGTAGTGAATAAGTAACCAACAGCTGATACATTATCCCTTTTCTTCTTCAAAGTACAACACAAACACGAGATGCGTCTTTTATTCAAAAACCATGCGGAAACAGAAACAAAACAAAACAAAGGAGGCAACAACCAGAAATTGGCCATGATCATCCATGGCTAGCCAGATCAGATCTATCCGCTGCGTAAGAGCTTGAAATTACTTCATTCAATGCCATTCATTTTTCTAAGTATCCCAACGAACTCGTACACTTGTTTAGGATCTGGCAAAACTCTAGCAACGGTTTCCCTTTTCTTGCATTTCTCGATCCAAGCTCCAATCTTGGGACACTCATCATCAATCTTGAACCCACCATATTTCTCATAGGCACCAAACCATGCCGTGACCCCAAGGAGCACGATGTCTACAAACCCGAAATCATCTCCACCAAAGTAGTCCTTTCCCCCCAGTGCCCCCTCTAGCTTCTTCAAAATGTCGATGAACTCTTTCTTGGCACTCTCCAGTTCTTCGCCCTTACTCTTCCATATCGAGCTTCCCGCATCGAACACCTATAGATGTAAGTTCCAAAAAAAAAAAAACAAATATATTAAATTTCATTATTAAAAACTAAACAACATATACAACTCATGTTCCTCTTTGGATGTTGGGATAGTAGATAATACATTAAGCACGTATAGTTAAAAAAAAAAAGACCTTTTTGTCGATGAAATCAGCCCAGAATCGAGCCCGGGATCGTCCATAGGCGCAAGCAGGGAGCAGCGGAGGCGAAGCCCATGTCTCATCAATGTAATACACGATGTTGGATGATTCAACAATGGGTTTACCATTGTGCAAAAGAACAGGAACTTTCTCATAAATTGGGTTTGATTTCAGCAACAACTCACTCTTCCCTCCGAAAATGTCCTCCTCTCTGGCTTCATAGTCCAATCCTTTCTCCTCCAGAGCAATTTTAACCCTCAAAGAGAACGGGCTAACCCAGAAGTCCAGGAGGATAAGATCATCTTTCGCCATCTTAATTGAAGTTTTTCTATTATCCAACTTGATTTTGTGTACATTTTTCTTGTACCACAAAAATCCTTATATAGGGAGCATATGTGTGTGCATCATTTGAAATTCCAATGCAGGCTTCGTAGTAACCGATGCTGGGTTTCAACTAGTTGTCTCTTTTGACTGGCTTGTTTGCACTTTGTGGATGCCTCTCGTCATTGATTACCTTTTACAATGCAGAAAGAACATCAAACAAATGCAGTGTCTTTAACAACTACAGAATATTATATTGCCGATGACTTTAAACTGATTCATATCAAGATACTAAGTTTAGAACATAGTTGCGTGTTCGAAACTCAATTGTAACCATCTGTTCCAACTTAAAAAAAAATTAGAGCAAAAAAAAGGACACTGACAGAGTGTCATTCAGGGGAAGCTTTTACCAAGAGCAAGAAACTAGGTAAAATACAAAAATGCAACTGGTTCATAGTAAAGTATGCCAGATACCGAATCTTCTGTCAAATTTATGCTAGAATATGTAATTTAACAACAAAGAAGAACTCAACTGCAACAATGAACATATGGAGATGTATTCAAGAACATCAATCTAGATTAATCCTCAATCGCGAGCATCTTCTCCACCAACTCCAAATTCATTATTTCGCTTGTCCCAGCATAATTATTATTTTTATCTGAATTTCCCGTCCGTACATATCTGTTGGACTATCAGAAATGGGGGACTTCCAACCCCACAAGTGGAGTCATTTGTGTGACGTTGGGGTAATACCCCACCGGACATGTAGGGTGAAACAGACCATTCAGCCAAAGCATTTTTGTGATGGAATTCTGACATTATTTCTAAGTAATACTACAACTTGAAATATGAAGGCTGCAGGCAAAGAACCATCTAATAAATGACTCGAATCACATTTAAAAGTGAACTATTCTGTACAACCGTATTATACACTATGAAATATACCTTCCTTGAAATACAGGAAAAAAAGCTAGTAAATCGAATAATTCATATGTTGATTGGTTCCCTGATTTTGACGTATACACAGATATGAAGGTAGTGCTCAGGGTGTATCAAATTGCTTGCTATCCAGGCAAATGGAATTTCCAGTTTTGGCTCGATTCCCTGAATCCGGACAAGCTTGATCTCAGCATTGTCTGATAGGGACCCTGTAAGTTCATTAGATGCTTCTGCAGTTTCTTCAGGACTTCTTGAGCTACTTGTCTCTTCTGATCCACGTTCTTCTCCAACTTCTTCTACACGCAGGTTGGCATCAGTTGAGGTTTTCTCTGCAAAGAACTCCGGTAATAGAGCTTTTATCGCATCATGTAAGGTGAAGCAATTCCCTGCAACATGAGGCATGTATAAATAGTTTTACCTGGGAGCCACTAGAACATGCGAGAATTTGTTTGAACGATTAATGCTGGAACAAAAGCCCCACTAAAACTCAGTTAATTCAAACTACATGTAGTGCATTAAGCCCATCTTGCTACACGCCAAACCCCACCCCTGACATTCTAAATGATAATATGCATGAGAGCAATACTATCTTGCAGCAATTCCTAAATTTTTATAGCAGAAAGATGTAATAACGGTTCTTTTAATGCGAGGTCTGACAAGTATGGATAAACATCAGAAGGTGGATATGCATTGAACTTGGTGGTGGCTAATAGCAACCCAAAAGAAACACATTATTTTGCCGAAACCTTTTATTTTTGGATTACACTGATCAGGGGTAAGCGCTCACAGACTATAAATTGCCTCAAGTGCCATATATTGGGCAACAATAAAATGTTCACAAAAAACTCGTTAGATCCACATTGATGTAAGTAATTATATAACAAATGCCATTAATGTCATCCTCACCATATATTTCAACAGGATGATTTATATAAGCGATTTTGTCCCAGCTATCAACAATAGGAGAATCTTCTAAATCATCAATATCTTCAATAATACTCCGAAGGTACAACCGAACTGGAATTCTACCTGATGCTAGAAACCAAACATAAAGCTATGATTCAATTACAAAATGTAAGCTCGTTAAGAGATGTGATATCCAACAAAGATAAAGGCATGCAACGTTCTTCCTACATGAAAACAGTGAGGTCGCCTTTCTGGTGCAAAAAATCAATCCAAGGGTCTAAAGCAACTAAACGAAATTTTGCATCGGCGCCACTGCTTGCACTTCTAAATGTCAATAAAGTAATTTATTTACTTCCATAACCGAGGTTTTTTAAAAAATCCATCAGATTTAGTGAACTAGAGTAGCAGGAAGACATAAAAAAAATGTTAAGAAACATCCATCAAGATTTGACACCAAATCTATAAGATTTGTCAAATGAATATCCATTTTGAAATGCCAGAATGTAAATAATGAACATCTAACCTGTCCGGGTTGGTGCAGTAGCATTATAGTCAATAATGCCTTGGAGAGCTTTTGAACTGGAAGAATTCAATTTTAAAGAAAAGTCATCTCCAGCTACATCAAGTTTAAGTTTGGATGAAACACCACGATAAACTTCCATCTGGCCTGGTAAATAAAATTATTTAAAGGTACACTGATATCCATTGGTTGAAAACTATGCACAAACAAAAATTATCAGAAAGCTTATAGACCAAATCTCATGTGTTATTGTGCAGCAAGGAATGTCCACATAATGTTAGCGCATAAGCCAGGAGAGATAGGACCATCAATGGCAAATGAATGGAGACATGCACGACAATGAAATCATTATTATAATACTCATAATGCTGTTAGTTCTTTAAACAGCTATCAATTCCGATCACTATCTATAGAAAATATGAAGCAGAGAAAATTTGTGATTATATTCAATCATATTCCTGAGTCGTTAAAAGAGTGCATCTTGACACTATCCCACAGAAAATAAATGACGCAACTTACATTGACAAGCATGCCAGATTGCATTTTGAATTAATCCTAGGAAACATGAAAGGTAGCAACCTAATCTAGTAAAAGGAATGTGCGACCCAAACCCATTTGAGAATCTCCCAAGCCACGAGTATAAATGGATATCTTCACACATATCCCATGACTCTTGCAGAATAAAATTTGGTAGTTTATGGAATATGGTAAAGCTTATAGTGAGCTTAGGCCGTGGCTAAAGCAGGAGATACCCAATAGGCTTGAGTCTCACGAGGAACTTCTTTCAATGATCAAGACAAATATCAATTTGCATCCACACAAAGGCATCAAACCCAAAACGGGTGGGAGAGGGGTTCTCAAACTGCATAAAATACATAACTTGTTTATATTAGGAATTTCTACCAACCTATGAAAGTTCAGGCTAAGCATTGGCTTATAATGAGGTAAGACATCTTAGATTTCCTAATCTTCTAACTTCCTTCGTTAATATTTCCATGTTATTTTATAAAAATTTGGTGCTTGATTTTTTTAACAGAAGTAGAACTTCATTAACACAAGTCAAATGCTAATACGTCAGAGATCATGGAAGTAGAGGGGACAACCCTCCCCACTTGACCAAACATAGAACCAGCTCTCCTTGCTAAGATATGAGCTATGTGATTATTCTTGCTTTTCTTATTTACACATGTAAGAGTTTCCTGGCTTTTTTTTTTTTCTTTTTTTGGCAATATATCAGAGATTACGGAAGTAAGGAATAACCCTCCTCACTTGACCAAAAATAGAATCAGCTGTCCTAGCTCAGATATGGGCCACCTGATTCTCTAATCACCACGCAAAACAATTGCTGGTTTACTCTATTATGCTTCATTCTTTTTCAAATATCTAAATTTAATTAATAAATGTTTCAATGAGAACAACCCTTGTGCCTGTGCAAATGGCCCCATAATCAGGAACTTGTGAAATATTAACATCCATTTCCTCATCATTTGTACTCATGGTGCGAGGTTTCTCTACAATCATGACAAATAGAAGTTCATAGAGCAAAAAGAAAAATGCAGAAAATATAACAGGTAAAGGTAAAACCAAAAAACCAATCACATGAAACACATAATCAAAGAACATACCATTTAATACGGAGAGCCAAAGTTCTGACTGATCAGATTGAGACATATTCATGATATTCTTGCAGTTGCCATTAATAATATATGCAGCCTGCGGAGAAGTTTATGCAATTAATAAGACAGGCAGAGGTACCTGAACTGCTGAATGTAAACATTTCATCTCTCACAACTATAACTAAAGAAACATAAAGCTATTTTTGAATTAATATATAAAGGTGATAGAACAGGAGTTTATACAAGAAGACAAGACCAAGGTGAGAGACCCAAGCATCATAACTAAGCAAAACATGAAATGCAAGATGCATCGTCTTTCCAAATGTTTGAGGGTGGATATCTTCACATCAACTGTTACAGACATCAGAAACTTCATACAGGAAGGTTGGCTTCTAATCTTCCACGCCACACCCATAATCCCAATTTCAGTTTCAAGATTGTCAATGAAAGGGTTATTTATCAGAGAATTAGGTTTCGTGTTTTCTGTGAGGGCAATTGTGCCTTATCAGCAACAAAAGAAAACAAAACTACTCAAGTTTGAGACCACCAATGGAAGTAAAAATGAGACAGAACAAAAATGGTTTCTCATACCTCTTTCAGTGCATTAATAAAGCTCCACTTTACACTCTCTTCACCTTCACAAGGGATCAATAAATTCCCAGGATATCCTCTAAAATGCACCTGCAGGCACATATAACAGCACACTAGAAAAAGTGGGAAATAGATAAGCTAATAATAAGTGTACCTAGAACACTTTGACTAGTATGTTGCTTTTAGCGACTTGAGTGATCCACAATTTAATCATTTAATTTAAGATGCGAATATGCAGGAAAAGACTCTGGCATTGGCACTAATCTGAGGTGTTCATGTCACTATATTTTGTTGAATTTTGTTCACAGCATGTAAACATGACATCATCTAAATTTATTATCAAACCCAGTTACACATAAGCACGACTATTTCTTTCAAAATACATTTTTATCCAAGAAATTAATCAATTAGGCCATCCATATCAATACCTGAATGGGATGTCCAATTAAAAGAATACGTCGCAAGAAGCTTTTAGCTTAAGGCAATACACCTAGTATGTTCTTTATACATCACATTGCAGAGATCTATAGCACTTGAAGCCTTCAATAGCAAGAGTGACAGTGATTAATTCAAGTGACATTAACCCTGTGGCTGATTTGCATTCTAAAAATGTTACCTCATCCATTAACACAGACGTAGACTAATCAATCAACTGCTTCATGCTTAAACATTTCGCACTTAGAGTAAAGCCAATTGTGTACCACAGTGAAAACCCACTTTGCAGTCAGATGAAAAGGAGATGGAGTTTAAATTTTGAACTGGCATAGCAACGCCGTAGGAAAAAATCTCAGTATCTTATTATTTTCAAAACTAGCAACTTGTCTTGGCTGCATTCAACACAAAAGTTTTTTATTTGGCAAACACTAACATATTCACAAAAAGATCAAGTACTTCACAGTAAAGCAAAAAATTCACCATAAGACAGAATTAACTTCATACAGTTATATTCCAAGGTCTCTCTGGTTCTGCACAAAGAAGATCAAAGAGTACACCGGTAGGTATATACCTGGATGAGTAACATTACCATTGGTCAGAAATAAAAAAAGATGCACTGATACAGAACAACTCACCATGACATTTCTTAAACAAGAAGCAACAACAACATAGAAGCCCCATGAGAACAAAATTAGATTACAGTAGCTCCATATCTTTAGAATGCACCATAGCCATTAAACCTTTTGCCCCTTGACGCGTAAACAATGTTCTCAGGCACAAAACAAAACACAAACCTTCAGTCAAGCAAAAGCTTTGACATGCATTAATAGTGCACAGCGGCTTTAACTGTCCTTAATGCAACACTGGTGAATCCAAACAAATAATTCATTTGCATTTGATTGTACACCAAAATGATGTGCCTTTTATCGTTGCGTTTGCTAATTTGCAAACTCCATCTTCAATGCTATGAGATGGTACAATTTTAGCAAACCTAGGTTCAATAATTTTACAGTTTACCGTGCATCACCAGCTTGTACCTTGTGATTTCAAAGTTTCAATAGCTACAAAATTCACCATGTTAAGACATTATATAAACCTCACTAATCAGAAATGTGTAAAAAAGAAGGAACGACCACAGGAACTACAATTCTATAGTAATTAAGGAAAAGCCAGCGGCTTTGATCACCACAAAGTAAAGAACATCTAGGCAGCAATACCATGAAAACAAAACGGCTGGTGCAATATTATGTCGATATCTTCAAAATTTATTGCCAAAAACAAGAGCATATTCTGGCTGGGAAGAGGATCAGATGTTTTAAAAAGAAACCACTACTTTAATCCTTTTCTTATAATTTTATCCTTTATTCATAAATGGGAATATTTGGATGGGATTCCATTGGACTTATAAATCAAGTAATGAACATGCCAAAAATACACACCATTTGAGCGGTAAGCCTTTGTAGTCAAACCACACAGTATCAACTCCAGGAGGAAGCGAACTGCTAAAGAATGGCTTAATCTGCGGAACTAACAGAGGCAAGTACCCCAACCGAGAGGCCAATATCTGCAGTACAAATACCATAACACACAAAAGGTAATAATAATAAGGAGAAGAACAAACTCAAAAAAATCGAATTTTTAAGCTATACGTACCATCTGTCATTAAACCCAACACCATGTACACAAAATGAAAACCCACGAGACAGATAGATAGTACCAAAAGAAAGCAATAAATCACAAACCCAGTTGGCTAAAATATTAAAGCAAGCAAAGGTTCAATATCCTTGACATTTCTTCAACCACCAGTTGGCTATCACATAAAACACTAACAGTGCCATTACATAAAAAGGATAAGGTACCAAAGCGGGAGTCGGAGGTGGAAGAGTGGTGACTTCGGAATCGTGGAGATGAATCTGAAGCGGAATCGCACCTGCCCACACATATTGTTGCGCTTCATTTCCTGCCGCCTTGCAATCGCCAATTGTCATCACTTCTAGATCAAAGATTTAACGGGGTATTCGAACGCAGTTCAACAAAGCTTGTTCTACTTCTGCCTGCTCCGGTAATACTCCACCAGCGGGTTCCGTGCAGTCTCCGCTGCTCCGCAAGCCCGGAACCAACTATGACATTTTCTTTTATTCTTTGGGGAAATTGTTTAAACAATTCTTTTATTTTGTGGGAATTGTTTAAACAATTTAAATTGCACAAACCACACAAATAATAGCATGCGACGGCTGTTAAGGTCAAGATATATGCTTAAAATCTATATATTTAAAACAAAAAATTATAAAGTCAAATTAAAATTAAGAAATTAAAGATAGATGTATACAAACAATATATATTTGACATCCGATGATGTATTTTAGTATAAAAATCAGTTTAAGTTTTTTATAAGTACCTGTTTTAGACTATTAAATAAAATGAAAATATATTTTTGGGACAAGGCAAAATAGTAAAACAGTGATAAAAATAATATACGGTTATTCTCTTAATTTATTATATAAATTAAACTGAAACAAAGTTATTATAAGAAATAATTATTAAAAATTTATTTGAAGATTATTAGTTTGATTAACGGTGATAGACACATAATCTTCATTATGTACACGTAATGTTCATTAGATTGTGTTGTGGGCTGATCCTTTGATTGAAAAGTCTGTCTCCGCCTGCAAAACTGCAATCAAATCCAAAAAATCCCACAACTAAGCCGCCATAATAACGCAAAATCACCACCAAGTTCTTCTGGTTTCTCCATTTCCCAATTGAGGATAACACTTTCATGCTTCATTGCAACGCTCTAAACGGCAGCTATTAACCAAAACTGTTGTTCAGTCGCCATCCGCCTACGCACTAGCTACCAAGAATTGACCTTTTACTCTTTCCAATCAAATCCCATTTCGCAGACGTGAGAAAGAAGCGTGGAAAAGTTTGTCGATCGAGCAAGAGGAGGGCAACGAACAAATGTTCGGGGCCGTCCAGTTGGGGTTATTGGCGGCCTGTGTAGTGTTGTTTGTGCCCATGGGAATGGCGGGTTGGCATCTGAGCCGTAACAAGATGCTATTTTTTAGCTGTGCCCTCTTCATTACTCTGGCTGTTGGTGTTCATCTCATGCCTTATTTCCCTGCAATCTCCGATCTCCTCTCGCCGGCAGACATAATTTCTGCTCCATCCGGTGGGTCGTCTTTTCCTCGTGACTCGTGTCTCTTCTTTTTACATAGTGGTATATATAGTGGTGATGAAGAATGTGAGAGTGGCATTGGTTGTAAAAAGAGGTCGTGGGAGTGGATTCAATCTGGTGAGGTTGCCGAATGTCAGTTTCAGGAGTTGAAGAAATTGGATGCGTCTATTTTGTTAAATGGATCTTGGGTAGTAGTTGCCGGTGATTCGCAGGCAAGGTTAATGGTGGTTTCTCTGTTAGAATTAGTGATGGGATCCGAGGGAATGGAGAGGATCAGGGGGGATTTGTTCAAGAGGCACAGTGATTATTCAGTGGTGGTGGATGAGATTGCTCTGAAATTGGATTTTTTTTGGGCTCCACATGTTAGAAATCTGACTGAATTGATGGTTCGTTTCAAGGGCAAAAACAGATACCCAGATGTTATGGTGATGGGAGCTGGATTATGGGATATGTTGCATGTGAACAACCCCTCGGATTATGGTGTTTCATTAATGCAATTCAAGGATTCTTGCTTGGCTCTTATGCCGGTTTCATCAGATTTGGAGGCTATTGATGGAGGGCTAAGTCAGGCTCCGTCCACCCAGCTGGTGCATTTCTTTTGGCTTGGGATTCCGACATTGATAAATTCAATGTTGAACACGGAGGAGAAGAGGGACAGGATGACTGATACAATGTGTGATTTATATAACAACAAGCTTATTGACAGTAAGCTACTGCGACAATCTAGTGGGCCACTTTTGAAACTGGATATTCGATTGTTGAGTGAATTGTGTGGGCCTCAATGTACAGTCGACGGAATGCATTATGATCAACTTGTTTATGATGCCGCTGTTCAAATAATGCTGAATGCATTGCTCATTGAATCTAATCAGAAGCTACAATAATGGAATCTTGAATCCCTGTTGAATGATGGAGGAGTTTGTTTATGGATTGAAAACAGCTGATGTGCTCATAGGTGTTTTCGGTCTTGAATCTGTTAGTCTTGCTAGTGTCTTCTTAGTTGGCACTCGACATCAGTCAGACCTGGCTGGTTTCCTTGATTTTGGTTATTCACGCATGAAAACTGATACACGACAAGAAGCAAGTTTTGTTGTTAGCCAGAGCAACTACTAGGTTCCACACAGCCAAAATTTGGTGTGAACGTCCATGCAGTTCTGCACTAGTATCCTAACTGTACCTTTTCAACCCCATAAAAATCAGTGAGGGATTTTCTTTCCTTCATTTGTTATTTAGAATTCTCTGATATACAGGTAGACTTTTGAGGTTTTATAATTTTGTTTACTCATGTTTGTTTTTAATGGAATGTTTGCTTCATAAATGCTTGATGAGTTTTCTTACCTTGTTACAGTTATACATATGTATAGTTTTTTCATCTTATATTCATGAGATTATTGTTACGTATATATAAAAACTTGTCTTGTGGAGATGCTGGCTGTGCTTGGGTCCACGAAATGTGTGACTCTTGAGTGAACGGATCTTGACGCAGTTTGAATGTTTATCGCCATTTGCTCATGAACCTTGCATCTGTGTGCTTATATATTTAAATATTTGAATTAAATACTTCTGACTTATGTGTATGCTGGTTTAGGATGGGTATAAGATAAAGTCATATAAATATCTAGAATGCTAAAGGTAGGGCAGAAATGCAGATTCGTATTGAAGTCCTTTTCATGAGATATCTTCTGCAAAGGTAATTTTTCAATAAAGAGCTTGGTAGTCCTTTGTTACTTGCGAATCGTAGACGTTGAGGCCATACCTTCCACCAATTGTTGGAGCAGGCTTGTTGGTAGCCATTGTGCTAGCAAGTTGCTTCCTAGGAGCCTCTCTCCTGTGGCCATATGAGCAGGTTTCTTGGAATGTGCCGTATCTCACTTGGTCAAAGAGAAATCTATTTCTCTCAACAGATTCCTATTACATGAAAATGTTATCGATGTTCAGAATAAATATAGAATCATGATATCTGAGGTCCAGAGTGGTGTCTTTATTCTTGTGTGATTACTGTTTTCATGTCAATTTTGTTAGCGATAATGGCGATATCCGACCTTCATGATTTGAGTGGAACAGATTCAATTTGCAATTGATCTAGTCAGCTTGTGTCAAATGCACCTACTTTTTTCAGTCTTCTCATTACCTACCCTTAGTTTACAAAAGGGGAGGGGTGGATTCAACTAATCCTGGCAAATGTCAAGATCTTTTTATCTCCATTGATCTCACGGACTGCCTGGGTAATGAAAAGGAATCAGCTTTCCATGTCCCAAACTTGTGGATACGAGAGAAGCACTTGATAATATCAGGGGCTCCTTTAACCGGTGAGAACATTGGATGCAAGACTTGCCATCAGGAAAATTTGGTGCAGAAAGGTCGCGAATCTAGATTTTAATTAAACTTGTGTTGTATCACCTACCTTTGTGGCTGTATCAAAGACAGCCGATGTGGGATCGTGCTGAGGATGGCGGCAAGGGCTCGTGACGTGTTTGAATTGTAGGAAAGGTTGTGTATGGATGAGAGGACCTCCGGATGCATGAAGCGAACCATCGAAGCTAGATGTATAAATTTCTCGACTCTGCACACTTCAGTTTCGCCTTCATCACCCAAGAACCCTGAGACGGAGCATTCTCTGTCCAAGAAGCAGGAGCGAAGATGGTATATAACTTCTCTCGCTCGGTACAGAAAAATCTATGTATAATTTGCATGTTTCAAATCCGAGAAAAGTATAAAACTATCATTCGCCTTTATAATTCTTCGAAAAAGTTAATCAAGTTTGTTTGCTTTGGCTTAGATTTGATTTACGTATAAAACTTTAAACAGTTTTTATTTGGTATATATGCAAACTTTGTCAAAGAAAAATTTGAGTTTAATAAACTGATTCTTTTACTTTTTAATGGACCAGGCTATATATTCATTCCATTATAAAAACTTATATTAACCACTTTTGTTTGTCTATAGATCCTGAATAAAAAGTATGGACAAATATAAACTAAAAGTAATTCAGAGAATAATATAAAACTTTGTACTCGATGGCAACTTCAAATGCCCCAAATTCATGTTTCATCTACAACTATCGGTCGGTCAGTCAAATTTCTTGAAAGAAATTTCAATATTACAACAGTAGGAGCTTAGAACGAAAGCTGGTTATATGAGGGAAAAAAGAAACAGAAAAGAAATAGTTTTTCTTTTGTGCTTGCGCAAAAAGTGTTGATATCAAATATTTTACACATCAAATTTTTTGAGTAGCTGTTCGGGCCTAAAATTTACCCAACAATCTCATTTGCTGCGGATACATCAGAAGCGAAATGGCGGCTACGACTCTTGGGGTATCCGTTGCGATCCCGAGCAGTAGTTCGCATAGAGTTTCCATCTTTTTGGGCCATCCCAGAAATATCCGATTCAATCGGTCTCCTCCTTCACGCACCGGGGTCGTTTGTTTCTCCGGCCGCCGGAGAAACAGCGCCAAAGGTCCCGCCCCTGCTAAGGAAATACGCAAGGTACTGAGATACGTTTTGTGCATTATTCGAGGAGATATAATTAGATAACATTAAAGGGTAACTGGGTTGTGAATATTTCTGTAGTATGTGTTGTGTGGTTCATTTACATTGAACGGACAACTGTGTGGAATAAGTTTGCATGTGATTTTATGGTTTTGTGATGTGGCGCAGAACACCTTGAGTAATAAAAACCTGGAAGAAGATGATGACGTAGATGAAGATGCTTTCGAGGCACTATTTAGTCAGCTGGAGGAAGATTTGAAAAACGACGGTTTGATTGGTGAGGATGATGAGGGTGACCTTTTAAATGACGAAGAACTTGCGAAACTTGAGCTTGAACTAGCGGAGGCTCTGGAGGAAGATGAGCTTATTGGGGCATTAGGCACCATGACCGGAGACAACGACTATGAAGATGAGGAAGAAGAATCTGATAATGTGGATGATGTTGAGGCCGAGGATGAAGAGGAGGAGAGCCAGATAAAGCTCAAGAATTGGCAATCCAGGAGATTGGCCTATGCTTTGAAAAATGGTCGGCGGAAGACTAGTGTAAGTCCAACTCTCATTGTGTCGCTCCCCCTAGTTCTTATTATGTTATTGTAAGCTTTATAGAATGGTTCTTGTTTTGATGATCTAAATGTAACTATTGTTCTGTAAGTGGAACATCTTATAGCTGGAGAATTTGACGATGCAACGGACGCCCTTGTAGTTGCTGTGCTTGCTATGCCCTTCTCTGTGTTAGCTGAACATCGGTAGTTTATGGAAGCTTTGCTCTTCGATTTTCTCACGTTCGTTCGATCATAGCCGTCCAGTTTTGTTTGCTGAATTTGTGGGATATGGATGTATTTGTTCCACTATGGTTTTCTGTGTCTGGATACTATTACCTTCTCTTGAATCCGTTATCCTAGTACTAACTTCCAGACAGTTCCAGTAGGCTTTTAAACATGCAACTTTATGTTTGGTTTTAGTAAATTAAGAGTAAGAATTCTGGGTGCGATTTTTTAATAGTTTTACCATATTTTATGGAGACTTTGATTGCAGATAAAAAATCTTGCCGCTGATCTGTGTCTTGATAGAGCTGTTGTCCTTAAAATACTCCGTGATCCTCCTCCGAATCTCGTAATGCTGAGTGCTGCTTTGCCTGATAAACCTCTTCCAACAAGCGTGGAAGTTGAGGAGAAAATCGAGGAAACTGTTCCATTGAAGCAGACGCGACAAGCTTCAAAGACTAAAACTGAGGTGAAATTACCAATTCATGAAATGCGAAACAACTGGTCAGCCCGAAAAAGACTGAAGAAAGTGCAGATAGACACTCTTGAGCAAGTCTATAGACGATCAAAGCGCCCTACTGTAAGTCAAACAACTTACATTTGTTGAAGTTACTAATAAAAGTATGAGCAAAATGCCTCTGGAAATATGATGCAGAATGAATTAAAATATAATGCCATAATGATGCAGAGCATCTATAAATGAGATATAGGACAGAGCCAGGGTCTGTGTTAGCTGTATACCATCTTGTTAGAAATGCAAGGGATAGCATCTAACTTGGCATAAACCAACTCCAGATAACTAGTCAAGACAACATATCATGTTTGCATTGTAGTTCTTTGATAAAGTATCGGTGACCTTTGGCCTCACTATGCAGAATGCGATGATTAGCAGCATCGTGTATTTGACAAATCTTCCGCGGAAACGGGTCGTGAAATGGTTCGAAGACAAACGAGCTGAAGATGAGGTACCTGACAGACGCCTACCATATCATCGATCCGATCTTTCTACCAGTTAAACTTCCTGTTAACTTGCAACAACCAGCCTTACAAATGTGTACAGAAGACCAAATATGAAGTTACTCTCTGAACTCGACTCTAGAAGTAATATTCTTGAATATTCCATATCATTTCATTATTTGTTAATTCTCAAGATAAGAAACAACTAAGATTTATAAATTAATTTATGCTTTTAAACAATTGACAGACGTTAACTAAATCTAATAAAGCAGTTAATTCAATAGCATAATCATCTCATTATCCAATAATACAATTATTAACAAATACAATCTATTTATCGCACAATTAAGATATAGAATTCAGTTAATTCGTGATTAATGTAAAAATGGTATTAGTTATTAGTATGTATAGATATATAATTATTACTAAAAAATCCATTTAAAAACAGTTTGTTAAAAATTTAATTTATTAAATAAAAGGAACAATAATAAGATAAACCGAGTTAACATAGCCATGATCATCCCCAATTTGGAGTTACGGTTGGACATGGAAAAGCCCTTGCTATAATGACGAGCTCAAACCCGTCTTAGATAATTCTTATGATAAGAGTTGGAAACCACTTCGCTTACATCAAATATCATATTTGAGGTTTGCTTTGTGACTTGCAGAAACTAAATCTTGCACAAGAACCAAGTACCCATTTATATAACAGGTTTTTTTCCATACGAAAAGCCCTATTTAGCACCCCCTACATTTTTTTTGCGGGGCAACCATCAGAGGGGTCGTAAACAATGGAGAATGGACTAGGCCTCCAAGTGACGAGATGAAACGTCTCAATCTCACAGCTAACGTGTGCCTGATGTTACCCATGTAAGCCGCCAACTCAATTATTTCTGTAGATCAAGATGCCAATGAAGTTTTACTTTCTTCCAGATGCTACGCAAGTTGAATAATATGCGTAGCCGAAAGGACTATGCAAAATGGCTTACCTAAAAGCAACCTCAGATATATATATTTGAGGGTTGTCTTAAATTTGTAAACAAGAAACACAGCAGGGCCTGCAAATTGTACAGCCATGATGAAGTGTGAGCACAGGACATTCAAACACATTCAATATTTTTCAAAACTGTGTAACACGAAGATGTGTTCGGAACGAAATCAGAAATAGGAAAACAGGATTTGGATCATCTTTAACACCATATACATGTGATATTTCAATATACCTGATCACACGGGTTCTAGAGTAGTGCTTGTAAACGACCAATATGGAAACTACAATCACCCTCGCACCACCCAGGACCAAGTAAAGTACATATATCCTAAAGGTTCCCACCCACCATAAAAGATTTGATAAACTTTGTGGCGTTCAAGGCCCACCATGTGTGGCCCATTTGCAAAGATTTCAGTATTATAGCTGGTAATATTTGCTTTACCCTTTCTAAAGATGAATACACAATCGTCATGTTTATTAATTGTTAAACATCAATGGAGAATTTTCAGTTCCAAGAAAAAAGGCGTATATTCACTTTGTTCCAGTCTTGAGAGCAGATACACGACCAATCAAGCTAAGAAGGAATTTTCACCTGATACAAAACTTGCATCTTTGGAGGCGCCACGTATTGAATATTTAGCATAAGCCAGTAGTCGTATCCTTTGAGGAGCACCCAACTTGCTCACCAAAGACCTTAGTAGGCCGCTGAATATGAAGGGGCGAATATCAAGTAAACAATTTAAAGAGTTGAATCAAACCAGAATTCCTTGTAATGAGAATTGAAGAAATAGAATTATCCTTACTCAGTTCGCATGATGGCAAGAAATTGAGGAGGTAACGACTCCATGAAAGAAGATATATCCTCCATTTTTAGAGACTTCAGCTCCTCCTTTAGATGTTCTCTCTCTTCACGTGGCATTTGACTTCCAAGTGTAGATTTACTTTCGATCATTATCAGATAAAATCATGATCAGTTACACTCCCAGATAAACAAGATCAATATTTCAGCACTATTCATGTACACTGCTTACAGGTCTCAATATCCAGATTTAAACCTTGAAAATGTAAAATTTGTTCGTGTGATTGTTCACAGCCGAACCTAACAAAAGAGAGAATATAAATTATTTTAGTCTGTGTTATCTGACCACACCAATTTCAAAGAAATTAGAAAACACAATTCAAATAGCTAATGTGGGGGAGAGATGCTGGTCATGTTTATTGCATGGCTCATGGCTAATTGAGCTGATAAGTTATTTCCACATCAATACTCAGCTAGTTTGCAACCACCCACTTAGAATATTCAATTGCTGGAATTTGAATTTATGCAAATAGTTCAAAGAATGAGCACTTAACTTGAAAATAAATAATAACTATCTACAAGCATTAACACATTCTTACTCACTTGAAAGATGACGTATCTCTTCATCACAATATTCTGTCTCGCTCAATTCATTACTTATCAATAAAATTGAAATACTTCTTTTCAGTGGTTGATCTCATAAAACTTACATGGGTACAGAATATTGAACTTAACAGTATCGGAAACAAGCAATCAGCCTTGTGTTGCTCTGGGTGGACACATACACAAACTAAACTAAATTCTTTCTGGACCAGTAAATTTCCATAACGATCTACAACATAGGGAGATGCAGTAATGTTGGCCTCTAAGGAGTTATTTTTAACATGTTTGCCATTAGATATTACTGATAACCCAGAAAGGATTTTTTTGCCAAGAAAAGAAGGCCTCGAGAACAATCATTCCCTCGCTCACAAAATGTAATGACCAACTAGATAGCCCTAGTAAAAAACTACCTGTCAATGGTTCTTCCAGTAAAAATCACAGGAAAGTATTTTGAGAACTTCCCAACACCAAAGGCTTCACCCAGCTGCAATATTGCTTGTGAGTCCATTAAAATTAAAGCCTCCCAGAGTTTGCAATAGTTCTGTCTGAATTCTTCAGCCAATGACTTGTAGATCCCATGATCCAAAATGACTACATTCAATAAATAGGAAACTTGTCACGTTAAAAAATAAATGGTAGCGAGAAGTGACCAGAACATACCTAATGAAAAGCCATTGGGCCCACGTGGAGAGACTAATATATTCCCAGGATGAGGGTCTCCATGCAGGAAACCATGGACAAATATCATCTCTGCAAATGCTTCCACTAGGACTTTTGCGACCTATATACAAGCCAAAGGTAAAAATAGAACAGATAGATGTAAGATGAGGTCAAAGCTTCAAGCTGTGAAGCCACAAAGTTTATATATAATACATGCACCGGCTAAATTTTCAGGTATTGAGAAGCTTCACAAACTTTTTCCTTAGGAAGAAATCACATCTGTACTGACTGTAATCAGAATAGCATAAAGATGACATCACAAGACACATTCTGTATTAATTTGAGAACGTGCAAACCTCAAGAGGATTGATTCCTGTTTGCTTCAAAAATTCCAGGTCATCAACCTGAAAGCTACCGATCAGTTAGGATGAATTTAAGTCAAAGTGAAAATCAAATCTCGTTTTAAATATGTCAAAGTATAAACATATTAACACAAAATCACCCAATTATGATATAGCCCAATCACTTACGGAGAATTCATTTTAATCAAATTTCACCAAGATTGACAAATGCCAACCAACAGAAACTTAACCCTTTCAAATAAATGATCGATCATATGCAAACAAGCAATCATCAAGCTCGCATACGAAACATGTAGGCAGAAGAGAAATTGCAATGCAAAAATTGCAGGCATTAGAATGGAAACAAAGATTTGAAAAATAACAACACAAAAAACATAATGCAAAATGGGTATCTCCACAGATAACAAGTATTATGTGATTAACTATATGCAATCAGCCAACAGTGATGCAATTAATGAGAGCAATTTATGCGAAATTACGAGAAAGTTCAGCTAAAGCTGAAATAAAAACAGACAACAGGTTTGCATTTCAGATAAAGCACAGTACCAATCGCACCTTTTGCCCTGTGCAAAACTGCATAGTCAAAACCTGGCTGCTCGTATAATCCTGGAGATATTATAATGACAATAAGCTTAAAGACAAGCTAAAACCAGTTCTTCAATAATGAGGTATAAAGGATGCTGAAGAACAATTATATAACTATACTAATGGGGAATGAATTACTTAACCTACCCAATAAATACAAGGAATCTCAACCATGCTGTTGTTTTTAAAGTTATTTGCTGCTCTTTCAGAGTTTTTAGCCTCTTGAATGAAATCTACATGGAAATAAGTAGAACAATTGAGGCGAAGCATGATATTCATAACAAGCAACAGCATTACTGAGAATATATATAGCATTTTTTAGTAGACAGTATTATGATCCAGATGAAAGTAGACAGTATAGCATTTTTAGTAGACAGTATTACTGTCCAGATGAAAAAGGGACTAATAATACAAAATGAATCATTAGATGTTTTGGTCAGCTTCATAAGATTACCATTGCAAGGAATTGTGGTGAAACCAAAATTCAGTGTGACCAACACTGTATACAATAAAGAAATAATACCAACAAAATTTATTTACAAAATCATATGTTCCGTATAAGACTACAGTCATGTTCATACAACTCACCAAGTTCAAAAGCAATATTCTTTGAAAATTCCGAAACCATCCAATGAAACCTGTAATCAGGATAAAGCTGAAGAGAGAAGCAACCGACATATTATCAGGTTACCAGTATAAGGAGTCTTGAAAGTTTAAATGGTCATATATGGGTAGGAAGAACAAAAATTTCATATGCAATAAAATTTCACAGATTTAGGAAAAGAATACCATTTAAGCAAATGAGCCATTCAAATCTCACCCATGCAACTGATTTTGAGAGGAAACCCATAGTAGCAAGGTCAAATTTCATCAAATATTGTAGTCCTGGATATTGAACCTGTGATTCAGAAAATATCACAACAAATGAAGCAGGCTTCTACTCACCTCGAGTTTCCTTTGGCACTTAAAGTCTAGAACAATAGAATTGTTTGTTGCTAGGTCAACATTTGATTACATACAGTCCACATCTAATAGTTTAAAGAATGTTATAACCCAATACAGGAAGCTTGTTCAATGTTCCAAAAACAAATAAGAAGGTTTCAGTTAAAACAATGAGAGTGCACTTGAATGGAAACAAACTTAAATAATTATATGGATCAACCTGAAGTATACAAAAGGAATATATATATATAGAAGAAATTAAGTGCCAGAAGTGGAATATTATCGTTATGAAAATTTTCTTTGTTGAACAAATACCTTTCCAATTAAAGCCTTTTGTGTTAGTTTGAAGCTAATTTGTCTTTTGGTCAATTAGTAGGATATCAATCAAATCCAAGTCAACATAATGACAGAAGTTAACCAAAAGAGGCATACTTATGACAACTATATTTATTTAAAATCAAGCCGTCACCATAAAATTCAGATAAGGATACTATTACTTGCAGCAAGTCATTCCATTAGTTTAAAGTCATGGAATTACAATGTAGAGGGGAAAAGCACAACAAAATCATTAATGTTTCCAAGGTATTGAAGCACATGATAGGAAAGAAAAAAACTTTGAACCAGGATATTCAATGGGTGAACCTTGACTGCCACTTCTTGCAAATCTTTCAGTACGGCATGGTGTACTTGAGCAATTGAAGCAGCAGCAACTGGTTGCTCATCGAATGAGAAGAATCTAAAAAACAAGTATTAAAGAGTCAAAAGGTTTAAATTTTCTGAAGCTACATTATAGAAATTATACTTACAGATAATGGAATCGAGAAAAACGAAGAAAATCCAGAGAAAACATTTACGATAGTAAACAACCACAAAAAAGGAAAGCTAGAGCAATTGATTCCAATAGGGTCTCACATTGTTGTGCCAAACTATTTGGGATCCTGTATTCTGAAAATAACCTCAGCGGAGGGGTATTGCCAAAGGCATATTTTGAAAGCACTTTCAAGTGCAGAAATACGTACTAGAAAGTTTTAAGTTCCTGCGAAGGTATATTTATATTACTGTTTGAGAGAAACCAATTTAGTGCTTGTAGAAGGATCAGACACTTGGTTGTTATTCTAAAACGAATTTGAATCTTAATACTTTTGAGGTAATACAGGTGGAGGTACATGAAACTAGGCTCAAGTACCATCTTTCCGTTCATTCACTATATTTATGTCTGTCCAGAAAGAAAAGAAGCCAAAAATCTTCAGGCCAATGGAAGCCAAAAGTCTTCAAGACAAAGTGCCTAATAACGAGAAATCCAATAGTGGTTATGCGATAATCAGAGAAGGATACTGAATAACATCATCAAAGACAATTTCAAAGACTTCATTGGTTGGAATGGATATAGTTCACTAGCATGACAAGGACACAATAAACTCAATGGTTGCATTAACTTTGAAAAGTCTTAAAACTTGACAGTGTCTAAATTTGGACCAAAAAATTAACTAACGAAGAAGTACCACTAATTTAAGTAGTGGAATCAGTGATACTATGCTGCTCATATAAGCAGGAAGTGCATAAGTTTAATGAAAAAATGATTCACGTACTGTGTTGAAGATGGATTCACATGTATCAACTTACATCTCTGATAAATCCTTCCCCAGGCTCTGGATTATAACGTCTCTGATGGCATCAAAATTGCAAGGAACTGCCTAAAGCATAATACAGCATGATAGAACATGAATAATAACCACTCCATTAGCTACACATACTTCACAGGCATTCCCTAAGAAATAACTCCAGTGAAGATGACAGAACTAAAAACCTGATCTTGTAAGACTGAAAGAGTAGATGAGTATTCTTTTGGTACTTGGCGCATAGCTGCAACAAACTGACCAGCTTTGACATAGAAACCTCTGTTGTCATCACATAATTTTAATATCTTTGTTGCTGATCGTTGATGAATCTGGACAAGGTCAAAAGGCATCAAATTCAATGAATAAGAAGGTTGGAGATGTGATAACATCATATATAGTATTTGAATTAACCCCTCAAACATGAACTTCGACTTCGAAGCCAAATATGTTTACGAGAGCATAAAAATAATGCATCTTGATCGACGTTGTCGAATAGCCGTAAAAGAGATGTTTCCAAGTCATCGACATGTGAAGCTGTTTATACATCTCTCGAAATCCCATTCTGTCCATCTCACTCTTCTGTGTTTCTTTGACCAATTATCGCTAATATTTTTAATTGGAGAATCTGATTACAAGGTTATTAGCATTTGGTATGTAAAGGTGCAAAGTAATAGCTTTTAAATTATTAACAAGACATCAAATAATGAAAACAAAAAGAGAATACACGTAGTACGTTATGATTTACTGAAGGGCAATGCCCTGGGTAGCATTGAACCTGCTGTCGCTGAGAACCAATATCCTGAGCTGATACCACAACTCAGAACAGCAGAGTACTCAAACTGTCAAGTTTGTGGTAGAACACATGGAGAATACAACCACTCCAAACCCAAAGTTCAAAGTATGAATGACAACTCAATAGTGACAAATCCATGCGCATAAGGAACCGTCCACTCGGATCAGGGAAGATATCTGTACCAGTGAATGACATCTAGGATGATATTGTCGTCTTCTTAAAACTAAGGCAAGTATTAAACACCAATAGGGAAGAAAAGGCCTCTTCCCACCAGCCAATTCTGTCGATGATCTACTTAAAGCACAAGTTCACGTATGTATCAATAAACCAGATATGGTGCAAGAGCTACTTTGTGTCTCACAATCAAGCTATCTTCTTTCCTCTTTAACACTGGCGGGATTTAACAATCGACAATACTAGAAAAAGCCTCAAACCCACAATTGAAGCGAGAAGAGAATAAGTAGCACCAATTACTGATTCTGATATGTAAAGAACTTAATAAAAATAATGAATATCAAACCTCGGATAATACACGCTGGTACTCATCCGAACTTGCCGATACGCCGTACAGAGAACGCTTGTAATCAACCACGCACGAAGCAATCTGCGAAAAAATAAGAAGCAAAGAGCACTTCAAAATCTAAACGAACCGGCGGAGACGAAGCGCGGTGAGGTACAGTGAAGAAGGCGCGAGAAGAGCGAAAGACGCCGTTTAAGAAGTTGAAGGGGAAATCGAGGGAGCGAGTGGAAGGGTGGCTTGGCGTATCGCTCCACCGGTAAATGAGAGAGGCGACACCAGCCGCGGGGATGACGTATGCTGACGTCTTCACACAGAACCTGAAAGCTCCATGTTTCCTCATCTCAAGCACTGGAGTGGAGTCGGCTTTTCTCCCCGCTACCCAGAAATGACATGTCTCGCTGTTTAACATTTTTTAACCTTTTTTTTTATTCTTCTCCAAATTCTTCTTCCTCGGAGAATCGGATCTTATTTATTTTTCATTTATCTTTCTTTTTTGTCTCAATTTCATTATTTTCTACTATTTTTATGATTTAACATGTACTCTTCACTCTTGCTCCTAACAAATATTATTCCTATAAATTTCAGGTTCACCTTTAATTATTTTCTTACTTCTTTTTAACTATTATTTTTTATTTAGTTTACGCTTCTCTTATATGTCGTCTAGATAGTTATTATATATTGTATTAGTAATATTCAAATATAGGAACTTATTTTCTCTGTAACATTCTCTGTCATTTTTTTCACACTTTACTCATGTTTCCTATTTTCACTCTCAACACCAACAAAGTTGCTGTAACGGGTAGCTCTAAACTCACAGCCAGATTCATATTTAGTCTTCCACACTGTTTTATTAAATAATTCACTCGATGTTGCATAAATTTACTGTCAGGCTCGGTGCGCTTAATAATAGATAATTAATCAATTAATCACAAATATGCGAAAGCGTCAAAATATGGGCAGAAAATTTTTCGTTTTGGCCTGAATCAAAATAAACTCTTAAAATACAAACATACTCCAAATAGGGATTTTAACTCAAAAATCCAACAATCATCAACACATAACCAAGTATGCGATACCCACGGATCCCCATATACAATATTCACGCAGGGCATCCCCTGGTTCATTACGTAATATAAATAACTGGGACTCATAATGGGGATCTATCAGCTGACGCTCTACTCAGTCCGGCTGGATTACCTGAAAATCCTGCAAAGGCAAACACAGACCAAAGCAGCCAAGAAACGGAAAAATAAATGAGGTCAAACCTCAGTACAAAGAGCAATGTATAAAGCAACATGTACATCAGTCATGCAATAATTCAAACGTGCAATACATGAGGGCTATCAAGAATCGTCGGTAGGCAAGGCACAACGACTCAGCTGTGCAGAAATCATCATCCTGTGATATTCAGGTACGACAGATCAGCCGCCCATCACAGTGGAGTGGTATTCAGGCACGACAATTCAGCCGGCCACCACATCAATATCAACGTTGGACCATTCAGGCACGACGGCTCAGCCGGCCGGTCACAACGCTCAATGGAATTTAGTTCACAAGGGGATCAGGCTTCAATATGAAATGCGTGAATGCCAAGCAGATTCGTGCTTACATATAAAACACATAAACAACACATAAGCCATTTAACCAGAGAACCATCACACAATCAGCACAAAATCACAGCAGCTCATACACGAAAGAAATATTCACAAGCTGATATCAAGGCTGCCAAATCCAGCTCAGTTCATACCTTCCTCCAAGCTGCTAATACCTCACAGATCACACGGGGCACAACACTAACAGCCTGCTCAAATCCGCTGCTCTACCTGCTCGCCGAGAACTCAACAGAAGATGTCTACAAGCTCAAATCTGCCAAGACATCTAATAATCAACTCACCTCAAAGCTCATTCAGCTTAAAATCTAAAGCCTCGTAGCCTAAATCAACTATCTTAACTCTACAGAGCACTATCCAGCTCTAAATCGAAGCTTAAATCAGTAAGAAATCACTTACTAAAAACTGCAAATGAACAGAAGAACCACTGGCCAGAAATCGCGAAGATAAACGAACTCTGCAACTACTTCGCGCTCCCTCAACTCGTCGACTCAATTAACCAAAATGGTATCAATCGAAATATCTAGAAGATACGAGCTCAGCGCCACCAATCTTGCTCCAAACGGCGGTGTAAATCGACGGCAATCGGAGGAAATAGGACTCGAATGAACAGTAAGGTTTGAAGAACAGATATGCGTCCATAGCTTTCTGAGGAAGAAGATAAGAAATATCGGGTTCAAAATCGACTAAGTGTTGATCGACACTTATATTATTCTTCTAGTCAACGCTACAGTAAAAGTCAACAAATCTGATCTGAGCACTTCCCAAATCTGAGTACTCCACGCTACACCAGATCCGAACATCACCAAACGACTACAAAACGACATCGCACCCAAGTCCAGCTCTCATCAAATCTGATGCTCGCTAAACGACGTAGCATCTATAACACTCGGCCAGTGTAAAATCTGGTATGTTCTAGATGACGTCGAATCACTTATACTCAACCCACGTCTACCCGGATAATCCAAAATTACGTCGTTTCGTCTCCCGCTCTGGACAATCCACTCATACACACGAGGGTCGGATCTGGACACCCAGATCTCACTCAAATCTGAAAACAACGAACCGATCCACTCAAACCACAAACCAAACCGGTCTGCTCAGCGCCCTTAATTCACTAGCGCGGGGTATCCTCCAAATATGAACTCCAGCGCTTATTCTTTTCTTCACCCAACGATACACACCCGATATCGATCAACAACTCACCTCTGATCTGTTCTGCGTCAAATCCGAATATCCTCAATAGATTTGATCAATTCTCTCAAATCTGAAAACCCGATGGTTTACGTCTCAGTTAGTTAATACTCGTCCAGATCTGATTAACTAATTAAACACCAATTAACAAATTCTACTCCTTATATTTACCATAACATAGTACCGTGCTTTTCTATGACTACTGTTGTTCTATGACTATATCTCTCAAATCCATCCCTTCATTACCCCTCTCATTAACCACCCCCCCCCCCATGACTTTTAGCAAGACTGTAATAAAGAAAACATCTTATAAGCATCTGCAGCTAATCTTTTGGCATTCCCCCGAAATATAACCTCGTAGGAAGACTTGTGAGGCTCTCGGCTCACAATCAATCTTCTAATCTCATCTTATGGGCGTGCAATTAATGTTTAATTTAAACTTCGAGTTTAAGTAGCGAAATCTGGTAAAAAAAAATTTCAATTTGGTCCCAAAAGCTGGTCATAGATAACAATATATAACTATGGTTGCGTTCCAAAAGCTATTTATTCATAAACAGAACAAACCAGTCCAACGAATTTTACATGTTATGTTTGCCAATACAAAATCTGACCAGCAGTAACAAAACCAGATTTCATGCGAACGCTAACTATTTCAAAACTATGCTAGCAGCAGATCTCTAGAAGTTCTTCTTAGTTGTTGCCCTTCATCTAGGTAGCCAGCTCTCACTACCCTTTCTCAATCAATTTAGCTCTCTTCTACCTGTTATCATGCACACATACAAAACAAGACAACAGCCGGATAAACTCCGGTGAGAAACGATCTCAGTATAATCAACAGGTATATGCAATAGAACAATTAAACATATATCAATCAATATCAATTCTACGATGCAATGCAGTGAATCTATCTCAATTCTTCGTTTCAGAATTGATTCCCTTTCACATCAACGCCATCAAGATTCGTATTCGATCTTGACATGGATATCCATCTATCGAAATTAACTCCAACTTCGAAAATCAGGTCATCTCAGTCCTGGGCATTAGAATCAATTCATAGTCTCTTCGTGTTATGCAATGTCATCAAACATAAAAGATCCACTACCTATGATGGATCGACACACATAACTCAAGTTCTAAATCAAGAGCACAAGTTCTAAATCAAGAGCAGTAATCAAAGAGTATGTGATTTCATCGGAACAACTCAAGAAATATCATCCTTGAGTATTCTAATTCCCTGACTCTCACTGTCAAATTATACCTTCGTTACTTCTGTGTTCTGAGGTACTTCAATTCTTATTTCTAAAGCTTCGTCTCAAGAATTCCCAAGAACTTCACCAATGCAAATTCTGGTGTCTAAAATCAAGTTTCAAGGATTTCGAATTCAATCTTATTTATAGAAAAAGGTCTCTGCTTTTCTGCAGCATTTCCAATGTGTTCAATTCGAATTCCACGTGTCATGCTGAGTATTTCTCTATCAACATAGGATAAACTCCCACCGCTTCGAAACCCAGCTTCTTCGATCAGTGCTTATAACATATCAACTGTTCTTCTTGATACAGAGTAATTCTCGCGACTGATGCTAACAATTCTCACGACTGGAAGCAATAGCTACACTCAGTTGCAGTGATATCCAGTCGTAACATAATCAGCTTTTACAATCAAATGTCATAACTAAGCATAACAACCAGTCGCTGTATTTCAATATCAAAACGACGCCGTACCAACTAACCCAAACGACGTCGCAACATACCAACGGCTGATTCCATATTTCTACTGAAAGAACTCATCAGCTGGTTACACTAAAGTATTGCATCGACTGGTCCTGCTATTAATTCAAACGGTGTCGTATCGTGGTTCCTGTCTCATAAATCAAAACGACGTCGCGTTGCTCCCACGACTGTTTAAACCAGCAGATACAACAAATCATCGACTGGTTTCAAATCTCTCAGCTGGTCGCTGCTTCACAACCCAACGGCTGGTTTTCCAATTCAAAAGCTGGACAATCAGTCGTTACATCAAAACGCTGCGTTCCAACTAACTCAAACGACGTCGAATAGCAGACGTCATCAAATCCGGTCGCTAACTCTCTCGCGAAACCAGCTGCAAGCTACAGTAGAGTTGACTGGCATTGACGTCTGGAAATCAAATTACGCGCGTCGACTGGATTTCTTAGTACTTATCAAAACGATACCGTTTCATCATATGCTCGCGCCAATTCATGCAACGCACCAGACTTCATCCAAAACGGCAGCGTTTTACTTCCAAATGCTAAGAATTAACTCAAACTTCAAATCTCAACCAGCTTTCACCTGGAAGAATTTCAATTCGAAGCATAACATTTCCAGAAGAAATTCAAGAATCCTCAACCAGAATCAATATCTAACGTTCGGAATTTCCAATTTACTTAATCACGACATAATCATCTCGGGCATTACAAGACTTATGCAAATTAATCTTCGAGTGAGACTTAAATCATCGAGTGTTTGCTTCTCGGTGTGTCACTGATACAAATTACAAAATCTATATACAATATCATTATTATCTTGTCATAATCAAAATTTTTATTTCTTTATCCACGTGGCTGCGAACCGTACGGACCACCTATAGTATGCATCAGGATTAAACCGTTAGGCCAATGAGTCCGAGAAGTTGCTTATCTAACTGCTGGTACTTGTCTCATTTCCCATAGAGATCCAACTCTTTCCTCAACTTACATAATATTACCGTTAATATTTTACGTCACTCTTTTCGACTCATCTAACCAACCAAATCAAGCGATACAAAGCTTGACATATTACAGATTTCCAGTCTGTCACACATTTCGATACTACCGTCACTCAATGCATGCTAAAACCAAACCAACCTACCTTTTGTAATTAAACAATCTACATAAACATAGATAACTTACTGATATTTAATTGGAAATACGATGATTTCCCGTTTGAAACAACACGATAACTCCAACGAGTGAACGACAGGTGTATATCATCGTTATTGGGTATTAACCTGTGATGCCAACAGTGGCACGAGGATGCCAGTGGAACTTCATGAATACTGTGGCGTGCGATCCATCTGTTCATGTGCAACCACCGCAAAGGAATTAATTCCACGCTACACAAACCAATACAAACACTCCATATTATATCATAAAATATACCACATTTCCAGTAAATGAACGTGTAATTATCTTCGTCTGATAGCTGATTTGGCTCTAATTATGGGGATAATTTATAGGTGGGGAGTTGGAACTTTAAGCTTCAATGCAGCACATAAATGCCACCATTATTCCAAGACAATTGAGCTGGAACTCCGCATCACTGTATGCCATTAGCCACATTCTGTTTGGAACACCTATGTGTTGTTTCATTGTATGTTGAGTTCCAATAATTAAAACCCCCCCATACAATTAGGTTATATTTTTTTATCGGTCCCAATTATATATTCAATTTTGTATTTAATATTATTTTTTCATTTAATAAGGGAGAAAAATAAATTGCTCTATAAAATTTAGATTTCCGAACACTTTCTTAATATATACGAAAAACAAACAAACCTATTTATATATGGGATGGAGTGAGTTACTGCATGTCCTAGAGTAATTTCCAACATCGACCACTCTCAAAGGCTATAATTATAGTCATAGATTGTTATAAATTATTATCAACGTTCACAATCATCTTGTTAACTATTAAACAAAATAAAATGGATTCTTGTAACTTGAATATGTTAAGCAAAAGAATGGTAATAACATGCACAATGCAGAATAACAAGAAATAATCAGATTGAAGAACAACGTCAGGAACATAAAGTAAATCGAGGCCTGTGTTCTAACACAGTTCCCTTAAAACAGATTCACCTCGCACCAGTGCTTCCAAGGACCAAGCTACGCGTGGTGCCTGTTTCCCAGGGTACAACGACGAAACCGAGCAGCTAACCGAAAGCACGAGGCTACGCTACACCGGCGAACTGAACCACACCTACACTGTATCAGCGTGAGAACGTGGAGAGAATTGAGAGAATGGTTGTGTCTTTGAATGAGAAATGTATGTTGTATATATAGGGAAATGTGTGACTTTTCAACTGTCTATATTGAATACTCAATCAATATAATTGTGTCTTTTCGTGCATGTGAAGAGTCACGGGCATGTGAAGAGTCACGGACATGTGAAGAGTTTTCATTCAATTCCAACAGAATATCCTATTTTTTGTGATCGGATGTCGATTATATGAATATCCACTAAATGCAACACAAAACTCACTCTCAAGTTTGAAAAAAACATTTCCAAAAGAGGGACAAAATTGACCCTGGATAGTAAACTTTTTTCTTTTGTACTGACTTTTTGTCAACCTCCTAGTCATTGCCCACATTGTATAAGTACACTTTTCCCCCATTTTTACTCGAATTAGCATGTAATATTGATTATTTGTGCTAATTCTATTATACTTGTATTGCACTAATGAATTATTCATTCTAGAATAACTATAATTAATACTATTAAATGCCAATACATTGCACATGGTTAAGCGTCGGCTAAATCGGACAAAAATGGAACTTGTTAGTATTATACAGGGAAAATTATCCTTTTAGTCCCATATCTTTTACGTATTTCCCTATTCAGCTTTAAATGAATCTGTTGCCCGATTTTATCTTCTCAAATTTTTTTTCTGGATTTGGTTATTCCATGACTTTGAAGTTAACGAGAAACACCAAGCATACTCTCTAGTGTCGGTTGACCGATGCTTTTCCTGAAATCTTCAGCACTGCAAGTTCCAAGTGATGTTTTCATCCGAGGGAAGTATGAAAAGTGATTGTGGCTTGAATTTAGGCTTCGTTTGGATAAATTTTGTAAAAATGCGTATAAAATTTTTTTACAAAAATTTGTAAGTTATTTTGAGAATAAGTATATGTTTGGACAACTATTTTGAACAAATATTTTTTATAGCTTAAAACGTGTTCGGACAAAAGTTTATAAGAGACCTGAGGGTGAATTTTTAGAAAATTGACTTACTTTGGGGTCAAACTCGATTTGTCCCAATTTATCGCATATTGGATTTATGATTTTTATCAAAAAAACATTTTTAACTTGTTTTTAAAAAAGTATATCTTTTCAAAAACGTTTTGTAAAAAGTTCGTCCAGACATACATTTACTCTTTTTCGCCTAAAAAACACTAAAAAAGTTTGAGCATTTGATTTTAAATTTTAATTTATTTTTGCACCATTCAAACTCAGTACGCCGCCTTCCCAGATTCTCGGACAATTTTGTTTTGATCTCTGCCCATTCAAAACTTGTAGGCAATGGCATGTATATATTAGTTGCAAGCCACCCTCTTCATGTATTCCAAGCCAAAGCAATTAGCAAAGGCTCCTTTTGATTGCATTAGCCTGTCTTAGCAGCCACCCCCATGCATTTCGATAAAGTTGAGGTGAACACTAGTATTTCAAACATTACTGCTGGGAAACAAATTTGATTGGAGAAGGATGCCACGGCTGAGACGGCCGCCTCGATCGGCTATCATCGGGGTTGTCGTATATTTCCATGTTCTATAGTTTCTAAATAATTTTTTTTAGGACATTCGGTTTCAGAAGTTTTGATAGAAGGTGTATTTCGATCGACAAAGATTGGGAAGATATGATACTAAATCGACTTCAAATTGTACCAAATCTTGATAGATAAAAAAAATTTGAGAAAATATAGGACTAAATCGGGTCAACAAATTTATCTAGGAAAGATATGGGACTAAACGGAGAATTTCCCTTGTTATACTCAGATGCTAAAAGAGAGTAGCAAATGCAAGGATGACCGAGAATTGATGGCAATGGCACGCAGTTGACAGAATAAAGTTGAGGGACAACCTGGCGCAGGGGTGTCAAATTCTAACCCGACCCGAAAATCCGACCTAAATTTATCCAAAAAAATCAGGGTCGGATTGAGGCATTTCGGGTTGGTTCGAGTTCGGGTCGGGTTCGGGTTAGAATACTTTTAAGATTTTTTTATCCAACCAGATCCGAACTCACCCGATCAACCTAAATTAACCCAAAATATAACCCAACCCGATAACCCAACCCGAACCCATCCGAAAAAAATCAGGTTCGGGTTGATACATTTCGGGTTGATTCGAGTTCGGATCGGATTCTGGATGGAATTTTTTTTCTTTTTACCCCAATCCGACCCGAACCCACCCGACCCACCCGAATTGACACCCCTAACCTGACATTGCGTAACTAATTTGAAGTAAATTCCTCCTGACGAATTTGTAATAATTTCAGGAACATATAAATGAAGACATACCATCATTTATACCTCAACAAATCAATTTAATCAAATAAAGGAATTATATTATACAAGTTTCAGGTTGACGGATCCACGAATATGTCGGAGGAGTAAAACAAACTTGTATGGTTGTACAAACAACTTCTGTAAGAACATTGCAAAACGAAGGCTCCAACAATTTCAATCGAATTTTAACACTTCCTATATGAATTGAACTTATAAAAAAAAAATATTTGTATTCGAACAAATGTAACATAAAAAAGTCGTTGATGAGATGAGAGACTTGAGTTATAGTCGACTTGCCGATGCCATGGAGCCCATTTTGTAAGCGATGTCTCTTAGAGTGAACTTCTGAACTTTTCCGGTGGCGGTTTTCGGGAGCTCGGACATGAAAACCACTGTCCTAGGCACCATGTAATGCGGCAGCTTCGTCCGGCAGAACTCTATCATCTCATTTTCCGCGGGCGGTTTTGGGCTCACGCCTTCCTTTAAGCTCAAGAATGCACACGGTGTTTCTCCCCAATAATCGTCGGGCCGGGCCACTACGGCGGCCTCATTCACCGCCGGATTGGAATATAACACCGACTCGACCTCCACGCTGCTCACATTTTCCCCGCCGGAGATGATGATATCTTTCGAGCGATCCTTTATCTCCAGGTACCCATCTGGGTGCATCACTCCTACGTCTCCGGTGTAGAGCCACCCGTCTCCCCGCATGCATTTGGAAGTGGCTTCGGGATTTTTAAGGTAACCCAGCATCAAGCAGGCCCCTCTGAGCACGATTTCCCCCATTGTTGATCCGTCTCTTTTCACACTCTTTCCACTTTCTGGGTCCACCACATCCGCCGCCGTGACCCCCAGTGTTCTCACCCCTTGTCTAGCTTTAAGCCTAGCTCTCTCGGTCGCCGGAAACGCATTCCACTTTGACTTCCACGCGCAAGAAACCACCACCCCGGCCACCTCCGTCAACCCGTATCCATGGGTCACTGAGAATCCCAATGATTCAGTCCTCAGAACCACGGCCGCCGGCGGTGGAGCTCCGCCAGTCAGGAACTGGATCGGGCTCTTCAGTGGCCTTGCGCCGGGATAATTTGCTAACATGTTGAGTATCACCGGCGCACCGCACATGTGAGTAACATTGTAACGATATATGGACTCGTACACAACGCGGGCATCGAACTTTCGCAGGCAGACATTAGTCCCGCCAACGGCAGCCATTCCCCAAGTGTAGCTCCAGCCATTGGAGTGGAACATCGGCAGCGTCCAGAGGTAAACCGGCTGCTTCGGAACCGACCAATTGATCAAAGAATCGAAGGTGATGACGAAAATGGATCTGTGAGAATGCACCACCCCCTTGGGCGACGAAGTTGTGCCGGAGGTATAATTCAGGGTCATCGGCTCCCACTCATTCTCCGGCGAAAGCCATTTAAAACCCGAAGCACCCTTACGCACCATAGCCTCGTAGGTATCATGAATTCCCGCCATCGATACCAACCCTTTTTCATCTCTCTCAATGAGAATCACCAACGGAGGCTGAAATTTTGGCGAAAACAGAGAAATAGCTTCCAACACTATACCCAAGAGCTGGAAGTCTACAAAAACAAGCTTCGACTCACTGTGCCGCAGAATGACGGAGACCGTCCTGGAATCCAGGCGAGTGTTGATGTTGTTGAGTACATAACCAGCCATCGGCACCGCGAATTGTAGCTCATACATGGCCGGTACATTCGGCGCCATCACCGACACCACACGACCTCTCTGGATCCCGAGAGAAACAATCGAAGACGCCATTTTCAAGCATCGTTCGTGCGTCTGACACCATGTGTAGGACATGGAATTGTAGATAACCGAGATGCAGTCACCATATACAGTCGCCGCCCTCTCCAGAAACGTCAATGGGGTGAGCGGAGTTGAATTTGCGGAGCCGCGCTTCAGTTCTTCCATGAAGAAGATGACCAAGTCAAGGCCTGTGCACCACTCTCTCACTGGGTATGCCTAACTTTTGGGTGAACAGGTTGCGTTATATCATGCTGAGGCTGAGGCCTCATTAATGAAATCACATCCAAGGAGGATCACGGTTTGAAGGTGATTTTAAAAAGTATCATCGAGCAAAACAACATAATTAAGGCCTAAGTCACGTCAAATCGTTTGACAGCAAAAGCGGGTGGCAAATTGAATCATTTGATAATCTCCATGCTATTATTGCAACAACTGCTACTGGTTTTGCAAGTTATAATTGAGGAATCTAATATTAAATATTTTTGGCGTAGTTCAAAACTTTGTCTTTTTTCAGTATAAATGCGCCATACTTTTTTCGTTTTTTTTGAAAGGTAGAGATTTTTGTAATTAATATATAAAGCTTATATTGAAAAGTTTTACCAACAAAGAGGGAAACACGTCCACTCCATTCATCCAATTCTGAAGAACCCCATAACTATCGAGAAGGGCTGGCTGATTGTTGTCAGAAAGCTGGAAGAAGCCGACCCCTGCAGTCCATGAGCACCCCACCAACACTATCTTAACAGAGATTTTCGTTGCTGCATGCCTGGACATTCAGTCTAAGAGCTCCACTGACCGGAACATGGTGACGGAGTAAGCTTAAGGTGGTCGGTCACTCTGATATCTATCCTTTGTGCCAAAGAAAGGGGATCAATGGGCTTGGTATTTAAAAAAATTATCCTGAAATAAAACCATGAAAGCCATTGGAGATGAAGTTAGCATCCCATATAGCTTCTTTAATGAGAGAGTCCACTCTAACGTCCCTCCGGTGACGACGACGAAGTTTCCTCAGGTGGAAAATAGATGCTCGACATCCTGTTATATACCCAAACGCTCTCACTGATCTGCCATTAGTCCCTCTGCCAGAATTTCTTTACTCCACATGAGGGACCTCCAATTATAAGAAAGATCTCTTAACCAAATATACAATGCCTAATTAAGTTAAGGATAGTTTTAGTAAAATCAATGTTATATATACACCAAGGTGTTAAAACAAAATGTACGTATAGCATTTTCCAATTTAGGTTATATAAAAAGCATAATATCCAAAACTTTATTATAATACACATAAATATATACTTATATTAGATACAATATATGGGAATATCTTCCGAAATAAACTTGTAGTTATCAAACTTATCATTCTATAAAATGAAATCTCCCAAAGTATTTCAATGTAATTATCTAACGACCCTCATAAATGGACACGCCATTGCCAAAACCCAGTATTAATGCAAGAACATGTTTAATGCGTGCTCCTATTCGAAGGCCTGCCCAAATGATGCAATACAAAAATCCTTTCCTCGACAAATTAAAGGCCCATTAAAGTGCAAAAGCACACCCAATGTATAACTCATCATAAGAAATCCATTATGCAGGAATTCATAATTTCTGTTAGCGACATATTATCACTAGTTTTAGGTACAAGTGAAGTACAGATAAGTTTTATTTTAAATGAAGAATGTCAATTATGCTAAACTTGATGAGCCATGTTCTAGTATTTTACATCAATTATCTTTAAATTGTGGTCGAGTCCCTAGGGAAGACCACCACAGTTGGAGTACAAGAGCGACAGAATGAAAGACTATCTCGAGTCTCGACTCGATCCACACGTCGGTCTCTTTGCTTTCCATCTATTACAAAATCAATCAGGGGTCAGTGGAGGTAATCTTTGTTGAGATAAGAAGGCTATATATATTATGTGGTTAAAAACTTAAAATGATGACAAATAGTGCCCACTTGGTTTTGTTGTAGGACATTTAATACGGTTCCTTAGTTTTTTTCTGAAGGATGTGCAGCAAAATTGGAGAGAAGCGCAATGAGGGACACGTTATTTCACATGAATTAGAGATAACTATAAATAAAGTTCCTCCTCTCCTTTCAATTTGTGTTAGCATCTTCTTTGTTAAACTATTTTTTTAATTTTTTGATTTCATATCAATCTCAAAATACCGCACTCGAACAACATTATTTTCTTATAGTGATAACATTTTCCATTGTAGTTGATTGGATCGATAATGGTACGTTATTTTTTCAAGATTTCAATTATCATATATAAAAGATTTTGTTTGTGGTGTACGAACTATCTCCTTTGCCTATCATTTAGCCCCCTATTCGCTAGAATCGAACTGTGTTTTTAGCCAAAAAGAGCTACTTTATCGTCGAGCTATTTGAAACATCTTGTGAGCCGCGATTTTCAGCCCCGTCGGTTACTCTTTTATTTTCGGTCTTAGAATTGCCTCAACTTTGATTTATTTTCCTGTTGTCGTAATCCGAAGTATTTACCTTAGTTTATATTAAAAAATACGGTAGAAACCAAAAATAAACAATAACTTCCATCAATTTTGAAATTCGTTGCATCCAATACACAAAACGATTTGAATATTATATACTGTATCCGAGACGGGTGAACAACGATATATATAAATTGTGCCGGTTTTCAAGATTTTTTTCATTTATATCCAAACTAATCAAATTATTAGATTGGAAGTCGAAAATTCAACTCTTTCCGAGTACTACTCATACCTAAATTATTTTATTTTATAGTTCAAGGACAAACAAATCTTGATATTTTATTCAAATATATACATTAATAAAATCATTAACTCAATTCAAATAGAGTTCACTAACATACGTCTTCAAAGCCTTTAATTCAGACAAATAAATTTCAAACATTTGAGTTTTCAATGACATGACATACTACGTCTAGACAAATTCGTCTACCAATTTGTCGTTACATTACTCGATTCAATACGTTTACAAAACATAACTGTGGTCGATATATAACTATATTTTTCAAAGAAGAAAATAAAAAAAATGTAACAAACAAAATAATATTATCTGAGACACAATAGAGTAATGAGAACAAACTTAACATTTGATTTTCTTGGAGAAAATGTAGCAATTTTCTTGAAATTCCATTGCCAGCAATCCCAATCTTAAGACTAGCTTCTAAAGTGTCGAGCCGACTGTAAATTTAAGGCTTCCTCTTACAATAGTGGAACAACATTTGCGACACAAAGAGGATCAATGGAAGCAATCATTATTGAAGTGTAGATTAATCGACCTCAATGCACAAGTCAAACACTAATAAAGAAACGTATCCCAAATATCGCTTAAATCTATTTATCATAGATAAAAAACAAAAGAGTGGATCAACATTAAGCTGAAGTAGACAATGGAGTACAGAATAAACAATCCCATCTGACCTTTCGACCGAGGTTAAACAAAATTCACTTTACTTTTCCTACCAAATACAATTACATAACCATAGTAGCCCCTAGCTCAGAGGGAATTGTTTATGGCATAATTTCTATCACGGGATAAGATGGATTAATCTTCATCATCATCCTCATCCTAAAAATTTGAAGAAATATTAACGATATATTACTGTGATATATGAAAATTAGGAGAAGTAAAAGAACCCATCATACCTCTGCGCTGCCTTCATCATCATCGTCGTCTTCGTCATCGTGCACTTCAGACTTCGACTTGTCGCTCTCTTCTTCAGCATCAGATCCTTCGTCCTATCGGGTGATTTTGTGGATGGCATTAATGGATGAAGACATATGCAATCGGTAGATAAGTCGTGCTTAAAGGATACGGAACTAACCTTTTTCTTGTTGTAGGCTTGGAGGGTTTTCTCATATTCACCCTTCCTCTTCTCAGCCTTGGCGACATAGGGAGCTTTCTCCTGGAACGAGTTAGCAAATCACTGATGATAAAACGGTGCAAAAAAAGAAGAAAACCACCGAGTAATTAAGGTTCCAAACGAAAGTATACCGCATCAGACATTGATTTCCACTTGTCACCACCAGCTTTACCAACCTACACGAGTTTCCAATAATATGGCATAACCAAACTACGTTCTCGTGGAATTTTTAATCGGAGAGGTGAATTAAATTACTCACAGTGGCCACAGATTTGTTATTCGGGTGCTTTTCCTTGAACTGCTTCCTGAAGTCCTCCCTGTATTTTGAAGACGAATATTCAAAATCGAAACACAGATTATTACTGATTTTTATGGAACTTTTTCATCTAAGCTCCCGAAAACAATGGAATTACATGAAAATGAAGAAAGCGCTGGCAGGCCTCTTAGGCTTGTTTGGATCCTTAACTGCCTTCCCCTTCTTCACCGGCTTTTTTCCGGTGGCTGCAGCTCCTTTCTTGACCGATAGCCTTCATAAAACTCAAAATCTAAAATCAAAATCTAATCTAAAACAAAAAATAACCATAGATCTCAAAAACCTCAAAAAGATCACCTCGGATCAGCCCTTTTGGACTCCGTTTTCGACCTTCCGCCTTTCATCTCTCTCCTGGGAAAGAAAAACAAGGATAAAATCGGTAAAAACAGCCCAAACAGGTGCGAATAGGTGGAGTCAACGGCGATGGAATCCCCAACTCACCTTCGGTTACAGTAGTACAAAGATAGCGATAAAAACAAAAGAGATATCCAATTCAGTGGATGCGGGTGGGGGGATTTAAGAAGCGTATGCAATGAATGAAAGGGGAGAGTGTGTGTTGGTGTGTGAGAGATACGAGAATTTTTAGGGGTTTCGAAGGAAAGAGTGCAAAAAATTCCCCACAGGTAGCAAAACGAAGCCCGGGTTTGGGCGGGAATTCAAATCATTACGCCACGTCATCGATCCGGTGCTTCCTATGATAACGAATCGACTACCGCCACCTGGTCATCCGAGAGAGCGATCCCCCTTTGTGTTTCCTCTGTGTTTCTTTGTGGGGGTGTCTGTGCCGTTGGATGGCCTTTAGGATGTTCAGATGGACACGTGTCTAGATCTCTGAGGCCAAAGGGGTTAGGTGATTGCCGCGTAGCTTGGTACTTTGGAGGTGCTATGACCAGTTTAGCCTTTGCGTAATTACTTTTAAGGACATCGGCACATAGCGGGGGTGCTTGGTGTCCCTTCATTAAATAAATCAACATTATTCGTGATAAGATTGGGATAGCTGTATGAGATGTGAGGCTGATTTCGTAATTTCCCTGTCAAACAAGATTTTCTCTGCCCTCTCTATAGATTTTTCGTGAAACTGTATTAGACGAAATACCACTGAGGTTATTTCAAATTACATTGTACATTATAAAAAAATTGGATCATATCGATAAATAATTAGATGATTAATAATTAGTTTTTAATTATTGCATATTTAAATATTAAATAAAATGATTAGATTTTTCAATATTTTAATTAACTTATTTGATTATAAATAGATTTGAAAAATTCATTATAAAATACACACAGAAAATATAATAATTTTATGTTATTTTTATTCTCTCTCAATTAAATCAAATTATAGAAAAATAATAACTTGAAGCATTTATTATGAATAATTATATCAAAGATAATATACAAATATATATCAAGATAATTATTAAATTTATTTTGTCGATGTTAACAGACGAATAATTATTTGAATATAGTTTCTTTAAAATATAACGTACATATTCTTATATTATGGATTCTACTTTAGTTTTCACAATTATCGAGCTCAAATAATTTTCTTTCATCGGTGAAAAAATATATCTATGTATCCATCCTCTCTTGTAGAGATAAAAAAAAATTAGGAGAGAAAACTCCATAAAACACTCAAACTAACTCCGAACCCTGGAGTACCCTGCAGAATCCTGGAGATGTACGAAGTTTTAACCCAGAGGAAAAGATACATAGGTGTATTGCCCAAATCCCTTATGTATATGACATATGACCCTCCAATTCTACTTTATATATAAAAAAATAGCAGTATAAAACACTAACAACCATCCCTTGGGTTAAAGCAAATACCTTGAGATAAAACTTTGTCATCGCAGCTGATCACGGGTTCTACATACAATTTCTGTTAAAAATTTAATAAACATCAAATATTTCTTTAAAAGAAGGGTGTTATATGCCAGGTTTTGGCATGCACACGTGATTAGTATATTTTTTGTTCCTCTCCCAAGGACCCGATCAGAACACTTCCTATATCGGGAAACTCTTCGGCCTCACAAACCATCGTTTTAGAAAGGTTGAGCTCAATTTCAATCATTGAAAACCAATCGAACCACGATCCAAGTTTTGTACTTTGGTTTATAAATTAGAACCAAAAATTATTATGGTTTAGTTATATTTTATACAATTCAATTGAATCGGCTGATTAAATTGTTCAGTAAAATAAATATTTTATTTATATCTAGAACTAATAATTGATATAACTTAAGTGATTCCTCGATTTATATATTTTTTATTCATAAATGTGTATAACTAATTTTAGTTTTACCAAACAATGTATTATATATAACTCATAAACAAATAGTAATATTGTTGAGTTAAGTTAAGTGTGCATGAGATAGGGTAGTACTAGATGATCGAACTAATAAAGCTATCATAAGTTAAGGTGTCAATGTTGTCCGCTTGATATGGTTTGATGAGTAGGCCATAAAAAAGAGTGACGTCGGGTATTAATAGGTAATATTATATCTGTTGGGTATAGAGTCAACGACGTGGAAAGTGCATGATGTAGCCGAATTATCACATCCGAGAGCTACCACCACCTCGGTAGCTCGGGACGTCGCGTCGTCGACTGCTCATGAATGGAAGTTGCCTCTTCGTAGTGCCTACAGCCACATATCACAGGTCAAGAGCACGCCGGATGTGTGTCCGACAAAGCCCCTCCGATGCTAAGCCAGACATGATGCGAGAACAAAACTCTCGCACATCAAGCTGATGACGTTGTGTCGTTTGATTGGTGACCTCCTGAGGCTAAACATGCATGAATGAGAGTGATAATACAATTGGTGACCTCTTGAGAAACTCTCGTACACCAAGCTGATGACGTTGTGTCGTTTGATATGACTGATTAGGTGGATCGTAAAAGAGTGCTGACATATATTAACGGGTGATACCATCTCTTACGGGGATTGGGGACAAAGGTATGAAATGATAAAAATGATCTCTAAGAGACATGAGACAGCACACGCAGTTAGACACGCTACTCCCTGGTCTCATGGACTTAACAACCTGACCCTAACGCACACAACAAGCGCACTCTACGAAGTCACATATATAAGAAAATAAAGTTACACTTTAGCCAACAACTATAACTTTTGATCTACTGATAATCGTTCGATCAAAACAAAAGCTATTAAAACACAATTTAAGCTTACTAGAAATTTGAACTAAATTACAACGACTCAACTACCAAATTATAAATGCCAGACGCAAAAAATAATAATACCATAAAAAAGCAAATTTAAATTATCCAGTATAACTTCTTACCTTAAAACATCATTTGTGTTGTTGCATGAGATATAATATGAAAGAGAATAATGTTTGATAAATATAATATGTTTGGTTTAATGGAATAAATTTGGTATAAAGTATTAAAGTTTAAATTTTTAACCTTTGTAAAAAATTAATATATATAATATAAGAAGACGATATGATTAGCTAATTGAGCTGAGTTCTCTTATTTAAGGAAGCTTTTCTCGCCACATCAGCAGATCATAAAGATGAGTAATTTGTATATCTCGATAAGTGCTAAACATGATTTCAATAATCATCGAGAGTAAATGATGAGTGATATATGATATAGAGAAGATATTTTATTTGTAACTATATGTATGGATGTCGGTTTTCCCGCGAATGTGGGTTTCATGGGGAAACCTCGAAATAGAGCTGATATTGAGATTTGAATTTTTCGAATCAAATTGAGGTGATGATGATATATATATATATATATATATATATATTGTTTGGGAGATTGGATGCTATTTTATTACATGGATTTTTGCATGTACTGTGAGCAGGACTAGCTCTGCATGTGTTTGCAAACTATTTTAAAGGACATTTCTCTAAATAAATCCTTGTGATGTACTAGTATCGATATTTTGAGTATTCGAATATTTTTACTCGTTATTTTTGTGTGAGGCCCAGAATAAAAGATTTTAACCTGTTTTCAAGCTTCCGTGTTTATCGTTAATTTTGTGCTTAATTCTTGATTACGAGCACAGGCCTCACATTTTGGTATCAAAGCTTAAACTAGGATAAGCTCAATTTCAATTTTAATCCACTCGGGTCTAGACACGGGTTTTGTTTTATTGAACGTGTGTTACTACATGCTTTACTTGTATATACTTGCTCACCATTGGTGTGTCGTATATGACACCTAAGAGGAGAGATAGAGCTACTATGTATAGGAATCTGGGGTGCAGAACCATGAGGATGATGTAGTTCAGCCTAGTCGTCATGAGCGTCGATGTGCTAGATCAGTTGAGGATGAGGTGCCATCTGACTCATCGAGTCGACGAGATGGAGTTGGTTCTGGCTAGATTTCAAAGGATGAACCCCCAGAATTTCTTTGGTGCTGAGAGAGATGTGATCGTAGATCGAGTCCATATTTATGTTGGAGCACATGTAAGGTCTGTTTGATAAAGTCCATATTGATGTGGATCGTAGATCGAGTCTGGCTACTTTTCAGTTGAAGGATCATGCACAGTGCTGGTGGAAGGGTTCTTCCAGATGAGAGAGATGAGTATAGTGATTTAGTGGGAGAGATTCTATGTGGCTTTTCGACAGGAATATATCCTAGAGTCCTGCTACAAGACAAAGAGCATGATTTAGACCACCTGGTGCAAGGTAGCATGAAAGTGGCGGAGTATGCTCGATAATTCTATTCCCTACTCTCTTATTTCCCTCACATCGCTAGCCAGGAGAGGGAAAAGTGGAACAAGTTCATGGAGGACTTGAGGCCAGATCTCTTCTCTTTGGTTTTGGTTGGTTCACCTACTACTTACGCTAATGCGGCGAACGGGGTGATTGATTTTAAGTAGGGCTTGTTAAACATGCAGTCTCAGTTTTAGCCACAGGGTACTCAGGGTTTCCACCTCGTGCCTTCGGGGATGTATTTTTTCAACCCCCTCAAGTGACTCAGTAGTCTTCTCTCCAAGGATTTAAGTCCAAAGGGAATAAATTCAAGACGAGGTCGAGTTCTAGTTCTTCTGGTTCCGACAGTTCTGGTGGAAGTAGCTCGAGATTAATGTTTTTTGTCCAATGTGAAGGTAATCTGACTTTGTAGTGCATCGGAGTGCAAGGGGTCTGCCATCTTTGTGGACAGCCGGGACACTATGCGAGGGTGTGTCCTTCTGAGAGGAGTCAGCATTCCTCCCAATTGCAACAGGATCGGTCTAGAGAATTTCGGAGAAAGAATACCCCTGCTCAGTCTCAGCAGCAGTCAGGACTATCGTAGCCTCGAGGGTCTTTCCAGCTCCAGCGTTTTCATAGTTTCGAGGTTCTTTCCTGTCTCAATACTCGGACCTCAGCTAGCCCACGTGCATGCCATGACGTGAGACCAAGCTAGTGATGCACCCGAAAGAGTCATTGCAGGTACTTGTTGTATTTTTTATTATCCTGCACGAGTTTTATTTGACACAGGAGTATCACATTTGTTTCTATCTGATGTGTTTATATGTTAGTATGGGATGGAACTATTCCATTGTGTGAGTTCGTGTCTGTGTCTACTCCTGGCGGTGTGAGTTTGTTTTCCGAGATATAGTTTTGAACTGTGTGATCAAGTTTGACGAGAATCTGTTAATGGAAAACTTAATTAAGCTGGAAATGAGAGATTTTGACTGTATTTTGGATTATGATGTCTTGGCTAGTTATAGAGCTACAGTTTATTGATTTCATGATGTGGTCCAGTTTAGACCTCAGTTTGGTGAGAAGCGGGATTTCTATGGTAAAGATTCCCCATCTAAGATCCACTGGTATCTGCCATGGAGTTGGGATGTTGTCACTTGAGAATTATTGGTTTATGATTTATGCGCTAGATGTGACTCCCGAACCTCGTTTGGAGATTCGTGATATTTCCATTGTCCAGGAGTTCCCTGATGATTTTACTAATGAGATTCCAGGTTTTTCTCCAAGAAGGAAGATTGACTTCAGTATTGAATTTATACCATGGACTGCCCCGATATCGAGAGCCTCGTACAGGTTGGCACCAGTGGAGTTGAGAAAACTCAAGGATCAGGTACGTGATCTCCTAGAGAAAGGTTTTTATTAGACCGAATATATCACCTTGGGGAGCTCCGATTTTTTTTGTCAAGAATAAAGTTGGAACAATGCGGATGTGCATCAATTTTCGATAGTTGAATGAATCAATCGGGAAGAACAAGTATCTTTTTCCTAGAATCCATGACTTGTTTTATCAGCTGTAGGGTTCGACTGTGTACTCCAACATTGATCTTCATTCCGGCTATCATCAGCTGAGAATCGGGACGAGGATGTTTCTAAGGTTGCTTTTCGGACGAGGTATGGACACTATGAGTTATTTTTCATGCTTTTTGGTCTGACAAATGCTCCTGACATTTTCATGGATTCGATGAATAGGGTCTTTCGAGATTTAATAGACCAGTTTGTGATTGTATTCATCGACGATATCTTGGTCTACTTGAGGACTAAGAGAGAGCACAAGGAGCATTTGAGATTTGTCCTCCAAACTCTTCGAGAAGCACAGTTGTATGCCAAATTCTTTAAGTTTGAGTTTTGGTTGGACATAGTGGTATTTCTGGGTCATGTTGTTTCATCTCAGGTCATTCAGTAGATCCCAAAAATGTGTAGCTATGGTAAAATGGGCGCTTCCTAGGAATGTCTCCGAGATTCATAGTTTCTGTTAGGATAAAATTTATTAGTTTTGGTGATAACAAAATAAGACTAGTTGCTATTGGACAAATCAGCCGTCGCAATTTAACAGGAGAACATTTTTCAGCAGATGGTATTTTCAGCCGATGGTTATTGATTCAGCAGTTGGAACTATCAGTCGTAAGCTACAGTGGAACAGTCAGTGATATTATCAGTCGATAGTTGATTTCAGCAGGATGTTTATTCACAGGAAACCAGCAGATGAAATAATCGGCAGATGGTTAGAAATCAGCAGGCGCAAGCTTTTGAAAGATAGCGTGTTTCGTTAAGGATTGCAAACGACAACGTTTATTTAAGACAAAACGACAGCGCTTGATTAAAGAGAAACGACGGCGTCTTGGACTTATGGTAAATTTCAGCCATTGGAGGTTGCGCATATACACCCGCTGGTAGATCAGCAGATAGCTACAGTAGCTCAAACAACCAGCCGATGGAACGTAATGTTAGCGGTATTTAAACGATGTCGTTTGGATAAATGGATACGACGGCATTTTGTCTTCGCGCTAAGATTCAGTCGATGAATTGTGCAAAGGTGATAACCAGCAGATACTTCTCTTAAGGGAAACCAACAGATATCTACAGTGATTTTGGACCAGCCGATACTTTTTGAAGTAAAATATTTCAAGCGACCAGCTGGTGCATATTGTCAGTCGTTGAAGCCATCAGCCATTGTACATCTATCAGAGATTCAAGTCATCAGTAGTTGCACGAACTATGAATCGATTCAAACGTTCATATCAAAAGAAATCAAGGGCGAAGATTGAATCGTACATATGCCATTAATTGAGGGAACAGTATCAGTACTATTCTTGGTAAATAGTATACTATCTCAGAGAGCGGTTTACGGAGTTTGCACAAATATGGAACAACGCCAAATTTGCTCTGACATTGTGCGACTTGCCTCTTTGTGGAGCAGGAATTACGGTGTACAAATTTGACAGAAA
>KV014394.1:150124-193234 GCA_001598015.1 Dorcoceras hygrometricum | reverse complement strand
CTTTGTTCTTCCGCTGCCTCGCCGGGGGGCGGATCCGGATCCCCAACAGTAAAGGCCCAATAATATGACGCCATTTACTATCACGTGTCAAGACCGACCCATCAATGTTGAGTCGTGAAGGACGGTCCCCTTAACGTACCCAATAATATGAGCCAACGTTAAAAGGAGTTCCAACTGACTCACAACAGTTGTCAATGGCGTGGACAGCTTTCCGGCATACATGACCCCCTCAATAATATGAGCCGGGCCATGTATACGGGTAGCATCGACGTACACCCATTGTTGATGGAAGGTAGGGTTAATTTAAACAATTTTAAATACACTTTTGTTTATCGAATAAACATTTTATCTTGATATAAGTTTTAAATCAAATTTAAAACGAGGGATTTTATTTTTGAAAATCTTGGTCTCATGCATATTTAAATCTAATTTAAAACATGCAAACATGCGGATTCAGTTACACTATATATCAACATATATAAAGTAATATTGGGATGATCGATCGCGAGAGCTATGCGGTCCGTGGTTGCCAGCCACGGACCTGGGTCCAATCCTAGGGGATAATGCAATATGCAATGCAATCCTATTACAAAGCTTTCCGGTTTTACAGATCTTCGGTCTTCAATATCTTGATCGTCATTGTCCACCGTCTTCGGATGCCTCCCACTAAATCTAGAATTTACATTTAAATATACCATGACATATGGGATACAAATTTGTAGGGGTGGGAACGGGCCACAAACAGACCCACTTTAAACGATATCAACAATATATATACAACCAAAATCGCAAAACCTATAGCATACACCTAACACATTGGGCACGGCTCTCGATCATACTTGCGCAACAATTTGCGCGCGGAGGAGACGCCTTGCGTCCAGTCGCGACGCGCGACCTGTGCGCACGCTTCGGCCGTCGATCGCGCAACCGTTGCGAGAGAGGCCGCCCATCGCGTGGCTGTGGTGCGCGACAAGCGCGCATCGCTGCGCAGCGCGCAACGCGTGCGCATATGCGCGCAGCGGTGCTTGTCGCCGGCGCCCTTGGCGGCGGTCGGCGGTGATCCTCAAAAAGTTTTTGTTCGATTCTGAAAATTAGAAAATCAGATACAATTATGGCAATTTCGTATGATCAGATCCGAAAAGCCTGGCTCTGATACCACTGTTGGGGATCCGGATCCGCCCCCCGGCGAGGCAGCGAGAGATGATCAATACGAAAAATAGAATTCATAATTCAACATACATAGGGCGTTCAAAGCGAATACCTTGCTGGCACTTGTGCCTGGCTCCAACCGGAATTACAAGAACCCGGCTCTTCTCGGTAGATTGCGGTAGATAATCGCCAATCCGGTCCACGACCAGAACCGAGACTCCTTCGTCACGCTGCACTAGAAGCACTGACGAATTCTGCACGAACGGATTCTCCTCGTCGAATCGGCCGGAACGAATTCCAGCGACTCGAGGCGGCGGCGGCGCAAGGCGGCGTGTGTAGAGAGGAGGGGAGGTGGCTTTTCTAGGTTTAGGGTTAATCAAGTGTGATATGAGTTAGTTTCAATTAAGTCTCTTAATCATATTTAAATAGATAGAGCGTTGGACTTGGACCGGCCCAACGGGCCCGGGTCCAACAATGAACATTCAGTTCATCTCCACCACCGAGACTTCATCGTAACTCCGATCGCCGATCAGATCGGACCGATCGACTCAGTTTCCAAAACTGAATAATATGATCTGAAAAACCATTTTTCAGAACCCCAGTGTAAAAAGACCGTTTTGCCCCTCAACAGCGGCAAACCCCGGTTTGACCCCTGTTGACTTTTAGGAAGTCGCACTTCCCGAAATCCTCTTCTCGTGCTCAACACATTGAGCTGAGTATCCGTGCGGGAATCTCAAATCTAGTACTTGTGTGACCCTCAATGGTTCAGGGATACAGCTAGCCGTGGGCCCACAACCATTGTGGCTCCGGGATCACAATTCCGGACCTGCCCAACGGATCATGGTAAAGCGTCTAGCAACATCGCCCCATGATCCCCTAGGTATCACTGATAGTGCCTACAAGAACCAGTCGGTCGTGGTTAGCGTACAGTACGGTCCTTTCAATCCATATATCCCGATCAGATCAACGACCATTGGTAAATCGAGAGTCGCTATAGATCCGATAGCTATGCATACATCTTGGAGATCGAATAGTGACATCGCGAGTGTAACTAGGTAAACACATTTACCTAAAGAACTTCTAGTACTCTGGCCAGAGATTTAACTATTATCCCCTCAGATAGCATAGGATATCCACGCATGTCTGCGAGCGGTGAATCCTCGACAACGATGCATCGACTCCTACATGCATCGGGGTCTCACCCAATCCCAACGCCTTATGACCCCAAGTGAGTCGGCAAACGGGTCAAAGTGAGACGCCTATCATTTAGAGTCTCAATGACGTTTCGAGTCGTGAGGACTAATCAGTACAACCAAGACCTCGGACTTATCCACTCGACAAATGGTAACCACTTGAAAAGTCCGAACGAGGGTAGTTCGATTGATCACCAGGTCACTATCTATCTGCATGCTCAGAACATCACAATGTTCCCTACCAATGAAACATGGTACTTCGCATCGCAGATACTAGTCTCGAACTCGGGCGGCCTTATCCTCATTTTGACGGCCCAATCGACTAGCAACATGTTCAGAATACACAGCGACTATGAGATGTGTTTCATGATAGCCGTCATACCCACTATCACATCTAACATACGATTTAGTGCATTCTAGGTCTTTACTCAATGCAATTGTAAATCATTACACACATAATGAAAGTAAAGAACGCCATATAAGTAAATGCGAATATCATATATAAAGACTGTTTGTACAAGTCTATAAAAACCCACACGCCACAAGTTGGCTAGTTGGGCATATACTCTAACACAGAACTCTCCCAAGTTGAACGATAATGGAAAAGCTGGTATTGGCTTTTCAAAACCTGAGAGATCCAAGCCTAGCTGGCTAAAGAACAAACTGGACAAAGACAAAGCGAAAGCTGGTCAAAAACCGTTTGTTCCTAACCAGCCGTGGTGTAGCTCAAAGAAGGTAAAAACTGGTTGGAAAAATACTCAGCCAAGGAGAGATTCATATAGTCAAAATGTGAAATCAAAACTCAACAGATCTCACCGTAATTATGCACAGACTTTTGTGGATCCGAATACTGGGAAAACTGTGAAAGTAATTCAAGTATGGGTCCCGAAAGGGATAATCCAATCTGGACCCAAGTAAAATTGGGTACCAAAATTTGCTTGTATGATTGCAGGGTAACAGGTACAAAGCTATTGAAGACGAAATTATTTGGTATTTGGACAGTGGGTGCGCACGCCATATGATAGGAAACCCAAAGTTGTTGACAGATTTTGTTCCACACAAAGGAGCGAAAATAGTCTTTGGTGATAATGCACACGGTAACACTGTGGGTAAGGGTAAGCTTACCCATGGTAACATTTCTATCTCAGATATATTGGTTGTTGATAATCTTAACTATAATTTGATTAGTATCAGTCAGCTATGTGACAAAGGTTACATACTTAACTTTCAACAACACACGTGGACAGTTCAGAACTCAAATGGTCTGACTGTATTGGTAGGTAAACGTTCGGGGAATACCTACGTTATCGATTGCTCAGATCAGTTGAAGTCTGAACAGCTTTTTCTTACTGCTGACTCTTCCAAGAGTTGGTTGTGGCATCAACGAATGAACCATTTAAACTTCAAAACACTTGCTAAGTTGAGTGAGCATGATATGGTCTCTGGTATGCCCAAATTAAAATTTTCTAAGGATAAGATCTGTGCAGCTTGTCAGCTTGGTAAGCACATTAAATCGACTTTCAAAAATAAAGGCGGAAAACGTTCTTCCCGTTGCCTTGAGATTTTACATATGGATCTTTTTGGTCCTATTTCAGTAACAAGCTTAGGGGGAACGTCCTACACCGTTGCTGTTGTTGATGATTTCTCAAAATATACTTTGGTGTTGTTTTTAAAAGCAAAATATGAAACCGCCGATCAGCTGATATGCCTTTTAAAACGTTTACAAAATGATATATCTTGTTCAGTCAACCGGATAAGAAGTGATCGCGGTACTGAATTTATAAATTTTAAATTAACTTCTTATTTGGAAGATTTGGGAATAAAGCATGAGCTTTCAACAGCTAGAACTCCTCAGCAAAACGGGTTAGCTGAGAGGAGAAATCGCACTTTAAAAGAAGCTGCTAGATCTATGATTGCATATTCCGGGATTTCAAGAAAATTTTGGGCAGAAGCAGTTAACACAACATGTTATACTCAAAACAGATCGATGATTAATAGGATGCACGATAAAACCCCATATGAGATCTGGAATGGCAAGAAACTTGATATTTCTTATTTCAGGGTGTTTGGGTGTAAATTTTTCATTCATAACAATGGTAAGAAGCATCTAACAGCTTTTGAACCAAAATCTGATGCAGGTATCTTTTTAGGTTATTCAGCTATGAGCAAAGCATATCGAGTTTTCAACAATCGAAGCCTGACAGTTGAGGAATCAGCACACGTGGTATTTGATGAAACCAGCTTCAAGTCCGATTCAGCTGCAAGTTTACATGACTTTTGTTCACGTCTGGAGTCAACAAGTCTTGAGGAATCAGACGACGACGACGTGTCACAAAGATATTCAGCTGAGGAAGAACAACCAGCAGTGGTCACTATGCATAACAATGTTCAACAGGATCTGCCAGGTAATCCAGTAGTTATTAATATAACTAACGTGGACCAGTCGCAGGATCCAAATGCCCCAAGTGCACCAGCTGCTGGAGGTGTTGCGACAAGTGTTCAACCAGACAACAATCAATCAGACGTTGCACCAACGAACATTGAGAAACCAGACGTAGCGCAACCAGTCGCAAGCATCACAAGATCAACGTCTGGACATCCAGCTGCAAGCATGTCTTCACCAACGAATGGTCAACCAGTCGCAAGAACTTCTTACCAGCTGGAAGAAGAAGTACACATTAACAATGCTCAACATCTAATGGCATCTGCTAATCCAGCCGTTGGAAACCATCCAGCAACACAGGGGGAACAAATAACAAATCCCATTGGACTTGATCTCCGGTGGAACAAAAATCATCCACCCGATCAAGTCATAGGTAATTTCGAATCCCCTGTTCGCACACGAGGCCAGCTATCTCATGATCATTTTGATGCTGCATTTCTATCGCACGTAGAACCTAAGGTAATTGATGAGGCCTTAGAAGATCCAAGCTGGGTAGATGCAATGCAAGAAGAATTAAATCAGTTTGAATGTAATAAAGTATGGACACTTGTACCAAGACCTAATAATCATTCAGTTATAGGAACTAGGTGGGTCTTTAGGAACAAACTAAATGATGATGGCATAGTAACTAGAAATAAGGCTAGGTTGGTTGCACAAGGATTTAGACAAACGGAAGGAATAGATTTCGATGAGACCTTTGCACCAGTAGCTATATTAGAAGCCATTCGTATGTTTTTAGCATATGCTGCATATAAAGACTTCAAGGTCTTTCAGATGGATGTCAAGAGTGCCTTTCTAAATGGCGTCTTGACAGAGGAAGTGTATGTTGCACAACCTCCTGGCTTCATAGATCATACACATCCAGACTTTGTTTACAAACTGGATAAAGCTCTATATGGGTTGAAGCAAGCACCCAGAGCTTGGTATGATACACTCACTAAATTTCTACTTAAGCATCAATTCACTATAGTCACAGTAGATAAGACATTGTTTAAGTTTGTTAAATATGACCATATTCTGTTAGTTCAAATATATGTCGATGACATTATCTTTGGGTCATCTAACCCCAAGCTGTGCAAAAAGTTTTCTAAGTTATGCAGGACAAGTTCGAGATGATTATGATGGGGGAGCTGACGTTCTTTTTGGCCTTAAAAGTTCGCCAGTTGGAGAATGGTATATTCATCAACCAGGCATCATGTTTGCTGTCTGTATGTGTGCTAGATTCCAAGCAGAGCCAAAGCAATCGCATTACATTGCTGTAAAGCGAATATTAAAATACTTAAAGGGTACTTCCAACGTGGGTCTTTGGTATCCCAAAGACTCAGGCTTTCAACTAATAGGTTACAGTGATGCAGATTACGCAGGTTGCAGGATTGATCGCAGGAGCACAAGTGGAACATGTCAATTCTTAGGGGATCAACTAATCTCCTGGTTCAGTAAGAAGCAAACATCAATTGCCAAGTCAACAGCCGAAGCAGAGTATCTTGCTGCTGGCATTTGTTGCTCTCAAATCCTCTGGATTCAACATGAATTAAAGGATTATGGCATTGATGCTTCCGAAGCTCCTATTCTCTATGACAACACAAATGCGATAGCGATTACCCAGAACCCTGTGCTGCATTCGAGAACCAAACACATCGACATCAGGCACGTGCTAAAGAAGGATGTCCGGTTGGAGTATGTGTCGACGGAGCAACAAATTGCTGACATCTTCACCAAACCTCTGCCCGACGCTAAGTTTTCTTATTTTAGAAATGTTTTAGGTCTCCTTGAATTGCCTTGATTGTCTGGGCACTAACATTTGCAGGTTGTTAGTCATCGCTTCACCCATTTGCAAGTCATGTATTCAGGGGGAACAGTAGACAATCAGCTTAGGGAAGCATTTTGTGTTAAGAGTATACCAGTCGCAGAGTATACAAGTCGCAGAGTATACCAGTCGCAATGTATACCAGTCGCGGTAAGTACCAATCGCAGGGGGAACCAAGATCTGGATTGTTAAGTGTGACGTCGTCTGAATATGTTGCATCTGGACACTCAGATGTTGCATATATATAGTCGATACTTATTTGTGACCAGATCTTGTCTACCTTGCAATAGATTAAAACCAGCTGCGAGGTTATAAGGCCAGACGCAGCAGTTGTGACTTAATATTTTTGGTCGCGCGTTCTCTACTATTAAAATATTTATTTTACTAAATATCCTATGAAAACATTTTGTTCAATTAAACTATTTTGAAAAATATTTTACTCTGTACGATTAAAATATTTGGAAAATATCTTTCTATATCATTTTCAAAAATAGTACGCGTTACTGGATGATTGACACGTGTCTTTGTCATCATTCCAAAAGTCACATCTACATCGTTCCCTAGTTTGTAACTTTTCATATTCCTTATATATTACGATGTTTACTGTTCATCTTCACTCTTACCTTGCAAATTTGTTTTCTTGTACTCTCGTATTCTCGTACTCTCTTGCGTATACTTTTCAGGCATTCTTCACTCACTTTTCGACGACAATGGCATCATCCCTAATCAGCAACAGCCATCACATAGATTTTGATTCTGTTTTTGACATGGATGTTGCGGGTTTAGCACAGGTGTTTGAAACTTTGATTGCGACGGGGTTAAGGAACTTTTTGGGTTGCCCCACCATATTCTATACAGCGTTCGATTTACCGACTGAGGGTTTAACGGATTTGTCTGATGTTCCAAAGGATAAGATTTTTTATGCTCGGAGCTTATTTTCTGCATCTAAGGAGCAGGTCAGCGTTTCTTGTTTTAAGAAGGAGATGAAAATAGAATATCGTCTTTTGCATGATATTCTGGCAAAGACACTTTTTGTCAAAGCGGGGTCCTTTGATGCGGTAACCCGTGATAGATTCTTGTTGATGATGTCTATCACGTTTGACGTGAAATTAAATTGGGGCAGTCTTTTGTTCGGTGTTTTAAAGGCCATGGTAACGCCTGGCTCTAGGCAGGTGAAGGGTTTTGCAATACAAATTTGTGTTCTTTTGCAAAATGTGCAGGGATTGGTGTTAGGGGAATCAAAGGGGTTTCCCAAATCAAGGATTCTTAATGCAAAAATAGTGCACCGGTTCGTTCATATTAATGAAAAAGTTGTATAGGATGAATCTGCAGCCTCTCCAAGGGTAAAGAAAACCCCTGTAAATAAAGAGGTGTCTAAGAAACGACAAGCCGTTGGTGTGGAAGACGCTCCTGTCGTCAAGAAGAAGAGAACCACTAAGGGTAAACCTGTGGTTATTGCTCAAGAGGCCGTGCCTCCTAAAATTGATGATGCTACTACTGATGCACTAGTGGAACAACTCTCTGTGCCCAAACGGAAATCTCAGAAGATAAAGAGGAAGTTAGTTTTGGAGGATGCTATTGAAGTTGATGAACCAGTTCCTGCGTTTATGGAACAACCAGCTGTGGTACCAGTTGTTGAGGGTACGACTGAGGATCTGGATGCTGTTATTGAACAAATTCTACATCAAATGGATATAGTCGGTGCAACAGATGGTGGAGAACACCCAGATCCAACAACCAAAGAATCCATCCCATGGTTTGATCTCCCTGTTTCTTGCTAGACGTCAAGCTGAGGGATTCGTTGGGTCATCAAGTGATACAGGTGAGGAGCTTATTGCTGATCAACCCACTGCCCATTTAGTTCCAGATGCAGGGGACCAGCCCCATGTTTCCAAAACAGTGGTAGAAGGAACGACTGATGATGAGTTATTATCCATTGAGGAGCATCAGGCCCGTATACCCTTCAATGCATCTCTTCCTTCTACTCTTTCTCCAACCATCACTCCAATCAGGTTTGGACAAGGGATTGAGTTCCAAGAAGTTGACGCATACAAGGCTAGTCTATCGCAGATTGATGCTTCCGATAAAGGAAAGGGGATTTTAGTTGAATATGATGTTCAGGGGCATCCGGCCCCGGAAATTTTCTCTCTAATTTGTGCTGACATTTAGTTCTTGATTGCGTTACTGGAAAAAGTGATTGAGGATGTTTCTATCTTTGTGAGTTCTTTCAGTTTGCGCAAATTGGCCACTCTACAATCGGAGGATATTTTTGCCAAAGAAGGACAGGTTCTCTCATGGGCAGAGACAGACTCGAGTTTTGTTACCATTCAGCGGCGGAGACTCATCATTGCTAAATATAGAGAACTGCTTCTCCGCAAGTTTATAGAGGCCAGGCGGAAGAATTTTGTCTCAGGTACGCCCACTTCAGCGATTGATTTGAAAGTATTGAAACTACTTGGTGCTGCTCACCTCTTTGCCTTGAAAGTTCTATTTCGGCACATGAGAGCACTAGCTGGAGTGGACAAACTCAAGATGATCTTCAGATACTTCTTCTTAATGAATTGAAGAAAACTGTTATGGCCCAAAGTGTCACTACTGATACAGATTCACTGGCAGTCAGGAACAGGTTCAACGCGCTTGATGTTAAAATTCTTTATTGGATGGGCAGTTTGCTGCTATCAGGAGTGAACAATTAGAATTCCAAGAAAAAATGGCAGCAGATTTTCTCAGCCTCTCCACCCAGATTGGCGATCTCGTCGACTACATTCGTGGCGGTGATGCCAAAAAGGGGGAAGGAAGCAGCTGTAGCCGCCCTCTACCTGCTCCTGTTAACCAAGGTGAAAGAAGTGGTAATGTTATCAGAAGTACAGAGATTATTTCACCAACAAACATTGACGCTGCACAGCGAGATATTTTGGAAAGAATGATGAGGGCTAACAGAGAAAGAGATAGAGAGAGAAGAGAAAGAAGGCTAAGTACAAGCGGATCTTATTAGAGGAGAAGAGGATATTAGTTAGGATAGAACTTGTACAAATCTTTTGTACTTTGTTAAGTTAATGAAATTTGTTTTTCAGCAGTCGTTGTGCAAGTTATTTTCCTATTCATTTATCTCGACTGCTAAGTTTTGTTATCACCAAAAAGGGGGAAATTGGTAGGATAAAATTTATGGTTTTGGTGATAACAAAATGACAAGTTAAATCATGATCTTTCAGACGTTGATAACATTATTTGAGAATCCAGACGACAGGTTTACTCAGACGATGATCTTACAGGGTTTCGATAGTTGCCAGCTACAGTAAATCAGACGAGGGCTACAGTGAATTAATCTTTGGTATCTAATCAGTTGCAAGTTAAAGTGAAGTATAACCAGTTGATGGTTACAACCAGACGCAAGCTATAGTGTGTTTATAATCAGTTGCAAACTACAGTGGATTGCTTAACCAGACGCAAGCTACAATGTTCTTATAACCAGACGCAAGCTAAAGTGATCTTGAATCAGACACAAGTATTTGAGTGTTAGCGTATTGTGATAAAGATTGAAAAACGACAACGTTTAAATAAGTTGGAACGACGGCGTATTGAAATCAGTCGATGGATTTCAAAACCAGTCGAGAGCTACAATGGTTTGTACACCCAGACGAGAGCTACAGTATTATTTAACCAGTCGAGGGTATATTGGAAACGATGTCTTTTGAATAAGTTGAAACGACAGCGTATTGGAACCAGTCGAGAGATACAATATTTTGTGAATACAGTCGCTGGAATAACACAAGCGTTAAAGAAAACCAGTCGTTGCATGTCTTCAAGCGCCTTCCAGTCGCAAGATTTTAAACAAGGATGAAGAAATTTTTCAGGCGCAAGCGATAAAGAAATTCAAATACGATTGTTTACTCAAATTGGAAAAGAATAACAGAATCGTACAAATTTCCTGGAATTTAGGAGACAACATCGGTACTATTTTGGGTAAATAGTACGCATTCACAGAGGTTGTTATACGATTATTGCACAGATATGGAAATCGAGAAATTAGATCTGACAATGTGCAATTTACCTTGCAGTGAAGCAGAGAATACGGTTATGAATTATCAAAATTTCAAAAAGGATTTTGTTTCCTTAGCAATTCAAATGATCGTTGAGCGAAGACTATAAATACCAGCGTTTTTAATCGAAGAACAACTCTCGCTCTCGCTATTGCAAAACTCTGCCAAATTGAATTGTCGAGCTATTCGTTATTGAAGCATTTTCAAAAAGCTCAAAGACTTGAACACAGAGGTTGTTATACGATTATTGCACAGATATGGAAATCGAGAAATTAGATCTGACAATGTGCAATTTACCTTGCAGTGAAGCAGAGAATACGGTTATGAATTATCAAAATTTCAAAAAGGATTTTGTTTCCTTAGCAATTCAAATGATCGTTGAGCGAAGACTATAAATACCAGCGTTTTTAATCGAAGAACAACTCTCGCTCTCGCTATTGCAAAACTCTGCCAAATTGAATTGTCGAGCTATTCGTTATTGAAGCATTTTCAAAAAGCTCAAAGACTTGAAGAATACAACCTTTGTTATTCACTGAAATACCTTCAAGTCATCCTCTGGTTCAACCCTTGAATCGTGTTTCATTGTTTAAGAAACCAGAGGATTTTACAGTCTCACAGAACTTGTATTCACTGTTGTTATTTAGTTGAGTCTGTAACAAATGGGCTTCTCAAAAAGACGGTTTAAAATATTGATAAGTGTTGTAAACCAGCAGCTGCGTCTGCATGGACTGTTGTAGAGATACTAGGAGTTCATACAAGTGAGTCTTGTGTGATCGGGTGTCTGCAGAAGGACTGTGTACATCAAATCTTTTAGTGTATCCTTCCTGAAAAAGTAAGAAGGGGAGACGTAGGATATTAATATCCGAACTTCCAGAAACAAATTCTTGACCCTACTCTTTACATTTACGCACTTATTTATTTATAGCTTACTGTTCACAAATTAATCGGCTTCGTTCCACACTTTTTAGTTAGCCGAGAGATTTGCATTTAATTGAGATAAGCAGTTTAAAATCGAAGGAGTTCATTCAACCTACCCCCCCCCCCTTCTGAACTCCTGTACTTGTTTTGATCCTATTTTTGGGACCATCATTTCTTCTTAACAAACAACACAAGGGCTCCCCATGTTGACGTGCTAGGTCGAATGAAGCCCTTATCTAACATATATTCAATATGTTCTTTCAACTCTCTCATTTCTGATGGAGCCAGGCGGTAGGGTGGTCTGGAAGCAGGCGCTGCTCCTGGAACTAGATCAATTGCGAATTCTAGCTCTTGTTCGGGTGGTAATCCATGGATGTCCTTTGGGAAAACTTCAGGAAACTCATTCACTACCTCCACTTCTGTCAGTTGGGGTTTTCTAGCAGTAGCTAGAGAAGATAGGCTTGCCAAAAATCCTACTCCTCCTTTCCTTAGACAGCTTTGAGCCCTTAAAGCAGAAATGATGCGAGAAATTCTCCAAATCTGGTTAGCTTCAAATGTGAACGGGTCTCCTTTGGGTGGGTTGACAACTACTGTTCTGAACTTAAAATCAATTACTAGCCCATACTTGGTTAACCAGTCCATTCCCAAAATTAAATCGAACACAGGCATAGGTAGCACAATCAAACTAGCAGTAATCAAACGCCCTTGGAGCCTAAGTTCTAAATGACGAAATAGATCATAGGATACCAATTCCTATCCTGAGGGTACAGTCACGCAAAATCCTATGATTACTCGATCTGGTCTGATGGGTAACTTCTTAGCAAACTGGGTCACTATAAACGAATGGGTAGCTCCTGAATCTATCAAGGCTATAGAAGGCACACCAGCAATGAAGATCTTACCCGTAACCACAGTATAATCGGGGTGGGCTTGTTCAATTGTCATAAAAAAATCTCTACTGGTCACCAGTTGCTTCGACTTTGGGCAGTTTCGAATAACATGCCCTGGCATACCACATCTGTAGCAGACGTTCTGACCAAGTCTACATGGACCAGAGTGATTCTTCTGGCACTTGGGACACACTGGCCGGTTGTTGGTAGCAGGAACTGCACTAATAGGTTGAATTGGTAAGGGTTTCTGTTCTTGAGGTCTCAGCTGATTCTTGTTCCGTTTCTTGAATGGCCTTTGGTCTCTCTGTTGGAAGACCTGCCACTTATGCTGCCTCTCTTCTTCCACATCCTTCCAATCTCTCTCGACTCGTAGGGATCTATCCACTGCTTCCCTGTAAGTCTTTGGCGCAGATAGCCTAATATTCAGCTTGAATTTAGGATTCAATCCCTCCACAAAACGGCTCAACTTCTCCTCGGGATCATTTCCAATAAGAGGCACAAAATAGCATCCTCTCTCGAACATCCGAACATACTCCTGTTTTGTCATGGTTCTTTGCTTCAAGGTTAGGAACTCTCTCTTAAATTCAGATCTCTTGTCTGCCGTAAAGTACTGTTCGAAGCACACTCGCTTAAAATATCCCCATGACAGATTCGACAAATCTACTGATAACTTGGCTCCTTCCAACCAGATCATAGCATCGTCCCTCAACATGTAGATAGCACACCTAGGCCTATCCAAATCTGGCATCTGTAGATATTCAAAAAATAACCTCCATCGACTTGATCCAGCTCTCAGCAACAAGCGGATCTGTTATACCACTAAACTCCTTTGGTTTCTGTCTTCGAAACCTCTCCTGAGGATCATCATGGTTTGGTCCCCTACTGCTAGAATATTGGCCATTGCCTCTGCCTGTCTGTTCTACCAACAGCCTTAAAAGTCTATCAGGATCTGTTATACCACTAAACTCCTTTGGTTTCTGTCTTCGAAACCTCTCCTGAGGATCATCATGGTTTGGTCCCCTACTGCTAGAATATTGGCCATTGCCTCTGCCTGTCTGTTCTACCAACAGCCTTAAAAGTACTATCATTATTGTTTGGACTTGGTTCTTCTAAGGAAGTGCTTCTTCTACCTCGTCCTCTGCCAAACATCTTAATCTACAGCCCATAATCCACCACAAATGAACATCAGAACATGCTAAATTCAAAAGATAAATGCCCTGTTGGGAACGATTTAACCCTCTATATACTTGTTATTTTGACAATAATCGGCACTTATAGGGTGTAACCAGATCGAATGATAAGATTCAGGATTCAGCAAGGCATTGAAGCCGGGTTGCGATAACCAAACTGGTTCCAGCTGGTTGTTGAAACCATCTTGATATAAAGCAAGAGCTAAACATACTGGTTCCAGCTGGATGCTGAAACCAGCTCGACACATAGCGGAACGATCTGGTTAACTTATCTTGAGCTGCAATAGCTCAGTATTCTTGAATACTTGTGCACCGAGATACAGATTGAGTAATGAGTTAAAATCATGCGGAAATAACTCAAACTCCACTCTTAGATTTTGAAAGCTCATTTAAACAGTTTTAAACCCTGTTTGTAAATATGCAGTGCGTATGTATGAATGCAGTAAACAGTAAAGGAAATACGCTGATTTGTTTCTGGAAGTTCGGAGCAAACTCTCCTACATCTCCCCTTCTTCCACAATCGGGAAGGATATCACTACAAGACTTTGATTGCAGCGTCCCTACGCTACAACCCACTCCGACGATCCGTAGCCGCAAGATATCCTAGCATCAACCACCGCACACTAAGCCCGCAAGTTGTGTGACTAACAACACTTCTTTAACGCCTCAGTGAGAAAGGCAACACACAATTCTTTAACGTCTCAGTGCGAAAGAACACAATGATTTGTGTTTATGATTCACTCAACTATTCTGTTAAGCTCACTGCTCTTATATGTGAGTGAATCTGTGTGTGAGAAATATACAGTGTAAGCTCTCTCTTTGTTTTGTTTTCTCACACACTGGGAAGTGCTTCTTCAAGCTGATGACTCGTTGTCTTCCCCGTTTTCTTCTCGTCTATTTCTTGATGCTTGATGTATATTGATTTGTGTTTATGATTCACTCAACTATTCTGTTAAGCTCACTGCTCTTATATGTGAGTGAATCTGTGTGTGAGAAATATACAGTGTAAGCTCTCTCTTTGTTTGTTTTCTCACACACTGGGAAGTGCTTCTTCAAGCTGATGACTCGTTGTCTTCCCCGTTTTCTTCTCGTCTATTTCTTGATGCTTGATGTATATAAAGCCTCTTTCAATTTTATCCGTTGGACACAAGGATGTAGCCGTTGTAAAGGCTTCTGAAAAGTTCTGACAAAGTTGTACCTTGTGTCCTTTTGCTTTTAATGCTCTTGTAGGCTTTGTTGACTTTAAGCTCCTTTTCTTTAAATGCGCTGCAGCAACCATTGCTGACTTCTGAGCTCTGTGAACAGCGTATTTGACAAATCAGTTTGAACTTCACAATACAATCTCCACAATACTTGTGTTCAAACTACTTTGCTCTGAGCTGGTCTCTGTTCTCTGAGCTGGTCGCTCAACTCTGGGCTGGTCTCTACCAGCTGGTAGATGAGCTGGTTTTCCCGCAGCTGGTCTTCGAGCTGGTTTTCACTGAGCTTGTTTCCTAGATGGTTTCTTCTTTCATAGGACCACTCTGCAATCTGGTTGTCCTTATCTGGATCAGCTCGGGCGTCCATTCACTGTACAGCTAAGTTGTCCAATGCTAGACCATATTGGGCGTCCCCTTACTGGTCTAGCCTGGACTAATCCATAATTTGCACTGATATCTGCTCTCAATAAATCTGCTATCAGTGCTTTTATCCAGCTCGCTGCTGATCTGCTACATTTCTCTTCATCCAACTCGCTTCTATCTCTTTACCAGCTTGCTTCCGTTGCAGGTTCATTTATTTGCGCTAGATCCGTGCCACCACTATTGAAACGGTCCAACGAGCAAAACTCACTACTATGTAGTGTGCCAAGCCGCTTTTTGACCAAATTCCTTCATCTAGGCCTCCAAAATCGCGTTTTTATATTCTCAGATCTGGTTCAGCTACAGTATCAGATCTGGTTCAGTTCACTGCTTCTCATCTGATTCATCTCTAAGTCAGACGCTGCACATATCAATTAAACTGTTAGTAAATAATCCACAGGTTGTGTATTTCAAAATTCAGATTCTGATCTGTAAACACGGATCCAAAAATCTCCCCTTTTTGATTTACACAAAACCTGAATAAACATATGCACGAATGTTTATTGTTTGAAATATTTCTCCCCCTTTTTGTGGGAATCAAGAAGGGTTTGAAATCTTTTCTCCCCCTTAATATTTTAAAAAAAAACTCCCCCCAACAGATCATGCGATAATTTTATCTTCGAAATAAAATCATTATGCACAGGGAGACAATTTTCTCGAAAACACTGTGTATGCATGATATTTTGAAAAATCTATGCTACCCAAAAGTTCTCATTGATTAGGACCAGAGGAGCAATGTCAGGCCTCGTGCACAACTCAGAGATAAACCACGCAAAAGCATAGCGGAAGCAATAAAAAGTGGCTTAAAATTTTCGCTTGGCCTGACAGTTTAAAACAGGTAATTTAAAATAGCACAATGCTTAAAATAATCCCAGTTTACATTATCAAGTACGTCAGTGCAGCAATTACAAGTACTAGCAACAATACAAAAGCTGACAAAACTACAGCTGAACAGAAACTAAAGCACAAGGCATTCCCCGGCTGACAGCACTACTACATATTATGCTATACGCTAACTAGGACACTCTATCCACCACGTGGGTCACCAACTGCTGGATCAAAGCCACGACCAGATGTGAATCCTGGAAAACCTGAACAACAAACAGGAAACAACACAACAGCCCCAGAGGGACCTCGGGGTCAAACCCAGTACGGAGAGCAATAAATACAGCAAACGGAAAGCAGTAGATAACATGCACATGCTATGCAAAGGATCAAGGCCACGACCGAGAACTGGGAGCCAAGGGATCTCAACGGCAACTCAACAGCTGGATAACAGTAACTCAACAGCTGGAGCGGATCAACTGAAAGACAGTAGTGACCACAAGGTGCAAGAGTATATGGGAGCTACCCACTCGTCTACAAACACTGTACCGGATGCAAAACATACAACTCCACCTGCTGTTGCCTAGCTCATGAGATTTGGGAGCTACCCACTCCGCTCATAGCGGCTAACAGATCCCAGCAGGGAGATGAGAGTGCGGTATTGCCGCTCGCCCTCAAGCACTGAGGCATACGGGAGTTACCAGCTCGTCCCCAGGCGTAGCATCCCGGTACACATAGATCTGAACAATAAGGTACAGTTGACAGAACAGAGCTCGACAAGAAAGTATGTGTGTATGCAAATGCAACAGCTGATATTATAACAAATGCACAATAATAACAGCAGAAATCATACACAGCAAAGAACATAATCCACTTTCCATCCACAGCTGTAACAAAGCTCAACATCCGTACCTTAACTTCTGAGTTATACTTAGCACACACAGATTGCCACAATGAAAGTCCTAGCAACACAGATCTACCACCTGCTAAGCCAATACAACAACTGCTCAAGGACTACAACTCAGAAACACAGCTATCTGGGAGCTACGACTCCACCAGCGCTAGATCTACCTTTCTATCACCACGAAAAGCTCTAACAAAGCTTAAAGGTAGAATCTTTACTTACCCCCAACAAGTTAGGATAGGATGCTAACAGACTAGAGAAGGGAGATGTCTCTATGATCCACTTCCAGCTCCTCCGCTGCCTACGAAAAGGGTAAAAGACGAAACGCCTAAGCAAGAGGAGTCCAACGCTACCACTCTCGCTCTCGTCAGACTTGTCAACCGACGGCAATTGAAACAAAGAAGGTTACTGTGAACAGTAACTAGGGTATCGCGACAAGATAAGGTTCACGGGAAATATTTCAAAGTGTCGGGGAAACAATAATTGAACGCAAGGACCAAGTCCTCTATTTAAAGTCACAACTGACTAACTGGGAACAGATCCACCGATAATATCAGCTATCGCAACTGATATCCCAACCAACATCTGAATCTCGCATCAGCTAAATCCTTACGTCGATACCACGCTCAACTAAATCAAACGACGTCATAGAGGGACACGTCACCTGCTACCTACTGCTGATCGACTAACCAACATCTGATCACTCACTCAACAGCTGATCCCTCAATCAGCAGTTGGATACGCGCACAACCCAACAGCTGAGTCCTAGCGCTAAACCAAAACGCTATCGTTCCAACTAATCCAAACGACGACGTACCAACACCCGCTACTGAAAACACGCTGCTGCTCCAAATGTTTCATAGCGCCTCAACTAGTACGTAACATCTGAAAGCGATTACTCGCTGCTGATGCAACACCCGAACAGATGTCTCCACACAACACCTGATATCTTCACGCAACAGGATACACACTTAAACAATTTCGACGGCTACTCCAAGCACAACGACTCACAGCTGGTTTAATGCAGATTCTTCCAAACCCAAAATCTGATACAAAAATATATGGGTCTCACAAGCTGTGAGGATTGAGAAATTCGATTAGTGATTAATCAAATTTTGAAGGATTAGTCACGGGATTTGAGTTATCGAATTTCTCTAAGTATTGTAGCCAGTCGTAGCAATTTAGGAAGTCGACGTGGGTCAACGGTACTGTAGCTTGTGACTGGTGGGATTTGAATTAGATAGTTACTGTAGCTTGCAGCTGGTGGAAATTGGAACCAGTCGTTGCGCGTTGCAATTAGTTTCTATAGCGGAAGGGATGATACGTTGTCGTTTTGATTTGGAAAGGTTGTTGCTGGCAGACGTTGCATTTAGCGCGAGAGTTAGCAGGAGAGCGACATGTGTTAGTCAACGTTTTGAGTGTTGACTACTGGACCAGCAGATGCGTGAGAAAAGGAGCGACCAGCTGTTAGTTTGAGGAACCAGTCGTGGGAGCAACACGACATCGTTTTGTTAAGTTGAAACGCTGCGTTTTGGTTGCGTGTGGATTGTTTAGCATGACCAGCTGCTGGTTGTTTTAGAGAATTTGGTATCAGCTGGTGGAGCGCTACGACGTCGTTTGGATTAGTTGGTGCGTCCTCGTTTTGAGTGATTTCGTGTAACCATTCTATGGTGTTTGTTGAAGAGATCTGTTACCAGCTTTTGGGTTGATTTGCAAGCGATAGATGTTACCAGCTGGTGAAACTCTACGACGTCGTTTGAGTTAGTTGGAACGGTGTCGTTTTGGGATGTTTTCTCGTGAATGCCTCGTCTGGTTGTTGCTGCTGGTTTTAACAAAAGAAGAGGTGGTATCTACTGGGGGATTTCTACTGTTCACGTCGACTGGTTTTTGTGATCAGCAGACGTTGGATTTGAGAGATTATATATAGAAGTATTTATTGACACTTAGGATTATTTAGAACCCGATATTTCTTATCTCCTTATCCAAACCCCCGTCGAGCTACTGTTCACCGAGACATTTCTACCTTAGATTCCCGTCGTTCTCCGCCGATGATTTGATTGGTTTTGGTGGCGCTGGAATCCCTGAGATTTGCTCTTTAGATTGATACCCAGTTGAGGCTGTAGAACGACTTTGGAGAGGATCGCGAAGTTGCTCGAATTCTCTGCCCAGTGGAACTTGATAGTTCTTCAGCTGGTTTCGACTTTTGGGTAAGGATTTCCTACTGATCTAAGCTTAGTAGCGATCGCTAGTGCTTTGCTTAGAAGTAGAACTGGATTCGAGTTCTTGACCGTAGGAAATTATATATTGAAGTTCAGATCTGAGTTAGATATGAACTAAGAATGAGATGCCTTGTACAGATTTGAGTTCCAGAGAAGTCTGTTGCCAAGGGGTGTGATTGTCGTGGCCTATTTTAAATCTGTTGAGGTAGAATTCAGCTATTGAAGGTACGATTGAGCGTGAATTTAAAGCTTCGAGCATAACCTGCGAGTATCTAAGTCTTGAGTTTGGCTCTGTGAATCTGTGTAATACGCGAACTGCTTGAATTACTGATTTGTATTAGTTGTTTACATATTTATGCATGTAGAAATTAGATATGAATTTATTGGAATTCATGCAACATCTTGAGCCGGATTGATCGATTGATGACCCGAGATTAGAGTCACGTGTGACTGGCAACTGCGTGTTGTGCCAGAAAAGTCCAATGCGTATCATCGGAGTGGTGACTACCGGATTCGAGTGTCTACATCGAGCTGTTATGGGCTGACGGGCCCGGAAGATCACGGACCGATGATTCCACCGGTTGACTTACTGTGTGGGTTTAGAGGCTCGAGTTATTTGATCTTGCAGTGGACTTACTGGTCTTGATACCGATTTCCTTGATAACCTCATGCATCTCATGACTTTAGATACTGCATGTTTATGAGTTGCTGTTTGTTTTGATAGCTCATTCGTACTGAGGCTTGACCTCGTATTTTGTTTTCCTGCTGTTGTGTCTTGGGTCTGTGTTGCCCATTTGCAGGATCTTCAGGTAACCAAGCTGGACAGAGTGGAGATTCAGCTGGTCGATCCCCGTTTTCTTGAGTCCCAGTCTATTTTATATATGTATCGAACCCGGGGGATGCCCCGTGTCCTATATATGTTGGGGATTTGTATTTGAATTATTTATTGCTGTTACCTTGGTTATATGAGTTTGAGTCAACTTATATTTTAATTATGAATATTTTGAATGTATGATTGTAAGTTCAGGCCTATTTATTTCGAATATTTGTAAGCCCGTTTTTACACTTCCGTGATTATGTGTTTAATTGTGCTATTAATTTTAGTAATTAGCACGGAGGTTGACATTTTTGGTATCAGAGCTTAAACTTGGATAAGCTCGATTTCCTTTGATCACACTTGAGTCTAGGCATAGAGTTTTGATTTGAATTTTGATTGACTCTATGACTTATGTGATGAATATCTGCCTTGATGTATATCTGCTTTGAGATCTTACCTCTAGATTTGTTTAGATGCCGCCGAGGAGAGGTAGATCTAGGCGTTCTGAGGGGTCTAAGGCTCCAGACAGTGACGAGGATGTTCATCAGGTAGATGATGTGACCCGACGGATAGGCGGGATGGAACTAGTCTTAGCTCGATTTCAGCGTACGAACCCTCTGATTTTTGCAGCTACTGAGGGCGGTGAGAAGGCTGAGGCTTGGCTGGTTCAGATGGAGGAGCTGTTTGATACTCTGGAGTACACTCCAGAAAAGAGACTGAAGTTGGTAGTGCTGCAATTGAGGGATGATGCGCAGTGTTGGTGGAGAGGTACTTCTCGTATCCTTCTTGATAGTGGGGACGTGATTACTTGGGAGAGCTTCTGTGAGGCGTTCCGGCAGGAGTATACCCCTGAGTCCTACTAAAGCAGCCGAGAGCGTGAGTTTGATAACCTGAAGCAAGGGACGATGAGCGTGGCTGAGTACGCGAGGTGATTTTCTGCGCTTTTAGTGTACATTCCGCATGTAGCGAACCAAGAGCGAACAAAGAGGAACAAGTTTTTGAAGGGTCTGAGACCTAATATTTACCGGATGGTATTGTATGGGTCCCCAGCGACCTATATTTAAGTTGTGAACAATGCGGTTGATATTGAGGAGAGTTTGATGGATTCTGAGGCTCCGATATATCAGACGACTGGGAGGACTTCTCAACCGGTGCAGGAAGTGTCGCAGTCGTATCAGTCTCCTCAAGGGACACAGCAGTCTATTCACCAGTAGTTCCTACCCAGAGGGAAGCAATTCAAGAAGAAGGGCAACTCGAGTTACTCTGGTTCTGTGAGCTCTGGTTCTGGCAGTGGATCAGGCAGTGGTTTTGGCGGTGGACCGGACAGTGCGGAGGAAGGCATCCGACTTCGCAGTGTCGTGACGTTCAGGGAACTTGCAACAACTGTGGACAGCCGGGACATTTTCGGAGAGCTTGTACTTTGTTGAGGGGTCAGACTTCGATTTCTTCTCAGCAGGGTTCGGTTGGTGGTTCTTCGTAGAGACCGCAGTTTCCTGCCCCTACCCAGCGCCCTGGATTTCAGCCTAGTGGACCGTCTAGGTTTGGAGGACCTGAGAGACCTCAGTTCCAGATTCCCCAGCAGGCTCAGGCGCACGCTTTGACTAGGGAGCAGGATGAGGAGACGCCTGGCATGGTGATTGGAGGTACATGCTTTATTTTCGATTTTCCTGCGAGAGTTTTATATGACACTGGTCCACCACACTCTTTCATTTCTGAGTTGTTTGTATTTGAGCATGGGTTGAGTTCTTCCACATTGTGTGATGTTGTTTCCGTGTCTACCCCTGCTGGTGTGAGTCTGTGGTATCGTGAAGTTGTGTTAGATTGTGTGCTTCGATTTGATAAGCATGTTTTGGTTTCCAATCTGATTGTTTTGGGAATCAGAGATTTTGACTGTATCTTGGGAATGGATGTGTTATCTAGCTATAAGGCTACCGTCGATTGTTTTCATGGTGTGGTGAGATTTCTCCCTGACTCGGGTGAGAAGTTGGATTTCTACGGTGCTGATTTGCACTTGAAGATTCCACTAGTTTCTGCCATGGATATGTTTAGCCAGCTATCGCTACGTAATTCGGGATTCATGATCTACGCTCTTGACAGTTCCCATGAGTCGCGATTGGAGTTGAGTGATATTCCTGTAGTTCGAGAGTTTCCCGACGTGTTTCCAGATGAGATTCCTGGATTCCCTCCAAGACGTGAAATTGATTTCAGTATCGAGTTGGTGCCCGGTACCGCCCCGATTTCTAGAGCTCCGTATCGATTGGCACCCGCAGAGTTGAAAGAGCTGAAGGAACAGTTGAGAGATCTCTTGGAGAAAGGCTTCATCAGACCGAGTATGTCGCCTTGGGGAGCTCCGATTCTTTTTGTAAAGAAGAAGGATGGATATATGAGGATGTGTGTGTATTTCGATAGTTGAATAAAGCGACGGTGAAGGACAAGTATCCTTTTCCGAGGATTGATGACTTTTTCGATCAGTTGCAGGTATCGGTAGTTTACTCGAAGATTGATTTGCGCTCTTATCACCAGTTGCAGATTAGAGACGCTGACGTTGCGAAGACAGCTTTTCGGACTCGTTATGGACATTATGAGTTTCTTGTCATGCAGTTTGGGTTGATAAATGCCCCAGCTGTGTTCGTGGACTTGATGAATCACGTCTTCAGTGAGTATATCGATCGGTTTGTGATTGTCTTCATATATGACATCCTAGTGTATTCGAAGAGCATGAGAGAGCATAAGGAGCATCTCAGATTGGTATTGCAAAGGTTGAGAGCCTCGCAGCTTTACGCCAAGTTCAGCAAGTGTGAATTTTGGCTTGATCGGATTATCTTTTTGGGTCATGTGATTTCGGCGCAAGGGATTTCGGTGGATCCGAGTAAGGTCAAAGAAGTTTTAAACTGGGAGAGACCTAGAAACATTTCCGAGATCCGTAGTTTCTTGGGATTGGCTGGCTATTACAGGCGTTTCATCGAGAAGTTCTCTTCGATAGCCAGGCCTCTGACGCAGTTGACTCAGAAGGATAGGAGATTTGTGTGGACTGATGAGTAGAGAGCATAAGGAGCATCTCAGATTGGTATTGCAAAGGTTGAGAGCCTCGCAGCTTTACGCCAAGTTCAGCAAGTGTGAATTTTGGCTTGATCGGATTATCTTTTTGGGTCATGTGATTTCGGCGCAAGGGATTTCGGTGGATCCGAGTAAGGTCAAAGAAGTTTTAAACTGGGAGAGACCTAGAAACATTTCCGAGATCCGTAGTTTCTTGGGATTGGCTGGCTATTACAGGCGTTTCATCGAGAAGTTCTCTTCGATAGCCAGGCCTCTGACGCAGTTGACTCAGAAGGATAGGAGATTTGTGTGGACTGATGAGTGCGAGTATAATTTTCAGACGTTGAAGGAGAAGTTGACTACTTCTCTTGTTTTGGCTCTACCGTCTGAATCCGGAGGATTCGTAGTGTGCTCCGATGCTTCTCTCAATGGTTTATGACCCGTTCTGATGATTGCCTATGCGTCTCGACAGTTGAAGCCTCACGAGACGAGGTACCCTGTTCATGATTTAGAGTTGGCTGCGATAGTGTTTGGCTTGAAGATTTGGCGACATTATCTTTATGGTGAAGAATTCGTGGTGTACACCGACCACAAGAGCCTGACATATATCTTCACGTAGTCCGATCTGAATATGAGGCAACGACGTTGGATGGAATTGCTCAAGGACTTTAACTGTGAGATTCAGTATCAGCCTGGGCGGATGAACGCAGTCGCCGACGCATTGAGTAGAAAGACCCAGCCTGCGATGCTTTCTTCTTTGAGTGTCTCTAAAGTCTATGAGCAGTTAAGTACTTCTGGTTGGCGATTTTAGCCGGGTGATCAGTACTTTATGGTTTCTTCGATTCAGGTAGAACCACAAATTGTGAGTGCCATCCGGGAGGCACAGAGGACCGATCCATATGTTCATGAGTTTAAGATTAAGGCCCGAAGCGGTCAATATGATGACTTCTCTGTTTCTTACGATGGATGTTTGAGATTTAGAGGAAGATTAGTGGTTCACAACTTGATCGATTTGAAAGAGACCCTTCTGAACGATGCACATTGTAGCCGGTATAGTGTGCATCCGGGCGAGAGAAATATGTACCATTCCTTGAAGTCTCACTATTGGTGGGCTGGTATGAAGAGCGACATTTCGGCTTTTGTCGCTAGATTTCTGAATTGTCAACAGGTCAAGGCCGAGAGAATGAGACCTGGAGGATTGCTGTAGAGTTTGGAGGTGCCCCAATGGAATTGGGAGCACATCGCCATGTATTTGTTGACTCATTTACCTCGGTCGAGTAAGGGGTGTGATGCGATTTGGGTAGTGATCGATAGACTTTCGAAGTCTGCCCATTTCATCCCCTATGATGTGAGGTGTTCGATGAAGAAAATGGCGAAGCTGTATATCGACCATGTGGTTAGATTGCATGGAGTTCCTATTTCGATAGTGTCTGACAGAGATCCGAGGTTCACTTCTCATTTCTGGAAGAGTCTGCAAGCAGCGATGGGTTCGAGATTAGCTATGAGTACAGCCTATCCCCCATAGACCGACGGACAGTCGGAGCGGACTATATTCATACTCTAGAGGATATGCTGCGTGCAGTAGTGATGGATTTCAGTGGTGGCTGGAAGGATTCGCTATCCTTGGTTGAGTTTTCGTATAACAACAGCTACCAGGTGACTATCGGAATGGCTCCGTTTGAGGCATTGTATGGTCGAAAATGCATATCTCCAATCTGTTGGGAAGAAGTTGGTGAGAGACAGCTTTCTACCCCTGAGTTTGTGCAGCATATGAAGGATCAGATTGATTTGATTCGGAGTAGAATGAAAGCTGCTCAAGATCGTTTCTCTAGCTATGCTAACCGAAGACGTCGACCCTTGGAATTTGAGGTTGGCGACAGAGTATTTCTGAATGTTTCTCCTTTCAAGAGCGTGATGCGCTTTAGATTTAATGGCAAATTAGCTCCCAGATTCGTCGGTCCCTTTGATATTCTTGAGAGGATTGGACAGTTGGCTTATCGATTGAAGCTGCCGGATGAGTTAGAAGCGATGCATGATGTTTTTTATGTGTCAATGTTGAGAAAATATGAGCCAGATCCATCCCATGTGTTGAGAACCGATGAAGTGGAACTGGATTCTGCCTTGAGTTATGTTGAGTATCCAGTTTAGATTTTGGATAGGAAGGAGAAACAGCTGATGAACAAAGTAGTTCCGTTGGTGATGGTCCAATGGAGCAAGCATGGTAGAGAAGAAGCAACTTGGGAACCGGAAGAGAAGATGCAGCGAGAGTGGTATCTGTTTGAGTAGATATGTATTAGTTTTCGGTTTACTGGTTGTGTTTTTACATTTGGTGATGGTCCAATGGAGCAAGCATGGTAGAGAAGAAGCAACTTGGGAACCGGAAGAGAAGATGCAGCGAGAGTGGTATCTGTTTGAGTAGATATGTATTAGTTTTCGGTTTCTGGTTGTGTTTTTCATTAGTTGTTGTTTATGAATTTCCCAGTTATCTTGAAATCTTGGGTTGAATCAGATGAATTTTGGTTTTGTAATCTGTTTTTGAGTTGAATTGATTGATTTTCTTTCCCTGAGTTTGCCTTTGATTTCGAGGACGAAATCTCTTAAGATGGGGAGAATGTGATGATTAAGAAATTCGATTAGTGATTAATAAGATTTTGAAGGATTAGTCACGGGATTTGAGTTATCAAATTTCTCTAAGTATTGTAGCCAGTCGTAGCAATTTAGGAAGTCAACGCGGGTCAACGGTACTGTAGCTTGCGACTGGTGGGATTTGAATTAGATAGTTACTGTAGCTTGCAGCTGGTGGAAATTGGAACCAGTCGTTGCGCGTTGCAATTAGTTTCTATAGCGGAAGGGATGATACGTTTTCGTTTTGATTTGGAAAGGTTGATGCTGGCAGACGTTGCATTTAGCGCGAGAGTTAGCAGGAGAGCGACACGTGTTAGTCAACGTTTTGAGTGTTGACTACTGGACCAGCAGATGCGTGAGTAAAGGAGCGACCAGCTGTTGGTTTGAGGAACCAGTCGTGGGAGCAACATGACGTCGTTTTGTTAATTTGAAACGCTGCGTTTTGGTTGCGTCTAGATTGTTTAGCGTTACCAGCTGCTGGTTGTTCTTAGAGAATTTGGTACCAGCTGGTGGAGCGCTACGACGTCATTTGGATTAGTTGGTGCGTCGTCGTTTTGATTGATTTCGCGTAACCAGTCGATGGTGTTTGTTGAAGATATCTGTTACCAGCTTTTGGGTTGATTTGCAAGCGATAGATGTTACCAGCTGGTGAAACTTTGCGAAGTCGTTTGAGTTAGTTGGAACGGTGTCGTTTTGGGATGTTTTCTCGTGAATGCCTCGTCTTGTTGTTGATGCTGGTTTTAACGAAATAAGAGGTGGTATCTAATGGGGGATTTCTACTGTTCACGTCGACTAGTTTTGGTGATCAGCAGACGTTGGATTTGGGAGATTATATATAGAAGTATTGATTGACACTTAGAATTATTTAGAACCCGATATTTCTTATCTCCTTATCCAAACCCCGTCGAGATACTGTTCACCGAGACATTTCTACCTTAGATTCCCGCCGTTCTCCGCCGATGATTTGAGTGGTTTTGGTGGCGCTGGAATCCCTGAGATTTGCTCTTTAGATTGATACCCATTTGAGGCTGTAGAACGAATTTGGAGAGGATCGCGAAGTTGCTCGAATTCTCTGCCCAGTGGAACCCGATAGTTCTTCAGCTGGTTTCGACTTTTGGGTAAGGATTTCCTACTGATCTAAGCATAGTAGCGATCGCTAGTGCTTTGTTTAGAAGTAGAACTGGATTCGAGTTCTTGACCGTAGGAAATTATATATTGAAGTCCAGATCTGAGTTAGATATGAACTAAGAATGAGATGCCTTGTACAGATTTGAGTTCTAGAGAAGTCTGTTGCCAAGGGGTGTGATTGCCGTGGCCTATTTCAAATCTGTTGAGGTAGAATTCAGCTATTGAAGGTACGATTGAGCGTGAATTTAACAGCTTCGAGCATAACCTGCGAGTATCTGAGTCTTGAGTTTGGCTCTGTGAATCTGTGTATTATGTGAACTGCTTGAATTACTGATTTGTATTAGCTGTTTACATATTTTATGCATGTAGAAATCTGGTGATTGCCGGATTCGAGCATCTACTACCGAGCTGTGATGGGCTGACGGGCCCGGAATATCACGGACCGATAATTCCACAGGTTGACTTACTGGGTTGGTTGAGAGGCTCGATTGAGTTGATCTTGCAGTGGACTTACTGGTCTTGATACCGATTTCCTTGATAACCTCATGCATCTCATGACTTTAGATACTGCATGTTTATGAGTTGCTGTTTGTTTTGATAGCTCATTCGTACTGAGGCTTGACCTCGTATTTTGTTTTCCTGCTGTTGTGTCTTGGGTCTGTGTTGCCCATTTACAGGATCTTCAGGTAACCAAGCTGGACAGAGTGGAGGTTCAGTTGGTCGATCACCGTTTCCTTGAGTCCCAGTCTATTTTATATATGTATCGAACCCGGGGGATGCCCCGTGTCCTATGTATGTTGGGGATTTGTATTTGAATTATTTATTGCTGTTACCTGGGTTATATGAGTTTGAGTCAACTTATATTTTAATTATGAATATTTTGAATGTATGATTGTAAGTTCAGGCCTATTTATTTCGAAAAGTTTTAAGCCCGTTTTTACGCTTCCGTGATTATGTGTTTAATTGTGCTATTAATTTGAGTAATTAGCACGGAGCCTGACGCAAGCAATTGAGGATTCAATTTACAGAATCTCTTCCATTTCTCCCTAAGACTTAGCCTCTCTCCGCCTTAGAGATCTTGGCTTCCACAGATCTCCCGCAATCTGTCAGCTCGTTAGAACAGATGTTTCCGCTCTTTCCTTTCGAGAAATCGCTCTGCAATTCAATATATATGCCTTCCCCTATCCATATTCTATGAGTTTTGAAACACTCTAAAACATTTTCCATTATAGACAGGTTTTCGAACGGATATCAGAGAATACATGAATTTTCAAACCGTTTAAAAACATTTTTCGAAGGAAAATGCAATATTCAAGAACCACCTTCTCTGATACCACTTGTTGTGATCGATTTAACCCTCTATATACATGTTATTTTGACAATAATTGGCATTTAGAGGGTGTAACCAGATCGAATGATATGACGCAGGATTCAGCAATGCATTGAAGCCGGGTTGCAATAACCAAACTGGTTCCAGTTGGTTGTTGAAACCAGCTTGATATAAAGCAAGAGATCAACATGCTGGTTCCAGCTGGATGCTAAAACCAGCTCGACACACAGCCAAACGATCTGGTTAAATTGTCTTGAGCTGCAATAGCTCAGTGTTCTTGAATACTCGTGCAACGATATACGGATTGAGTAATGAGTTAATATCATGCGAAAATAACTCAAACTGCACTCTTAGATTTCGAAAGCTCATTTAAATAGTTTTAAACACAGTTTTTAAATATGAAGTGCGTATGTATGAATGCAGTAAACAGTAAAGGAAATACGCCGATTTGTTTATGGATGTTCGGAGAAAACTCTCCTACTTCTCCCCTTCTTCCACAATCGGGAAGGATATAACTAGAAGACTTTGATTGCAGCGTCCCTACGCTAAAACCCAATCCGATGATCCGCAGCCGCAGGAGCTCCTAGCATCAACCACTGCACACTAATCCCTCAAGATGTGTGACTAAAGACACTTCTTTAACGCCTAAGTGAGAAAGGCTACACACATTTCTTTCCAGCTGGTTTCTTCTTTCACAGGACCACTCTGTAATCTGGTTGTCCTTAGCTGGATCAGCTCGAGCGTCCCCTCACTGTACCAGCTAAGTTGTCCAATGGTAGACCAGTTTGGGCGTCCCCTTTCTGTAATATCTTGTACTACTCCTCAATCTGCACTGCTATCTGCTCTCAATCGATCTGCTATCAGTGCTTTCATCCAGCTCACTGCTGAGCTGCTATATTTCTCTTCATCCAGCTCGCTTCTATCTCTGTACTAGCTTGCTTCCGTTGCAGGTTCATATTTTTGCTCGAGATCGGTGCTACCCCCTCCGAAACAGTCCAACGAGCAAAACTCACAACTACGTAGTGAGCTAAGCCGCTTTTTGGCCAAATTCCTTCATTTAGGCCTCCGAAATCGCGTTTTTTTATTCTCAGATCTGGTTCAGCTACAGTATCAGATCTGGTTCAGTTCACTGCTGCTCAGCTGATTCGCCTGTAAGTCAGACGCTTCACATCTAAATTAAACTGTTAGTAAATAATCAGCAGGTTTTGTGTATTTAAAATTCAGATTCTCATCTGTAAACACAGATCCAACAATCTCCTCTTATTGATTTACACAAAACCTGAATAAACATATGCACGAATGTTTATTGTTTGAAATATTTCTCCCCCTTTTTGTGGGAATCAAGAAGGGTTTGAAATATTGTCTCCCCCTTAATATTTAAAACAAAACTCCCCCCAACAGATCATTTGGTAATTTTATTTTCGAATTAAAATCATTATGCACAGGGAGACAGTTTTCTCGAAAACACTGTGTATGCATGATATTTTGAAAAATCTAGGCTACCCAAAAGTTCTCATTGATTAGGGCCAGAGGAGCAATAGAGGATTCAATTTACAGAATCTCTTCCATTTCTCCCTATGGCTTAGCCTCGCTCCGCTTTAGAGATCTTGGCATCCACATTTCTCGCGCAATCTGTCAGCTCGTAAGAAGAGATGTTGCCGCTCTTTCCTTTCGAGAAATCGCTCTACAATTCAATGGATATTCCTCCCCCTATCCATATTTTATGAGTTTTGAAAAACTTTTAAAAATTTTGCAGCATAGACAGGCTTTCGAACGGATATCAGAGCATACATGAATTTTCAAACCGTTTAAAAACATTTTTCGAAGAGAATGCACTATTCAAGAACAACCTGCTCTGATACCATTTGTTGGGATCGATTTAAACCTCTATATACTGGTTATTTTGACAATATTCGGCACTTAGAGGGTGTAACCAGATCGAATGATATAACGCAGGATTCAGCAAGGCATTGAAGTTGGGTTGCGATAACCAAACTGGTTCCAGCTGGTTGTTGAAACCACCTTGATATAAAGCAAGAGCTCAACATGCTGGTTCTAGCTGGATGCTGAAACCAGTTCGACACACAGCCGAACGATCTGGTTAACGTATCTTGAGCTGCAATAGCTCAGTGTTCTTGAATACTTGTGCCACGAGATACGGATTGAGTAATGAGTTAAAATCATGTGGAAATAACTCAAACTGCACTCTTAGATTTTGAAATCTCATTTAAACAGTTTTAAACACCGTTTTTAAATATGAAGTGCGTATATATGAATGTAGGAAACAGTAAACGAAATACGCTGATTTGTTTATGGAAGTTCGGAGCAAACTCTCCTACATCTCCCCTTCTTCCACAATCGGGAAGGATATCACTAGAAGACTTTGATTGCAGCGTCCCTACGCTAAAACCCAATCCGATGATCCGCAGCCGCAGGAGCTCCTAGCATCAACCACTGAACACTAATCGCTCAAGATGCGTGACTAAAGACACTTCTTTAACGCCTAAGTGAGAAAGGCTACACACACTTCTTTAACGTCGCAGTGCGAAAGACAACACAATGATTTGTCTTTATGATTCACTCAACTATTCTGTTAAGCTCTCTACACTTATATGTGAGTGAATCTGTCTGTGAGAAATATACAGTGTAAGCTCTCTCTTTCTTTTGTTTTCTTACACACTAGGAAGTGCTTATTCAAGTTGATGACTCGTTGTCTTCCCGTTTTCTTCATGTCTATTGCTTGCTGCTTCATGTATATAAATCCTCTTGCAATTTTATCCGTTGGACACAAGGATGTAGCCGTTGTAAAGGCTTCTGAAAAGTTCCGACAAAGTTTTACCTTGTGTCCTTTTGCTTTTAATGCTTTTGTAGGCTTTGTTGACTTTAAACTCCTATTCATTAAATGCGCTGCAGCAACCATTGCTGACTTCTTATCTCTATGAACAGCGTATTTGACAAATAAGTTTGAACTTCACAATACAATCTCCACAATACTTGTGTTCAAACTACTTTGCTCTGAGCTGGTCTCTGTTCTTGGAGATGGTTGCTGAAATCTGGTCTGGTCTCTACCTACTGGTTGCTGAGCTGGTTTTCCCCCCAGCTGGTCTCCGAGATAGTTTGCACTGAGCTTGTTTCCCAAATGGTTTCCTTCCCAGCTGGTTTCTTCTTTCACAGGACCACTCTGCAATATGGTTGTCCTTAGCTGGATCAGCTCGGGTGTCCCCTCACTGTACCAGCTAAGTTGTCCAATGCTAGACCAGCTTGGGCGTCCCATTACTGTTCTAGGACTACTCCTCAATCTGCACTGCTATCTGCTCTCAATCAATCTTCTATCAGTGATTTCATCCAGCTCGCTGCTGAGCTACTACATTTCTTTTCATCCAGTTCGCTTCTATCTCTGTACCAGCTTGCTTCCATTGCAGGTTCATATTCTTGCTTGAAATTGGTGCTACCCCCTCCAAAACAGTCCAACGAGCAAAACTCACAGCTACGTAGTGAGCTAAGCCGCTTTTTGGCCAAATTCCTTCATTTAGGCCTCCGAAATCGTGTTTTTCTATTCTCATATCTGGTTCAGCTACAGTATCAGATCTGGTTCAGTTCACTGTTGCTCAGCTGATTCGCCTCTAAGTCAGACGTTGCATATCTCATTAAACTGTTAGTAAATAAACAGCAGATTCTATGTATTTCAAAATTCAGATTCTGATCTTTAAACACAAATCCAACAATATCCCCCTTTTTCATTTACACAAAACCTGAATAAACATATGCACGAATGTTTGTGTTTGAAATATTTCTCCCCCTTTTGTGGGAATCAAGAAGGGTTTGAAATCTTGTCCCCCCCTTAATGTTTAAATAAAAACTCCACACAACGGATCATGGGGTAATTTTATTTTCGAAACAAAATCATTATGCACGGGGAGACAGTTTTCTCGAAAACACTGTGTATGCATGATATTTTGAAAAATCTATGCTACCCAAAAGTTCTCATTGATTACGACCAGAGGAGCAATAGATGATTCAATTTACATAATCTCTTCCATTTCTCCCTATGGCTTAGCCTCGCTCCGCTTTAGAGATCTTGGCGTCCATCGATCTCGCGCAATCTGTCAGCTCGTAAGAAGATATGTTGCTGCTCTTTCCTTTCGAGAAATCGCTCTGCAATTCAATAGATATTCCTCCCCCTATCCATATGCTATGAGTTTTGAAAAACTTTAAAACATGTGCAGCATAGACAGGATTTTGAACGGATATCAGAGCATACATGAATTTTCAAACCGTTTAAAAACATTTTTCGAAGGAAAATGCACTATTCAAGAACAACCTACTCTGATACAACTTGTTGGGATCGATTTAACCCTTTATATACTTGTTATTTTGACCATAATCGGCACATAGAGGGTGTAACCAGATCGAATGATAAGACGGAGGATTCAGTAAGGCATTGAAGCCGGGTTGCGATAACAAAACTGGTTCCAGCTGGTTGTTGAAACCAGCTTGATATAAAGCAAGCGCTCAATTTGCTGGTTCCAGATGGATGCTGAAACCACCTCGACACACAGCCGAACGATCTGGTTAACTTATCTTGAGCTGCAATAGCTCAGTGTTCTTGAATACTTGTGCAACGAGATACAGATTGAGTAATGAGTTAAAATCATGCGGAAATAACTCAAACTGCACTCTTAGATTTCGAAATCTCATTAAACAGTTTTAAACACAGTTTTTAAATATGAAGTGCGTATGTATGAATGTAGTAAACAGTAAAGGAAATATGCTGATTTGTTTTTGGAGTTCGAGCAAACTCTCCTACATCTGGCCTTCTTCCACAATCGGGTAGGATATCACTAGAAGACTTTGATTGCAGCGTCCCTACGCTACAACCCAATCCGATGATCCACAGCCGCAAGAGCTCCTAGCATCAACCACCGCACACTAAGCTCGCAAGTTGTGTGACTAACGACACTTCTTTAACGCCTCAGTGAGAAAGGCTACACACACTTCTTTAACGTCTCAGTGCGAAAGACAAAACAAAGATTTGTTTATGATTCACTCAACTATTCTGTTAGCTCACTGCTCTTATATGTGAGTGAATCTGTGTGTGAAAAATATACAGTGTAAGCTCTCTCTTTCTTTTGTTTTCTCACACACTGGGAAGTGCTTCTTCAATTTGATCACTCGTTGTCTTCCCGTTTTCTTCTCGTCTATTGCTTGCTGCTTGATGTATATAAAGCCTCTTGCAATTTTATCCATTGGACACAAGGATATAGCCGTTGTAAAGGCTTCTGAAAAGTTTTTACAAAGTTGTACCTTGTGCCCTTTTGCTTTTAATATTTTTGCAGGCTTTGTTGACTTTAAGCTCCTTTTCATTAAATGCGCTGCAGCAACCATTGCTGGATTCTGAGCTCTGTGAAGAGCGTATTAGACAAATCAGTTTGAAATTCGCAATACAATCTCCACAATACTTGTGTTCAAACTACTTTGCTCTGAGCTGGTCTCTGTTCTCTGAGCTGGTTGCTGAACTCTGGGATGGTCTCTACCAGCTGGTTGTTGAGCTGGTTTTTCCCCAGCTGGTCTCCGAGCTGGTTTGCACTGAGCTTGTTTCCCAGCTGATTTCCTTCCCAGCTGGTTTCTTCTTTCATAGGACCACTCTGTAATCTGGTTGTCCTTAGCTAGATCAACTCGGGCGTCCCCTAACTGTACCAGCTAAGTTGTCCAATGCTAGACCAGCTTGGGCATCCCCTTACTATTATAGCTTGTACTACTCCTCAATCTGCACTGCTATCTGCTCTCGATCAATCTGGTATCAGTGCTTTCATACAGCTCGAAGCTGAGCTGCTACATTTCTTTTCATCCAACTCGCTTCTATCTCTGTACCAGCTTGCTTCCGTTGCAAGTTCATATTTTTGCTCGATATTGGTGCTACCCCCTCCGGAACGGTCCAACGAGCAAAACTCACAACTACGTAGTGAGATAAGTCGCTTTTTGGCCAAATTACTTCATTTAGGCCTCCGAAATTGTGTTTTTATATTCTCATATCTGGTTCAGCTACATTATCAGATCTGGTTCAGTTCACTGCTGCTCAGCTGATTCGCCTCTAAGTCAGACGCTGCACATCTCAATTAAAATGTTAGTGAATAATCATCAGGTTTTGTGTATTTTAAAATTCAGATTCTGATTTGTAAACACAGATCCAACAATCCTCCCTTTTTGATTTACACAAAACCTGAATAAACATATGCACGAATGTTTATTTTTTGAAATATTTCTCCCCCTTTTTGTGGGAATCAAGAAGGGTTTGAATCTTGTCTCCCCCTTAATATTTAAAACAAACCCCAACAGATAATGGGATAATTTTATTTTCGAAATAAAATCATTATGCACAAGGAGACAGTTTTCTCGAAAACACTGTGTATGCATGATATTTTGAAGAATCTATGCTACCCAAAAGTTCTCATTGATTAGGACCAGAGGATCAATAGATGATTCAATTTATAGAATCTCTTCCATTTCTCCCTATGGCTTAGCCTCGCTCCGCTTTAGAGATCTTGGCGTCCACAGATCTCGCGCAATCTGTCAGCTCGTAAGAAGAGATGTTGCTGCTATTTCCTTTCGAGAAATCACTCTGCAATTCAATAGATATTCCTCCCCCTATCCATATGCTATGAGTTTTGAAAAACTTTAAAACATTTCACAGCATATACAGGCTTTCGAACGGATATCAGAGCATACATGAATTTTCAAACCGTTTAAAAACATTTTTCGAAGAAAAATGCACTATTCAAGAACAACCTGCTTTGATACCACTTGTTGGGATCGATTTAACCCTCTATATACTTGTTATTTGATGATAATCGGCACTTATAGGGTGTAAGCAGATCGAATGATAAGACGCAAGATTCAGCAAGGTATTGAAGCCGGGTTGCGATAACAAAACTGGTTCCAGCTGGTTGTTGAAACCAGCTTGATATAAAGCAAGCGCTCAACATGCTGGTTCCAGTTGGATGCTAAAACCACCTCGACACACAACCGAATGATCTTGTTAACTTATCATAAGCTGCAATATCTCAGTGTTCTTGAATACTTGTGCAACGATTGAGTACTGAGTTAAAATCATGCGGAAATAACTCAAACTGCACTCTTAGATTTTGAAAGCTCATTTAAATAGTTTTAAACACAGTTTTTAAATACGCAGTGCATATGTATGAATGCAGTAAACAGTAAAGGAAATACGATGATTTGTTTCTGGAAGTTCGGAGCAAACTCTCCTACATCTCCCATTCTTCCACAATCGGGAAGGATATCACTAGAAGACTTTGATTGCAGCGTCCCTACGCTACAATCCACTCCGACGATCCGCAGCCGCAAGAGCTCCTAGCATCAACCATCGCACACTAAGCCTGCAAGATGTGTGACTAACAACACTTCTTTAACGCCTCAGTGAAAAAGTCTACACACACTTATTTAACGTCTCAGTGCGAAAGACAACACAATGATTTGTGTTTATGATTCACTCAAATATTCTGTTAAGCTCACTGCTCTTATATGAGAGTGAATCTGTGTGTGAGAAATTTACAGTGTAAGCTCTCTCTTTCTTTTGTTTCCTCACACACTGGGAAGTGCTTATTCAAGTTGATCACTCGTTGTCTTCCAATTTTCTTCTCGTCTATTGCTTGCTGCTTGATGTATATAAAGCCTCTTGCAATTTTATCCGTTGGACACAAGGATATATCCTTTTTAAAGGCTTCTGAAAAGTTTTGACAAAGTTTTACCTTGTGTCCTTTTGCTTTTAATATTTTTGCAGGCTTTGTTGACTTTAAGCTCCATTTCACTAAATGCGCTGCAGAAACCATTGCTGACTTCTGAGCTCTGTAAACAGCGTATTTGACAAATCAGTTTGAACTTCACAATACAATCTCCACAATACTTGTGTTCAAACTACTTTGCTCTGAGCTGGTCTCTGTTCTCTAAGCTGGTTGCTGAACTCTGGGCTGGTCTCTACCAATTGGTTGTTGAGCTGGTTTTCCAGCCATCTGGTCTCCGAGATGGTTTGCACTGAGCTTTTTTCCCAGCTTTTTTCTTCTTTCACAGGACCTCTCTACAATCTGTTTGTCCTTAGCTGGATCAGCTCAGGCGTCCCTTCACTGTACCAGCTAATTTTTCCAATGCTAGACCAGTTTGGGCGTCCCCTTACTGTTCTAGCTTGGACTACTCCTCAATCTGCACTGCTATCTACTCTCAATCAATCTGCTATCAGTGCTTTCATCCAGCTCGCTGCTGAGCTGCTACATTTCTCTTCATCCAGCTCGCTTCTATATCTGTACCAGCTTGATTCCATTGCATGTTCATATTTTTGCTCGAGATCGGTGCTACCCCCTCCAAAACGGTCCAACGAGAAAAACTCACTCCTATGCAGTGAGATTAGCCGCTTTTTGGCCAAATTCCTTCATTTTGGCCCTCCGAAATCGCGTTTTTCTATTCTCAGATCTGGTTCAGCTACAGTATCAGATCTGGTTCAGTTCACTGCTGCTCAGCTAAACAGCAGGGTTTGTGTATTTCAAAATTCAGATTCTGATCTGTAAACACAGATCCAACATGCTCTATATCAGAGAAAATATAAAACTCAAAGCTCCGGAGAAACGATCGACGAAGTCCGTCCCAACTGGAAATGTGTGTGTTTTTCTCTAGGACCATGCTCTGATACCAATGTTGTGACGCCCATACACATGGGTATCAACGGATTTGAGTTAAATGTAATAAAAAAGAGAAATAAAAGGGCTAAACGTGAAAGGTCGTAAGCTGTATTCCCTTACTGAAGCGATATACAAGCAATTGGCACCATGTACAAGCTGCAAAATGCGATATTACAACTACTGTAACTCTATATGAATTCACTATTGTTGTAATGGATCATAATACAGTTTTGACAAAAGATCAAAAACAACAATAACAATAACAGTGACATGAAAACGCCGGCCTTCGATAAACACATACACCACAGCTGGTTCAGCTCCCGCCTCCCGTCTGCCCCATATCTGACTCACCTGCACCATAAAAGCTAATGAGCCTAGGGGCTCAGCAAGTAAAAACTGAGGATAACGAAAAGCACTTAGCGCAGGCAGACACATACATAACTTAAATTAATTGTAGTTTAAAGTAAGTCAGTTAAACATAATTTCCTTTCGTAATAATCAAACTTGGGAAAGCAACCCAGATCTCATCTATATTTTCGTGTGATTTATGGCTTAGAAGCTCTCCTTAGGTCCGTGGACGCTTGATCAAGCTACATCTAAATTAAGTTAACAATATGAAGGGGCAACTGATTCCTTCGACCGCTAGCTCACCCTTCCGTGGTGACCGTTTGTTATCTATGCCATAAATCCTTTAAAACTGAACATTACTTCCTTTAAAAAATTATCTGATCGAAATCAGATCAGCAATCATCGGGGTCACTTCCTTTAAAATCTCATTTCTCTTTAAAATTTCACTGAGCGACAGATTTGGCTACAGGAGACTTATCGTTGGTTTAGGAACAGATTTGGCTAACAAAACAGTACTCGGGTACAAACAGACCTCAGTCGTGGAAATAGATTTGGCTGTGGGAATAGTGTCGCTAGCGTGAAACAGATGTGGAAATCAGATTTGACTATGTGAACAGTATCGCTAGCGTTAAAGCAGATTTACTATAGGAATAGTATCGCTAGCGTTAAAGCAGATTTGGTCACAAGAAGTATATCACTAGCGTGAAAACAGATTTTACTGTGGAAAACAGTGTTTAGATGCGTAACAGGTTTGAATACAGAAATAACATCGCTAGAGTTGAAACAAATGTGACTATTAGAAAATTTGCGCTAGCGCTAAAACAGATTTGGATTCTGGAACTAGTGCTGCAGTATCACGAACGACAATCCAAGATACCAGCTACGCCTATGTAATCGTACAAAATCCTGATTTGACCAGCATCGTCGATTACTGGGAGTCAAGTCGAGACACCGCCATTCCCCAGAACGAAGAAGTTCTTACATAAATATAAAACTCAAATCTCTACAGCTCAGTGGTTTTAAAATAAACTTCCATCATATTAAACATATTCGGAGAGTTTTAAAATAGAACATTATTTGAACCCGAAGCTTTCATTTTCATAAACCAAGTAGAAGCATGAACATAGCAAAAACTTGGGCGTAAAACAGGCAAGCAATCACAGAACTGGAGAAAACAATATATATACTTTCATGGTGTAGCAAGGAATCAACTTTTACTTGCCTTAAACTGGAAAACACGAAGAACAGCTGGTCCTGACAGAAGATCTCCTCAAGCACAAGCGACTAACTCCTTAGAAAATTTGGGAGAACGAAGGAATTTCTTGGCAAATAAACAATATATATACTTTCATGGTGTAGCAAGGAATCAACTTTTACTTGCCTTAAACTGGAAAACACGAAGAACAGCTGGTCCTGACAGAAGATCTCCTCAAGCACAAGCGACTAACTCCTTAGAAAATTTGGGAGAACGAAGGAATTTCTTGGCAAATGAAATGAGCTCAAACTTCTCGTAGACAATCATATAGGGGAACATGATTGGCAGTAGGTGAAAGAACTCGAGTAGGCATGGCATACCATACCAACTCTTTGTCCTTTTAGAAAGATTTGTTAAAAGCTCCCTACCACTGTTTAAATTTGGAAATTGGCAAAAGATTTTAAAAAGAACCAAATTGCTCATTCATTAGCATTTTTATTTACAAAATCTAAAATCTGCTCGAGTTTGTGCTTGGGGCAAAATCTGTCTGGAATCCAATTAATAATTTCATAACAACAGGCTGCCAGACCAAAATTCCGAAATCACCATTTTGACCCGACGAGATGCCGTTTGCACGACTAAATCAAAAAAATTCCATTTATTAACCAAATCCCCCCAAACTTGGACCCACATTACCTAATTCGATGGGATATCTCTTGGAATGAACCAAAATCAAAAATATGCCTGACATGACCTACCCGACGCTCGTACCTCACTTGTCGCGCACAGGGACTCATTTGGAGAGGCTACGACCAGCCCTCAGCTTGTCCCAAATATTTCAACCTAAAGCCACAACCAGACCCTCACTCAACCTCTTAGTGACCTCTAGACTCATTCCTAGCCATCCCAGACCGAACCATGACCCAAAAATTCCATCCTCTCTTCCCAAACCCTAGCCACTCAACACACACACACCAACCCATGCATAGTTCCTCACGTACTCGACTCCAGCCTCCTACCCTTCGACTTCTGAATATTAGACGCCTCTCCATGACCCTGACCCTTGCTCTAATCCGAACCATGGGCCAGCCATACCCAGCCCTTCACTTGACATGGAGCTCTCGACCCTAGTCATCACGCCTCACACTCCCTCGACCACAAGGCTATAATCCGACCCTAGGCAGCCTTTGTCATGAAAAATCAGAGAAATTACATCAGTTTCAAAGTCAAGTATATATTCAAATCACTAAAATATAGAGATCTACACAAGTCATGCATAATATGAATGAGAGGTGCATAAAAGAGATCTTGTACTTGCCTTAGATTTAAAAACTTACAACCAAAAGGGCTCTTGGCTTCAAGTATAGTGAGGAACACCAGGAACCACCTTCAAAATCTTGAAGAAGCTTGAAATTTTGATATGAAAAGAGTGAGGGAGGGGGTAGGGGGAGGCGGCTCCAAGCTTGGAGAGGTTTAGGGTTTATTTTTTATTTTATTTTTTTAAATTCTTGGGTGTCTTGTGTAGAGGGGGGCGAAATTCAAGTATATAGAGGAGTAAAAAATGGTCTTTTAATTTAATAAGGGTGCTTAGAAGAGTTGTCAAAAAAATTTTAAAAGTGCTACTCAAATACCCCCTTTTTCCACCCTTTAAAATTTGAAAAAAAATAGTTAATAAAATAAGGTGAAAGGTGATTTCAATAATGGTGGTGAGATGAGGATAGAATTGCTACTGATAATTTTAAATAAAATGCTAATTATCTAGTAAAAGTGCTACCCACTTTTTTAAAAAAAATCCATAGTCCCTCACAATTTAAAAGTTTGAAAATAGCGCTGAAAAGACTTAATAAGTTTACTACTATAAAATCGTTGATTGCATGGGGAAGTCAAGAGTAACTTTTGTAAAAATCAACTTTACCTCGGTGTTTCCCTCGTCTCCTCTCCGCCTCGAATAATATAAAACAAATTTTTTGAAAGACCTCATCATTATTTAATTTAACTAAACATAATGCAAAATCATAAAAAGAAATAAATCGATACTATGAGTAGATGTAAGTACTAAGGCATGCGATTTATGTAGAGAAATTTATCGGCGTTACAATACTTTCCCCCTTAGCAAGAATTTCGTCCTCGAAATTCGAAAACTTACGGAATAGATCTGGGTAGCGCTCCCTGATATCTGTCTCTACTTCCCACGTAGCTTCCTCTTCCGAATGGTTCAGCCACTGGACTTTGACCATGGGAATGGTCCAGTTGCGTAGCTTCAGGTCCTGTCTGCCCAAGATCCGAGTAGCACGCTCCTCAAACATCAGTTGTGGAGATAGTTGTAGTGGCTCGATGCTAAGCACATGAGAGGGGTTCGGTACATACTTCCTGAGCATGGATATGTGAAAGCCATTATGTACCATTGCCAGGCACGGTGGTAGTGCCACCCGATAAGCTAATGTTCCCACTCTGTCGAGGATCACGAAGGGTCCTATGTATCTTGGAGCCAGCTTACCTTTATTTTCAAATCTCATCACGCCCTTCATGGGTGCTACCTTCATGAATACATGGTCTCCTACCGAAAACTCAAGCTCTATCCGTCTCAGATAAGCATAGCTATTCTGTCTACTCTGCATGTTAGAGTAGATGCCCAACTAGCCAACTTGTGGCGTGTGGGTTTATAGACTCTTGTATGAAACAATCTTTATATATGATATTCGCATTTATTTATATGGCGTTCTTTACTTTCATTATGTGTGTAATGATTTACAATTACGTTGAGTAGAGACCTAGAATGCACTAAAGCGTATGTTAGATGTGATAGTGGGTATGACGGCTATCATGAAACACATCTAATAGTCGCTGTGTATTCTGAACATGTTCCTAGTCGATTGGGCCGTCAAAATGAGGATAAGGCCGTCCGAGTTCGAGACTAGTATCTGCGATGCGATGTACCATGTTTCATTGGTAGGGAACATTGTGATGTTCTGAGCATGCAGATAGATAGTGACCTGGTGATCTATCGAACTACCCTCCTTCGGACTTTCCAAGTGTTTACCATTTGTTGAGTGGATAAGTCCGAGGTCTTGGTTGTACTGATTAGTCCTCACGACTCGAAACGTCATTGAGACTCTACATGATAGGCGTCTCACTTTGACCCGTTTGCCGACTCACTTGGGGTCATAAGGCATCGGGATTAGGTGAGACCCCGATGCATGTAGGAGTCGATGCATCGTTGTCGAGGATTCACCGCTCGCAGACATGCGTGGATATCCTATGCTATCTGAGGGGATAATAGTGTATAAATCTCTGGCCAGAGTACTAGAAGTGTTTTAGGTAAATGTGTTTACCTAGTTACACTCGCGATGTCACTATTCGATCTCCAAGATGTATGCATAGCTATCGGATCTATAGCGACTCTCGATTTACCAATGGTCGTTGATCTGATCGGGATATATGGATTGAAAGGACCGTACTGTACGCTAACCACGACCAACTGGTTCTTGCAGGCACTATCAGTGATACCTAGGGGATCATGGGGCGATGTTGCTAGACGCTCTTACCATGATCCGTAGGGCAGGTCCGGAATTGCGATTCCGGAGCCACAATGGTTGTGGGCCCACGGCTAGCTGTATCCCTGAACCATTGAGGGTCACACAAGTACTAGATTCGAGATTCCCGCACGGATACTCAGCTCAATGTGTTGAGCACGAGAAGAAGATTTTGGGGAGTGCGACTTCCTAAAAGTCAACAGGGGTCAAACCGGGGTTTCCCGCTGTTGAGGGGCAAAACGGTCATTTTGCACTAGGGTTCTGAAAAATGGTTTTTCAGATCATATTATTCAGTTTTGGAAACTGAATCGATCGGTCCGATCTGATCGGTTATCGGAGTTACGATGAAGTCTCGGTGGTGTAGATGAACTGAATGTTCATCGTTGGACCCGGGCCCGTTGGGCCGGTCCAAGTCCAACACTTAAGCTTATTAAATTAAGCCTAATCAAGACTTCAACATAACAACATAACAACTCAACCCTAAACCTTGAAGCATAGCCGCCTCCCCTCCTCTCCATATACGCCGCCGCCGCCGCCCGTCTTCGCCGGAAAATCGTTTCCGGCCAATTCGACGAGGAGAATCCGTTCGTGTTGATCTTGTTAGTCCTTCTAGTCCAGGCTGACGAAGGAGTCTCGTTTCTGGTCGTGGACCAGATTGGCGATTTCTACCGCAATCTACCGAGAAGAGCCGACGTTATTGTAACTACGGTTGGAGCCAGGCACAAGTGCCAGCAAGGTAGTGGTTTTGAACACCCTATGAATGACAATTGTTTTGTTATCTATCGTATTGATCGTCTCCCTACCGTTTATTTTCTGTTCTTCCGCTGCCTAGCCGGGGGGCGGATCCGGATCCCCAACAGTGGTATCAGAGCCAGTGTTTTTCGGATCTGATCATACGATTATTGCCACAATTGTATCTATTGTTTTAATTTTTCAGAATCGAATTAAAACTTGGAGAACGACCGCCGGCCACCGCCATGTGCGGCGGCGCCCATCGCCAACACGCGTGAGGCGCGCGACTCGCACGCTAGCCGCGCGTCGCTGCCCCTTGTTCAGCGCAAGACATCACGCAAACAGTTGCGCATGGGCGGCCGAGAGTCGCCGCCACCCTCGTGGGATCGTCGTGCATCGATGGTTGAACCATGAGCGCCGTAGCGCGCGCTGGACGCACTGGCCGCGCGCTGGCCGCACGCCAGCCGCACGTGAGGCGGCCG
>KV014394.1:77366-97582 GCA_001598015.1 Dorcoceras hygrometricum | reverse complement strand
GGTGCCCCAGGAGGTGGTTAGTGTGTCCCAGTAGCATATAGCATATATATATATATAGCAGCTGGCCAGGGGGATGCCCTGCGCTTTGTTGTTGTACCCGTAGGGGATATGGTACATGTATGGATTATGTATGCTTTGTCATTGCTTGTTTTATGATTTGTGAACTTATTTTAAGTATCGCTTTATTTTAAATTATATGTTTAAAACCGTCGGGCCTAAAAGCGAAAATTTTACCCACTTTTTGATAGCTTCCGCATGTGTTTATCTGTTGTGAGCACGAGGCCTGACATTTTTTGTATCAGAGCTTAAACTGGGATAAGCTCAATTCCTTTGATCACATTTGAGTCTAGGCACAATGTTGCATGTTGCATGTGCTTGACTTATGTGACTAAGTGCTGCATATTTTGTGTTATATGCTGTATTTGTTCTGTTTTTCCTTATCCTGTTGAGTGTTTTAGATGCCGCCTAGACGTCGTGGTCGTAGTAGGTCCTGACATTTTTTGTATCAGAGCTTAAACTGGGATAAGCTCAATTCCTTTGATCACACTTGAGTCTAGGCACAGTGTTGCGTATTGCATGTGCTTGACTTATATGACTACGTGCTGCATATTTTGTGTTATATGCTTTCTATGTTGTATTTGTTCTGTTTTTCCTTATCCTGTTGAGTGTTTTAGATGCCGCCTAGACGTTGTGGTCGTAGTAGGGGTCTCTTCCAGGAATCAGGAGGACAGAATGAGGATCAGTCTAGTGCGCCTAGTCTTACTCTTGAGAGTAGTGGAGAGGAGGAGGCTGCAGCTCCGCCGGCTCCGGTAGAGAGGATGGATGTGGTCATAGCTCGGTTTCAGAGGATGAGTCCTCCTATATTCAATGGTGATGAGTCGAGTGAGGACGCGGATTCTTGGCTCCATAGCGTCATACATCTTTTTGATCGAGCCCAGTATGACGATGATCTCCGGTTGAGGTTGGTGACCCTATTGTTGAGGAAGTCCGCTGAGCGGTGGTGGCGAGGTACGTCTAGTACCTTACTGGAGACTGGGGTTGGCATTACTTGGGACACTTTCTATCAGGTCTTCAGACAGGAGTATGTCCCCGACTCCTATGTGGCTGCCCGTGAGCGGGAGTTCGAGTTCTTGGAGCAAGGTTCATTGTCTGTGCGCGAGTTCGCAAGTTTTCTGCTTTGTTGGCGTATGTTCCGCATGTTGCTAGCCGGGAGAGGGCCAAGAGTACTAGGTTTGTGGAGGGCTTGAATGGAGATCTGTACCAGAGCGTTCTGACAAGCAAGCCCAAGTCTTATGCTGAGGCTGTGGATACTGCAATCCACATCGAGGAGGGCATGAAGAGCCGTAGTGCGCGTAAAGCGCAGGTGGCGCAGGCGGTGCAGGGTGGTAGACCCACTGGTCAGAGAGCTCAGTCGTCCCAGAGTTCTCAGTCCGTGCATTTTCCTCAGCAGCAGCAGGTAGCTCAGCAGTCTGGCCGTCAGAGGTTTCGACCCCGCGGTCAGCAATTTAAGAAGAAGTCTGGTTCAGGGTCTTCTGGTTCTGACAGTTCGAGTAGCAGCGACTCTTGGGCGGAGTTTTGTGGCTTTTGCGGTGGAAAGCATTCTTCCACGCAGTGTGTTGGTGTGCAGGGTTCCTGCAACCTTTGTGGTCAGTATGGGCATTTTGCGAGAGTGTGCCCGACAGCTGGAGCACAGCAGGCTGCGGCCCAGCCTCAGGGTCGTGGGGGTCAGTCTAGGGGCCGTTCGCAGCAGTTTCAGCAGCCCCGTTTTGGTGAGACTCTGTTTAGGCCGTTTCAGCAGCCTGGCCCTTCGCGTTTTGGGCAGTCATCTCAGCCTTTCTTTCCAGGACCCCAGCAGGCGCAGGTTAAAGCCTTTACGAGGGAGCAGGCTGAGGAAACACCGAGCCGAGTGATTGGAGGTACATGTCTTGTCTTTGACTTTCCTGCTCGTGTGTTGTTTGACACCGGTGCATCGCATTCGTTTATTTCTGATTCGTTTGTTGTTGAGCATGGGTTGTGTACCGTCCCTTTGAGTGATGTTGTTTCTGTTTCTACCCCCGGTGGTGTAAACCTGTTCTCGCAAGAGATTTTGTTGGATGGTGTGCTGCGATTTGGTGAGCATGCCTTGTTAGCAAATTTTATCCGTTTGATGCTTTGGGATTTCGATTGTATAGTTGGGATGGATGTGCTATCCAACTACAGGGCCTCTGTGGATTGCTTCCATGGTATTGTGCGCTTTAGGCCTTTGTCTGGTGAGAAGTGGGACTTCTACGGCCAAGACTCGAGATCAAAGATTCCGTTGGTCTCCGCGATGGAGATGTTTAGCTTGTTGTCTTTGGGGAATGCTGGCTTTATGATCTACGCTTTGGATGCGTCTTCTTCTTCCAGTGTTCAGCTTAGTGACGTTCCCGTGGTCCGACACTTCCCCGACGTGTTTCCGGAGGAGATTCCTGGTTTTCCTCCGAGGCGGGAGATAGACTTCAGCATAGAGTTGGTGCCAGGCACAGCTCCGATTTCTCGTGCCCCGTATCGTCTAGCGCCTGCGGAGTTGAGAGAACTCAAGGTTCAGTTAGATGATTTGCTGGATAAGGGTTTCATTCGCCCTAGTATGTCACCGTGGGGAGCGCCCATTTTGTTTGTAAAGAAGAAGGATGGCTCAATGCGGATATGCATTGATTTTCGTCAGTTTAATAAAGCCACCGTGAAGAATAAGTACCCGTTGCCGAGAATTGATGATCTGTTTGATCAGTTGCAAGGTTCTGCGGTGTATTCTAAGATTGATCTTCGTTCCGGGTACCATCAGCTCAGAGTAAGAGACCAAGATGTCGCGAAGACTGCGTTTCGTACGAGGTACGGACATTTTGAGTTTTTGGTGATGCCGTTTGGGTTGACAAACGCGCCGGCAGTCTTCATGGATCTGATGAACCGAGTCTTCCGAGAGTTCATAGATCAGTTTGTGATTGTTTTATTGACGACATATTAGTTTACTCGAAGACTCCAAGGGAGCACAAGGAGCACTTGGAGATGGTTCTTCTGAGGTTGAGAGAGCAGCAGTTGTATGCGAAGTTTTCCAAGTGCGAGTTTTGGTTGCAACGCGTTGTATTTCTGGGCCATGTCATTTCAGCAGATGGCATTTCTGTGGATCCCAGTAAAGTGGATGCTGTGTTGAACTGGGAGCGACCGAGAAATGTGTCTGAGATTCGCTGTTTCTTAGGTCTGGCAGGCTATTATCGTCATTTCATAGAGGGGTTTTCTTCTATAGCTAAGCCGATGACCCAATTGACCCAGAAGGATAAACGGTTCGTTTGGACTGAGCAGTGTGAGAATGCTTTTCAACTGCTCAAGGAGAAGTTAACTACTGCACCTGTGTTGGCTTTGCCGTAGCCGATGACCCAATTGACCCAGAAGGATAAACGGTTCGTTTGGACTGAGCAGTGTGAGAATGCTTTTCAACTGCTCAAGGAGAAGTTAACTACTGCACCTGTGTTGGCTTTGCCGTCCGGATCAGGTGGTTTTGTTGTTTTTTCTGATGCTTCGCTAAATGGATTGGGTTGTGTGTTAATGCAGAATGGTAGAGTCATTGCGTATGCCTCGCGGCAGTTGAAACCGCACGAGACTCGTTACCCAGTTCATGATTTGGAGTTAGCAGCGGTGGTCTTTGCGTTAAAGATCTGGCATCACTACCTGTATGGCGAGCAGTTTGTGGTGTACTCCGACCACAAGAGTTTGCAGTATCTGTTTTCGCAGACTGACTTGAACATGAGACAGCGTAAGTGGATGGAGCTACTTAAGGATTTTGACTGTGAGATTAAATACCAGCCTCGGAAGTCGAACGTAGTGGCTGATGCTTTGAGCAGGAAGACAAGTGAGATGCTTGCGTCGCTGTACATCTCTAAGGACCAAGAGCATCTTAACACTACAGGTTGGAGATTTTACCCGGCTGAGGATTGTGTAATGGTTTCATCTTTTCAAGTGGAACCGCAGATTGTTTCTAGCATTCGAGCAGCTCAGAGGACCGATCCGTCAATCCACGAGTTGAAGTTGAAAGTTAGGGCTGGCGAACTTGAGGACTATTCTGTCTCGTCCGATGGTTGTTTGTGTTTCCGGGGCAGGTTGGTTGTGCCCAATTTGATTGATTTGAGGGAAGAGATCCTTCGAGAAGCGCACTGTAGCAGACATAGTGTTCATCCTGGTGCACGGAAGATGTACCATGCTTTGAAGCCGCACTTTTGGTGGGCTGGCCTGAAGAGCAATTTTGCTGGTTTTGTCGCTCGTTGTTTGAATTGCCAGATGGTAAAGGCCGAAAGGATGAGACCCGGTGGTCTGTTGCAGAGTTTAGAGGTGCCCCAATGGAATTGGGAGCACATTGCGATGGATTTCGTAACGCATTTGCCTCGTTCCAGCCGAGGGTGTGATGCTTTTTGGGTAGTTGTAGACCGTTTGTCTAAGTCTGCACATTTCATTCCCTATGGGATGACCTTCTCGTTGAAGAAGATGGCGAAGCTGTACGTTGATTTTGTTGTTAGCTTGCACGGTGTGCCTGTTTCAATCGTGTCTGACCGAGATCCGAGGTTTACTTCCAGGTTTTGGAAGAGTTTTCAGACAGCTTTGGGCACTAGATTGGCTATGAGTACCGCGTATCATCCCCAGACAGATGGCCAATCTGAGCGAACTATCCAGACGTTAGAGGATATGTTGCGTGCTGTTGTGTTGGATTTCGGAGGTAGTTGGCAAGACGCGTTGTCTTTGGTTGAGTTTTCGTATAATAACAGCTACCAAGTAACGATTGGCATGGCGCCTTTCGAGGCTTTGTATGGCCGCAAGTGCAGATCGCCAGTGTGTTGGGAAGAAGTGGGGGAGAAGCAGCTATCTGCCCCTGACTTTGTGCAGCAGATGAAAGATCACGTGGATCTTATTATACAGAGGATGAAAGCTGCCCAGGATCGCCAAGCCATTTATGCGAATAAGAGGCGTCGACCTCTTGAGTTTCATGTTGGTGATCGTGTATTTCTCAAGGTTTCTCCGTTTCGTAGTGTGATGCGCTTTGGACGCAAGGGAAAGTTAGCCCCTCGTTACGTTGGTCCGTATGAGATTGTCTAGAGGATTGGCCCTTTGGCGTATCGTCTGTTGTTGCCGTCCGAATTATCTTCTCTGCATGACGTCTTTCACGTTTCCATGTTGAGGAAGTACGAGCCAGATCCGTCTCATGTGCTTGGAACTGACGAGGTAGAGCTAGATCAGTCGTTGAGCTATCAGGAATACCCTTTGTAGATCCTTGGCAGAAAAGAGAAACAGTTGAGGAATAAGACCATTCCTTTAGTAATGGTGCAGTGGAGCAAGCATGGTAGGGAAGAAGCTACTTGGGAGCTGGAAGAGAAGATGCAGCGCGAGTGGCCGCATCTGTTTGAGTAGCTGTCGAGCTATATTTTCCAGTAGCTAGTAGTTTTTGTTGTTTTCCTTCCTTAGTTGTTGTGACTTGTTTGCTCAGTTATCTTGAACTCTTGGCCTTGTGTTGGGCGAGTTTCTGTTTAGTTTCTTGTTGTTGCTTCGAGTTTCAGTTGTTGTGTGGCGCTTTAAAAATTGTTGTTTGATTTCGAGGACAAAATCCTTTTTAGTGGGGGAGAAATGTGAGACCTGGTTTTGTAATCGAGATTTATCGTTGGAATGAATCGATAAATAGAGGTTCTGCTGGTTTAAGATATAATTTGAGTGTTTGAGTTGCATTTTCGGGTTCCATTTCGTGTGTTGAGCAATTCTGGAGATTTTGTATTTTTCGCATACTGGAGATACTTGCTGGGTGACGTGTCAGCTGGTGTTGAGAGCTAGCGGCTGGTCGGTGGCAAAACCATTCGAAGCGTGTTTTAGCGCGAGATTCTTGAAACGCCATCGTTTGCGTGAAGTCTGGTTGCGCGTGTTGAGATCAGCAGATGCGTTAGTGTATTTGCGTTGAGGATCAAAACGACTGCGTTTAGATTAGTTGGCGCGACGTCGTTTCGATGTTGCATCTGGTACCAGCTGGTAGATTTGGTATGTGTGTCTGCTGGTTGTTCAGCAGATGTAGATGTCAACGCGGGTCAACTTTCCTGTAGCTCAAAGAGGATGCGTCGTCGTTTCGTTGTTGCGACTGGGAGTCCAGCTGCGAGTGAGTTTCGCCGCTATTTCTTGCTGCTAATATTTCGCGAGAGCTAGCGACTGGATGACGTCAGTGGAGCGACGTCGTTTGAATTAGTTGCAACGCTGCGTTTTGAGGTTGCGACTGGAACCAGCAGAGAGAAGCGTTGCGTTGTTTTGTTCTTGCGTCTGGATACTCAGCTGCTGGTATAGTATGCGACGTCGTTTGAGTAAGTTGGTGCGACGCCGTTTTGGAGAACCAGCCGTTAGTTATTTTAGCGATTGTTGGGGAGATCAGCTGTTGGTTCTTGCGTCTGCTGGTTTGGGGAATTGTTGGCGTCGACTGGTTTTGTCGGTGGAAAATTATTGGTATTGATTTCCAGTCGTTGCAAGTGCTATTTATAGGAAGACTTGGTCTTCGATTTTGTGATATCATTTCCCATACTTCGCAAATATTTCCAGCCTTTCGTTCCTTATCTTTCGAACCATAGAACACTGTTCAGCCGTGAGCTTTCCGGCGATTTCCCGTCGTTTCCGGTGGTTGTTTTGCTCGTACGAGATAGCGTTGGACTCCTCTTGAGAAGCTCTTCCAACTCATACCAGTTTTAGAAGCTATAATTGGCTAGTCGAGGAACGCGAAGTTGCTGCCGTTCGAGTGTTGCATCGATTTGGTAGAGCTACGTTCTGGTTTTCGGTGAGACCTTGTTCCTAGCCATAGTTTTTAAGCTTTCTATGTAATTGTTGAGGTTTATGGAGCAGCTGGTCGAGTGAGACTCCCAGCCGTGAGCTAGTTTAGCAACCTGTTAGATTTACGTTGTGTATGCCGTGTGTTTAACAGGCTTTCACCAGAGTCTTCGGGATTTCTCGCAGGGTTAGTTGTTGCTCAGTATAAGGTACGGATTTGAGCTTATTTTACAGCGAAGTTATGGCTTGGATAATTGTAGCTGGTTTATATGCTTGCATTTCCGCATGTTGCATACAAGCATGGTATTCCTTTCCAGTTTTGGTAGCCCTTGTACCATTGTTGTATTGTTGATTATTTCTTACCAGGATGTGAGGGCGAGCGGCAATACCGCACTCTCATCTCCCTGCTGGGATCGTAGCCACCATGCGCCGAGTGGTTAAATACCACAGTTCATGGGCGATGCAACAACAGGTCGAGTTGTTTGATGCATCCGGTAAGTAGGTGTAGTATCATGGCGAGTGGCTCACTACCACACTGTGAACACACCCGTGGCCACTGTCTATTGTTGGTAATTCTTGGAGCTATGTTTGAGTTCCTTAGCTCCCTTGTAGGTCGAGCTTTCCATTGTTCTTCCGTGTCTCATGCATAGCATCTGCATTTTATTCCTTGCTGTTTATTTCTGTTGTATTATTGCTCTCCGTTCTGGGGTTTGACCCCATGTCCCTCCGGGGCTTGGTTTGTTTCTTTGTTGCGTTGTTTTCAGGAAATTCAGGTTCTATAGCTGGTCATGGTTTCAACCCAGCTGGTGGTGCCCCAGGAGGTGGCTAGTGTGTCCCAGTAGCATATAGCATATATATATATGTATCAGTTAGCCAGGGGGATGCCCTGCGCTTTGTTGTTGTACCCGTAGGGGAATATGATACATGTTTGAATTATGTATGCTTTATTATGGATTGTTTATGATTTGGGAAACTTATTTTAAGTATCGTTGTATGTTAAATTATATGTTTAAAACCGTCGGGCCTAAAAGCGAAAATTTTACCCACTTTTTGATAGCTTCCGCATGTGTTTATCTGTTGTAAGAACGAGGCCTGACAGTACCAAAATGTATAAGGATCTCCAGAATTTATACTGGTGGCCAGGAATGAAACGTGATTTTTCCAGATTTGTCTCAGAATGTTTGACATTCCAATTGGTGAAAGCTGAGCACCAAAGACCAGCATGAAAGCTTAAGCCCCTGCCTATTCCAGAATGGAAATGGTAGAGTATTGCTATGAATTTTGTGGTTGGATTACCCAGAACTACCTTAGGATACAATTCTATTTGGGTTATAGTAGACATGCTCACTAAGTTATCTCACTTCTTACCAGTTAAGACAACTTATGATGTGAGCAAGTATGCCAATTTTTATAGGAAAGAAATAGTCAGGTTACATGGTTTTCCAGTTTCGATTGTATAGGAGATCCAAGGTTTACGTCAGCTTTTTGGAAGAGTTTACACATAGTTTTGGGTACTAAGTTGACCTTTAGCACAGCTTTTCACCCCCAGACCGATGGTCCAGAAAGGGTGATTCAGATTTTAGAAGATCTACTCAGGCCATGTATCATTGATTTTTCAGAGAGTTGGGATTTAAAGCTACCGTTGGTAGAATTCATGTATAATACAGTTTCCAAGCTTCGATATAGATGGCCTCCTATGAAGCTCTCTATGGTCGAAATTGCAGAACACCTCTTCACTGGGATGAGGTAGGAGAGCGAGCTGTTTTAGGTCCAGATGTGATAGAACAAACAGCAGATGCTGTTAGGATCATTAGAGAACGGACGAGAACAGCTCAAAGCAGACAGAAGAGCTATGCTGATAATAGACGTCGAGAGCTGAGTTTTGAAGTTGGTGATCACTTGTTTCTGAGAGTACTCCGATGAAAGGAGTGATGCGTTTTGGGAAGAAAGAAAAGCTGAGTCCAAGATATATTGGTCCTTATGAAATTCTTGACAAAGTAGGAATGATGGCTTATCGATTAACAGTACCACCACATCTGTCTTCAGTGCACAGAGTACTCCGATGAAAGGAGTGATGCGTTTTGGGAAGAAAGAAAAGCTGAGTCCAAGATATATTGGTCCTTATGAAATTCTTGACAAAGTAGGAATGATGGCTTATCGATTAACAGTACCACCACATCTGTCTTCAGTGCACAGTGTGTTTCATGTTTCAAATTTGAGGAAGTATATTCCCAACCCATCGCATGTGCTGAGTTATGAGCAAATCAATTTGGCACCAGATCTGAGTTACGAAGAAAGACCCGAGAGGATTCTTCTTAGAGAGATTAGGAAGTTGAGGAATCGTAGTATTCCAATGGTTAAGGTACAGTGATCTAACCAAACAGAACGAGAAGCTACGTGGGAGACCGAATCTGATATGCATAGTCTTTTGCCAGAGTTGTTTGGTAAGAAAATTTCGAGGACGAAATTTCAATAAGGAGGGTAGAGTTGTAGCACCCCAAAATCCATAGGACCATAAATATTACCCTTTTTATTTTAAGGGCCATTTTGATATTTCAAATTCAGATTTCAGCTTAAGTTAGTTTTATTTATTTAAAACTGATTTCTTTTCATCCAGATTTGAGGCACGGAGTAGGAGGTTCCAGAAAGATTTCACCCAAGCACAAATTCGAGCAGATTTCAGATTTTGTAAATAAAAATGCTAATGAATGAGAAATGTGGTTCTTTTTAAAATATTTTGGTAAATTTCCAAATTTAAAAAGTGGTAGGGAGCTTTTAACAAATCTTTCTAAAAGGACAAAGAGTTGGTATGGTATCCCATGCCTACTCGAGTGCTTTCACCTACTGCCAATCATGTTCCCGTATATGATTGTCTACGAGAAGTTTGAGCTCATTTCATTTGCCAAGAAATTCCTTCGTTCTCCCAAATTTTCTAAGGAGTTATTCGCTTGTGCTTGAGGAGATCTTCTGTAAGGACCAGCTCTTCTTCGTGTTTTCTAGTTTAAGGCAAGTAAAAGCTGATTCCTTGCTACATCATGAAAGTATATATATTGTTTCCTGCAGTTCTGTGATTGCTTGCCTGTTTTACGCCCAAGTTTTTGCTATGTTCATGCTTCTGCTTTGTTTATTAAAATGAATGCTTCAGGTTCACATAATGTTCTGTTTTAAAACTCTCCAAATATGTTTACTATGATGGAAGTTGATTTTAAAACCACTGAGCTGTAGAGATTTGAGTTTTATATTTATGTAAGAACTTCTTCGTCCTAGGGAATGGCGGTGTCTGGACTTGACTCCCAGTAATCGACGATGCTGGTCAAATCGGGATTTTGTATCGGTTAGATAGACGGAGCTGATATCTTGGATTCTCGTTCGTGATACTGCAGCACTAGTTCTAGAAGCCAAATCTATTTTAACGCTAGCGCCAATATTCTAATATTCACATCTGTTTCAACGCTAGAGCTGTTATTTCTGTATTCGAACCTGTTACGCATCTAAACACTATTTTCCACAGTCAAATCTGTTTTCACGCTAACGATATACTTCTTGTGACAAAATCTTCTTTAACGCTAGCGATACTATTCCTATAGTCAAATCTGCTTTAACGCTAGCGATACTGTTCACATAGTCAAATCTGATTCCCACATCTGTTTCATGCTAGCGACACTATTCCCACAGCCAAATCTATTTCCACGACTGAGTCTGTTTGTACCCGAGTACTGTTTTTTTATCCAAACCTGTTCCTATACCAACGATATGTCTCCTGTAGCCAAATCTGTCGCTCAGTGAAATTTTAAAGAGAAATGAGATTTTAAAGGAAGTGAACCCCGATGATTGCTGATCCGATTTCGATCAAATAATTTTTTAAAGGAAGTAATGTTAAGTTTAAAGGATTTATGACATAGATAACAGACGGTCACCACTGAAGGGTGAGCTAGCTGTCGAAGGAATCAGTTGCCCCTTCATATTGCTAACTGAATTCAGATGTATATTGATCAAGCACCACGGACCTAAGGAGAGCTTCTAAGCTTCACACAAAAATATAGATGAGATCTGGGTTGCTTTCCCAAATATGATTTTTACGAAAGGAAATTATGTTTAACTGACTTCATTTAAACTACGATTAATTTAAGTTATGTATGTGTCTGCCTGTGCTAAGTGCTTTTTGTTATCCTCAGTTTTTACTTGTTGAGCCTCTAGGCTCATTAGCTTTTATGGTGCAAGTGAGTCAGATCTAGGGCAGACGGGAGGCGGGAGCTGAACCAGCTGTGGTGTATGTGTTAATCGAAGGCCGGCGTTTCCGTGTCACTGTTATTGTTATTGTTGTTTTTGATCTTTTGTCAAAACTTTATTATGATCCATTACAACAATAGTGAATTCATATAGAGTTCTAGTAGTTGTAATATCACATTTTGCAGCTTGTATAAAATCTGTTATTCAAATCTGCTTTCGCTATGTGCTATTTGGTGCCAATTGCTTGTATATCGGTTCAGTAAGGGAATGCAGCTTACGACCTTTCGCGTTTAGCCCTTTTATTTCTCTTGTTTATTACATTTAACTCAAATCCGTTGTTACGCATGGGTATGGGCGTCACAACTGGGGTGCCTTACATTGACGGGACTGGATTCCAGAAAAGCACTGGGATGCCTTTTCAAGCCTAGTACTATGGTTTTATAGCTTGATCAATCGACTTCAGGATTTGACGGTTCACAGTCAATAACGGAGTTTAACCAAAAATGCTTGTTTTAGAATTCTTTATATTCATATGCATGATTTTGAGGAAAATGATTTGAGAAAATTTATACCCCTTTTAACGCATAAAATTTTAGAAAAATAAAGGTATTTTAGTACAAGTGTTTTAATGAATGTGAGTGTATTATGTAGTACTTGCTATTGCCAATCTTGTACTTGTTGAGTCTTTAGACTCACTACGTTTGATTGGTGGAGATATCGCAGAGGATGAGATCGAGGGGCAGGATCCTTGAGCAGACGGCAGTCCAGCATGGCCCGGTAATAGATGTTTATTTTGGGGTCGAGATGAATATTTGATTTTTTTGAGGGAAAAAGTTTATGTTATTGCACTACTAAAATTTAGACGGTGATCATTTTATTTTGAGCATATCAAATTTTTAATTAATTTACTATTGCTGTTTTGAATTCCCAGGATTTTGGAATAATTAAGTTTATATAGTTAGGATTCTTTTGAGTATATTACCTGTTTTAAAAAAAATTCATAGCTTTTATTTCTTTAGGAAATTAGCTTTACTTTTTAAATATTAGGAATAAAGAGTTAGGGTGTTTCAGATAGTGCCTATAAGAACTAGTAGGTCATGATTAGCATATAGCATGATCCTTTCAACTCGAATATCCCGATCGGATCAACGACCATTGGTAAATCGAGAGTCGCTAGAGATCCGACAGCCATGCATACATCTTGGAGATCAAATAGTGACATCGCATGTGTTACTAGGTAAACCCATTTACTTAAAACACATCTAGTACTCTGGCCAGAGATTTGTCACACTATTATCTCCTCAGATAGAATAGGAAATCCACGCACAAGGGCGAGCAATGAATCCTCGACAACGAAGCATCGACTCCTACATGTATCGGGACCTCACCTAATCCCGTCATCTGATGACCCCAAATGAGTCGCAGAGGACCGACTCAGTTGACGTTTCGAGTAATGAGGACTAATATGTACAACCAAGTTCTCGGATTTAATCCACTCGACAAATGATAACCACTTGAAAAGTCTGAACGATGGTAGTTTGATAGATCACCAGGTCACTATCCATCTACATGTTCAGAAAATCACTATGTTTCCTACCAATGAAACGTGGTACTTTACATTGCAGATGCTAGTCTCAAGCTCGGGTGGCCCTCATCCTCTTTTGGACTATCCAATCGAATAGGAACTAGTTTAGAATACACAGGGACTATTAGATGTGTTTCATGATAGCCATCAAATCCATTTTCACATCTATCATACACTATGGTGCATTCATGGTCTTTATCCAACAATTGTAATCATAATAATGAAGATAAAGAATTCCATAAAAGAATGCGAATTGCATAAATAAATATCGTTATACATCGAGTCAACAAGAACCCACATACCACAAGTTAGCTAGTTAGACACCTACTCTAACACAGATATGTCTTCAGAGAACACGTCAGGAAATTCGTTCACTACTTCGACATCTAAAAACTTAGGTTTCTCATCTTATACTGTTGATAACGCACTAAAAAATAATCATTGATATCCTTTCCTTAGATGGCTCTGAGCTTTTAGAGCTGATATCGCTTAGGGGTTCTATCGAGTCTATCAGCTCGGAAAAAATTGAGTTTCCGCTAGATGGTTTAACCTATACGGTTCTTTGGTAAAAATATATACCTACTCCACGCGTAGTTAACTAATCTGTTTCCAAAATTAAATCAAAATCAAGCATGGGTAATACTATAAAATATGCATACACGAAATAACCCTGTAGCTTAAGCTCTATATTGCGAAATATGCTATTTGTTAATAAGATTTCTCCCGATGGTACGTTAATGCAATAACTTATCGCTAATAATTCAGGTTGTATAGGTAATTATTTAGCAACGGCTTCTGATACATAAGATGGGTTGCACCAGAATCTAACAAAGCTATAGTAGGCATATTAGTGGCAACAATGTTACCTGTAACTACTGTAGAGTCTGATTCAGTCTGATCTGCTGTCATCACATAGGATTTACTGGTGAGGAGTTGCTTAGACTGCTGGAAATTCTTAGAGATGTGGCCTGGATTACCGCATTTAACACATGTCCTGGATGACTCGCCACTGAACAGTATGATTCCTTTGACAAAATGGACAAACTGTCATGTTATTAATCTGAGGATCTGCATTGATCAGTTGGGGTTGTAGAGGTATTTGTCCCTAAGACCTCTTCTGGTTGTTGTTGGGTCTATTGGCTTGCCTCTGGTCCTTATGTTGACAGGCTTGACGATTAAGTTGGCGTTCTTCGTCAATCTCCTTCCAATCCTGCTCAGCTCGCAGGCTTTGTTAACTGCTGCTCTATAACCTATTGGTTCAACTAACCTAACGTCATGCTTCAACGTGGCTGTAATCCATCAACAAATTGACTGAGCTTCTTCTCCTCCACACCTTTTTTATTAGAGGAACACAATAACATCCTCTTTCGAACTTACGCATGTATCTCTCACTAGCATCTCCCCTTGTCTCAAAGTTAGAAACTCGCGCTTCAGCTCAGAGCGCACATCTTGCTATTTCCTGATCAGCTTGTTGTAGATATTCCGAAAATAACTTCCAAGGGCTTGATCCGGCTTTCAGCTACAAGTGGATCACCGGTACCTGAAAACTCCTGGGGACATTGAAGTCTAAAACGTTCCTGAGGGTCCTCATGACTAGATATTCGTCCTGTTGACTGGCCATTTCCTTGACTCGACTGATCAACCAAGCACTCCAACAGCTGAGACATGCTAGCTAAAACACGATTACTACTGCCTGATTCACCATCCTCTTCTATACTATCTCTTCTTCCTCTTTCTCTTCCTGACATATATCTGTACTCATAGCACAAATCAACCACAATAATATCATGAAAGAATACTGAATGCTAGAACATGAACATAAACTCACAGGTTAACTTAAGAGGCTGGCGAGAACTGTCTCAGACTGAAAGAAGTGTTTATCTCAAGGACCATGCTCTGATATCATTTGTAACGTCCCGATCCAAAAATTTTAAATAAATAAACTACGAAGGTGCAAACTGAAATACAATAACTGAATCTGGACGCAACTGCAACTTCGTAAAAAATTCAGATCACGAACTATTTAACAGATCGGATGATATACATACGTATATATATGTGTGGAGATGTATATCAAAGGGAACAAATTCATATAGATTACATGAAATAAGCTTGAAGGAATCGGAATAATTCAAAAACTATGTCTAACAAAATTTCAGATCACTAACTAGAAAACAACTCAGAGCTTAAGAGCGAAATAGAAACAGGATAAAACCTTTCAAAATGATTTCATTCAGTTTACAGCTGTATATAAATATGAAATAACTGAAACTGAATCATTACAAATTGAATTAACTCAGGTCTAAACTGAACAAAAGCATATGAGCTGAAACAACATGGAAAAATGTATGTCCATGATAAACACCCCCGATCTTATCCAGCTCGCACCAACCAGCTCTGGCTAAATCTCATCACCTGCACTTAGGAAAACTAGTGAGCCTAGAGGCTCAACAAGAAAATCTGGAGATAACAAAGGCAGATGATACATGCATAAAAATAGCTTTAAACCGATATGCTGAAAACTGAAATGCTCGAAAGCTGAACAAATCGAATGTGAAAAACTACAAACTGGTAAACTCGAAAGCTGAACATACTGAGAATACTTAAAACAATTAAAGCATTTACTGGTATTAAAGGAAATAAGCTTTAACGTAAAGTTTAATTAATTCTGTGGTTGTAAACAACCCTGCTTATTTTATGTTGAGTTATGGCGCAGAAGCTTTCCTTAGATCAAGTCGCTTGATCAAGCTCATCTTAAATCAGGCTACGACGAACTATCGCCCTTATCATTATTTTTGGAGGGGAACCTTGGTGGGGCACCCCGGTCCGTCGACCGACATACACAAGACTGCATGCTGAACGTTTGTTATCTTTGTCATAATTCACTTAAAACTTTTGAATTATACTTCCTTTAAAACTTTATGATATACAACCGGAAAACTTCTGTAATTTCTCCTTCGTCGCTTTGCCATATATCATAAAAAAAATTTCTCTGCTGAAACTTTATTTAAAATGCTTTTCTTTGATCTAGATAAGATCTTATACATATCTATTTCAAAACTCTTTTGATGTTCGAAAGTCACTGGAAGTACATCGGAGTTCAATTGAAGAAGAAACTCGAATCAGCTCAGGCTATAGAAATTAATAAAGAAACAATTGGGTATAACTTCGAATAGATTAAAGTTACACCTTCGAATCAATGATAAAGGAAAAAAGAATTAAACTTATGTAGCATCCTCAAATTTTCACTGTTAAGTCGCATGCTATAATATTATTATTGTTGGTAGTAGTAGTATTAGTTATTTCCATGATCATTATTTAATTTATTTAAATTGTTTGACAGCATTTCTTTAGAATTTTTAGTTTGATGCTACGAGATTGGACAGGAGGAGACGGGGACACCGAGGTAAAAATGCTTTAATGAAAATTTATTCTTGAGCTCACCATTTATATTTGTAAGATTTAATTTCAAAATTTAGTACTTAGGAGGGGGATGAGGAAATTATTTAAAAGTAGGTAGCACTTTTATTAGTTGATTAGCAACTTTCACACTAAAATTTTTAAGTTTCTAGAACTTTTATAAGTATGATTACAACTTTAATAAATCATACTTTTAACCTTAAAAGATCAACACAACACAACACAAACACAAAAAAAAGTAGGTTTCTCCTTTCCCCAAAGAGCCGCCACCCCTATCTTCTTCTTCTTCCCATTTTTGTCTTCTCCATCAAATCTTAGGCTCAAGCTCCATCTTAAGGCGTATTTTCCGGTGCTCCTCCATCTCTTTTCAAGTCTCATGATGTTGTGGTTGTAATTGTTTTGCATAAAAGTCAAGTACAACGTTTTTCTTTGATGCACCTTTCAATCTATTGTAAGTGCATGCATGGTCAATGAAGTATTTCATGATCTGATGTTTTTTATGTTGAAACATATTTTTCTTATGCAATTCATGTTAAATTATGTAACCCCCAAAATCCATAGGACCACATTTATGAATTTTATTAATCTTATGGGCCATTTTGGCAATTTTAAATGTTATGTGTCTGCTGAATTGTTGATATCAGCAAGTAAGATGCGCTGCGGCTGGTTCCAGCAGGTGACTCCAAGGAGCAATGCACGAGCTGGATTTTAAATCGATTGGAAAATATTTTAAGGAGGTGAAATGCTTTCTTTAGGAGAAGGTTTGGTGTTTTACAAATTAAAATTATATGAAGGGAATTTTACTAAATTTTAAAGGTGTGTCATGCTTGATTTTACAAGTAGCATGCCACTAATCCCTTTCATATAAAAACCTGTTTTTAAAGTAATATTTTCATCTTTTGCAAAGAAAAGTTTTAAAGTGTTCTTCAAAGAAATTCCAGAAGAGTTCGTGTGTTGCTCAAAAGGAGGATTTCTGCAGGAATTAGCTGTTGTCGTAAAGTTTTGTTAAAGGCAAGTAAAAGCTGATCCTTTGCTACACCATTTGAAGCATATATTGTTGTTTTTTTATGGATCTGCTTGCCTGTATGTTTAAAGTTCATGTTTGAAATGATTTAGACATGATAAGGAAAGAAAGATGGGTTCGAAAATGATGTTTTGAGGGTTATGATGCTTCCAGTATGTTTTCCAGAAAGTTATGAATGTTTTAAATGTACTGAGGATTTGAATTCATTTCAAGAAATGTTATGAATGTTCTTGTCGCAATAGCGGTAATATCAGAATTTGATAACTGTGTAATCGGTAGTTGTTGGTCGAATCATTGGTATGGTTTGATAGGCAACGGCTGATGGCATAAGTTGTTGTTTTGATATTACGAATGTCGAGTTATGTTCCAGCAGCTGTATCTACTTGTTATGATTCAGCAGCTGCATTGTTATAATGTTTACGAATGTTCTTCCTGTGGTTGTAATATCGGAATGTGATGATTGTGTAATCAGTAGTTGCTAGTTGAATCAGTATAAAGTCTGGTTTAATAGGCGACTGCTGGTAGCGCGATCATTGTTTTGATATTACAAGTGTCTTTCGTAAATTCCAGCAGATGCACTGTTCATCAGCAGGTGCGTCTTTCCTTGTTAAAACTAGCAGTTGCGTTTCCTTTGTTAGAAATCAGCAGCTGCATTGTTATCGTAAAAGTTCAGCAGCTGCATTTCCTTATTTAGAATTCAGCAGTTGTGTTATTTACATAAAATCAGCAGATGCACTGTTCACCAGCAGATGCATTCTATAGTGATAGTTCAGCAGTTGCTTTATTCGTTTCCAAGTACTGTTCATTTCAGCTGTTATTAGTCTTGCGACTGGTACTATGAATGGATTCTTGTCTTGCGACTGATTCCTATTCGTTGCGACTGGTACTGTTTATTTAGCTGGTATTAGTCTTGCGACTGGTACTATTCTTTGCGACTGGTTTTCTTTCAACCAGTTCCATTTTAACGATAAGTTTCCAGAGGTTGAATTCAATTCTCATAGAAGTTTTAAAATGGGAAGCAAGTGTTTAAAATGATGGAACCCGATGAATGTTAGAGTAGATGCCAAACTAGCCAACTTGTGGCGTGTGGGTTTATAGACTCTTGTATGAAACAGTCTTTATATATATGATATTCGCATTCTTTTATATGGCATTCTTTACTTTCATTATGTGTGTAATGATTAACAATTGCGTTGAGTAAAGACCTAGAATGCACTAAAGCGTATGTTAGATGTGATAGTGGGTATGACGGCTATCATGAAACACATTTAATAGTCGCTGTGCATTCTGAACATGTTCCTAGTCGATTGGGCCTTCAAAATGAGGATAAGGCCGCCCGAGTTCGAGACTAGTATCTGCGATGCGAAGTACCATGTTTCATTGGTAGGGAACATTGTGATGTTCTGAGCATGCAGATAGATAGTGACCTGGTGATCTATTTAACTACCCTCGTTCGGACTTTCCAAGTGGTTACCATTTATCGAGTGGATAAGTCCGAGGTCTTGGTTGTACTATTAGTCCTCACGACTCGAAACTTCATTGAGACTCTACATGATAGGCGTCTCACTTTGACCCGTTTGCCGACTCACTTGGGGTCATAAGGCGTCGGGATTGGGTGAGACCCCGATGCATGTAGGAGTCGATGCATCGTTGTCGAGGATTCACCGCTCGCAGACATGCGTGGATATCCTATGCTATCTGAGGAGATAATAGTGTATAAATCTCTGGCCAGAGTACTAGAAGTGTTTTAGGTAAATGTGTTTACCTAGTTACACTAGCGACGTCACTATTCGATCTCCAAGATGTATGCATAGCTATCGGATCTATAGCGACTCTCGATTTACCAATGGTCGTTGATCTGATCGGGATATATGGATTGAAAGGACCTTACTGTACGTTAACCACGACCAACTGGTTCTTGCAGGCACTAACAGTGATACCTAGGGGATCATGGGGCGATGTTGCTAGACGCTTTACCATGATCCGTTGGGCAGGTCCGGAATTGTGATTCCGGAGCCACAATGGTTGTGGGCCCACGGCTAGCTGTATCCCTGAACCATTGAGGGTCACACAAGTACTAGATTCGAGATTCCCGCACGGATACTCAGCTCAATGTGTTGAGCACGAGAAGAGGCTTTCGGGAAGTGCGACTTCCTAAAAGTCAACAGGGGTCAAACCGGGGTTTCCCGCTGTTGAGGGGCAAAACGGTCATTTTGCACTGGGGTTTTGAAAAATGCTTTTTCAGATCATAACATTCAGTTTTGGAAACTGAATCGATCGGTCCTATCTGATCGGCGATCGGAGTTACGATGAAGTCTCGGTGGTGGAGATGAACTGAATGTTCATCATTGGACCCGGGCCCGTTGGGCCGGTCCAAGTCCAACACTTGAGCTTATTTAATTAAGCTTAAACCTAGACTTAACAACACTTGACACAACTATCAAAACCCTAGACCTAGTGCTAGCCGCCCCTCCTCTCTCCCACAAGCCGCCGCCGCCGCCGCCGCCCGCCGTGCGCCGCCCGTCGTCGCCGGAAATTCGTTTCTGGCCAATTCGACGAGGAGAATCCGTTCGTGCTGATCTCGTTAGTCCTTATAGTGCAAGCTGACGAAGGAGTCTTGTTTCTGGTCGTGGACCGGATTGGCGATATCTACCGCAATCTACCGAGAAGAGCCGACGTTATTGTAACTACGGTTGGAGCCAGGCACAAGTGCCAGCAAGGTAGTGGTTTTGAACCCCCTATGTATGTCGATAACTGTTATTGAATTTTCGTATTGATCGTCTCCGGGCTGTTTATTCTATGTTCTTCCGCTGCCTCGCCGGGGGGCGGATCCGGATCCCCCAACAGTGGTATCAGAGACAGTGTTTTTCGGACCTGATCATACGAATTGCCATAATTGTATCTAACATTGAATTTCAGATTTGGAACGATCGGAAAGATCAACATCTCGGCCAAGCCACCGCCGCATGCGGCGGCGCTAACATGGGCACGCGATGGCGCGGGGGTCGCGCGACGATTGCGGATGAGGGATGCGCGAGCGGGCGCGCATGGCTGCGCCTAATCGCCGATCATCTTGCGCTCCTGTCCCGCACGTACGTCGCATGATCGGCCGCCCCTTCGAGTGAAGACGTTGCGACGTTGGAAGCGCGCTGGACGGCCGCTGGT
>KV014394.1:47027-69746 GCA_001598015.1 Dorcoceras hygrometricum | reverse complement strand
AGCAGAGGCCTCAGGAGCAAAAGCCTCTACAGATTCAACCTATAAGCTCAGTTCCTGCTGGTAATAATAGGCCATTATGTCCTAAATGTCAAAAGCCTCATTTGGGACAATGCAGACTTGGACAAAACGTCTGCTACAAGTGTGGATTGCCTGGACATATTTTAAAACATTGTCCAAAGTCTAAGCAGCTGGTGACCAGCAGAGCCTATGTGATGACGTCTGATCAAGCTCCTCCAGAGTCAACAGTGGTTACAGGTGAAATTATGATAGCTGGATTTACTTCTCTAGCTTTGTTAGATTCAGGAGCTACGCATTCATTCATTTCTGCTGAGTTTATTAAGAAATTATTTATCAGCCGGAACAAGTAATGATAGGATACTGTGTGTCGGTACCATCGGGGGAAAAGCTGGTATCACACGAATTGTTTAGAAGTTTAGAACTTAAACTTCAAGGGCATAAGATTACTGCTGATTTAATTGTGTTGCCAATGCCAGAGTTTGATTTGATTTTGGGAATAGATTGGCTAACTAAGTATGGGGTAGTGATTGACTTCAAACTACGAGCGATAGCTGTCAACCCACCAGGAAAAGAGTCATTCCAGTTTTTGGCCAAACATGTTAACAAAGCCCCTTCATTTATATCATCGTTAGCAGCGACTGATAGACCCCAACTGTCCACTGTAGAAGTAGCAAACGAATTCCCTGAAGTTTTTCCAGAAGATATCCAAGGATTGCTACCGGACAGGGAGTTGGAATTTTCGATTGATTTGGTTCCAGGAGCTGCTCCAGTATCTAGACCACCATATCGACTAGCTCCAACAGAGATGAAATAATTGAAAGAACAGATACAAGATCTGTTGGAGAAAGGATTTATAAGACCAAGTACTTCGCCATGGGGAGCCCCTGTTCTATTTGTTAAGAAAAAGGATGGAAGTATGAGATTATGCATAGATTACCGAGAGCTAAACAAATTGACAATTAAGAATAAGTATACATTACCTAGGATAGAAGATCTGTTTGACCAGTTTAGAGGGTCAGTAGTATTTTCCAAGATCGACTTGAGGTCTGGATATCACCAACTGAAGATTAAGGCAACTGATGTATATAAAACAGCCTTTAGAACTAGGTATGGCCATTACGAATTTTTGGTTATGCCCTTTGGACTTACAAATGCTCCATCTGCTTTTATGGATTTAATGAATAGGGTCTTCCAACCATATCTAGATCAGTTTGTAGTGGTTTTTATTGACGATATCTTAGTCTATTCTAAGACTCAGCAGGAGCATGTTCAACATTTAAGAATCGTGCTCCAGATTTTGAAAGATAAACAGCTGTTTGCTAAATTCAACAAATGTGATTTCTGGATGGAGAAAGTATCATTCTTAGGTCATATAATCTCTAAGGATGGAATAGAATTCGACCCTGCTAAGGTTGAAGCGGTTCGCGACTGGCCAGCACCGAATAATGTCATTTATCCAAGGATTCTCGAAGATTGCTGTTCCCTTGACTACGCTAACAAGAAATCAAGTAAAGTATAATTGTACAGGAGAGTGTCAAGCCAGTTTTGACAAGTTGAAGCAAGCGCTGAATGAAGCCCCTGTTTTGACAATGCCAACTGATCAAGGAAAATTTGTAATTTATACTGATGCGTCTAAGTTGGGACTAGGAGCTGTGTTGATGCAGGATCGTAAAGTTATTTCATACGCATCTAGACAGCTGAAGGATCATGAGAAAAATTATCCAACGCATGATTTGGAGTTAGCAGCTGTTGTCTTTGCCCTTAAGATATGGAGACATTATCTCTATGGGGAGAAGTGTAAGATTTTTACAGATCACAAAAGTTTGAAGTACTTCTTTACCCAGAAAGAATTGAATATGAGGTAGAGGCGATGGTTGGAGCTGGTTAAAGATTATGATTGCACAATCAGTTATCACCCAGGAAAATCAAACGTGGTAGCTGATGCATTGAGTAGGAAATCAGTAGGATTAGCGCGATTGACTGTCCAGCAGCCGTTGGCGAATGAAATTGAAAGGTTTGGACTTGAAATAGTGTCCAGCAGCAGTAGTAATATGATTTTAGGAGACCTCTCAGTAAGATCAAATTTGTTAAATCAGATTCTAGAAGGTCAGCAGCAGGACCAGCAGCTGAAGAAATGGTTCCAGCAGGATAGAGAAAGAGGCAGCAGCCTCTATTTTACAGAGGATGGAATTGTTAGGTACTTGGGCAGAATATGGGTGCCTCAAGTAGATGATTTAAGAGCTGAACTTTTGAAAGAAGCTCATACAGCTCCATATTCAGTACATCCAGGAAGTACGAAAATGTACAAGGACCTCCAGCAGTTGTATTGGTGGCCGGGAATGAAGAGGGATGTTGCTAGATTTGTAGCTGAATGTTTGACGTGTCAGCTGGTGAAGGCTGAACACCAGCGACCAGCAGGATTATTGAAGCCACTGCCGATTCCCGAATGGAAGTGGGAATTTATAGCGATGGATTTTGTGACTGGTTTACCAAGGACAGTGCAAGGATATAACTCCATCTGGGTTATAATTGATAGGCTCACTAAGTCTGCTCACTTCGTACCAGTTAAAACAACATATGAGGTGAGCAGGTACGCTGAATTGTATGTTAAAGAAATAGTGAGGCTACATGGTGTTCCAATTTCCATTGTATCAGACAGAGATACTAAGTTTACATCAGCCTTTTGGAAAAGTTTACACAAGGCTATGGGTTCAAAATTGACGTTCAGCACTACGTTTCACCCTCAAACAGATGGACAATTGGAAAGGGTGATCCAAATTTTAGAAGATTTGCTCAGAGCATGTATTGTAGATTTTTCAGCAGGTTGGGATGCAATTTTGCCGCTGGTAGAGTTTGCCTACAATAACAGTTTCCAAGCTTCGATTCAAATGGCTCCATATGAAGCTTTATATGGCAGAAAGTGTAGAACACCACTTCACTGGGATGAAGTTTGTGAAAGAGCTGGTTTGGGACCAGATGTTGTGGAGCAAACAGTAGCAGCTGTTAGAAGAATAAGAGAAAGAATGAAAACAGCTCAAAGTCGGCAGAAGAGTTATGCAGATAATCGAAGAAGGGAGCTGAATTTCAAAACAGGTGATCGAGTATTTTTTAGAATAGCTCCAATGAAAGGAGTTATGCTTTTTGGAAAGAAATGGAAGTTGAGTCCAAGGTATATTGGACCATACGAGATTTTAGAGAAGGTAGGAACGCTCGCCTATCGACTAGAGCTGCCTCCACAAATGTCAGCAGTGCACAATGTTTTTCACGTATCAGCTTTGAGAAAATATATTCCCCATCCTTCGCATGTGTTGAGTTATGAGCCAATTCATTTAGCACCAGATTTAAGCTACTAAGAGCGACCAGAAAGAATTCTCCTCCGAGAAGTTAGAAGATTAAGAAACCGTAGCATTCCTATGGTTAAGATACAATGGTCCAACCAGTCGGAGCGAGAAGCAACGTGGGAAACAGAAGCTGATATGCTAAGTCTTTACCCGTATTTATTTGGTACGTAAATTTCGAGGACGAAATTTCAATAAGGATGGTAGAGTTGTAACGCCCCAAAATCCATAGGACCACATTTATGCATTTTATTAATCTTTAAGCCATTTTGGCAATTTTAAATGTTATGTGTCTGCTGAATTGTTGATATCAGCAAGTAAGATGCGCTGCGGCTGGTTCCAGCAGGTGACTCCAAGGAGCGATGCACGAGCTATATTTTTAAATCGATTGGAAAATGTTTTAAGGAGGTGAAATGCTTTCTTTAGGAGAAGGTTTAATGTTTTACAAATTAAAATGATATGAAGGGAATTTTACTAAATTTTAAAGGTGTGTCATGCTTGATTTTACAAGTAGCATGCCACTAATCCCTTTCATATAAAAACCTGTTTTAAAAGTAAGATTTTCATCTTTTGCAAAGAAAAGTTTTAAAGTGTTCTTCAAAGAAATTCCAGAAGAGTTCGTGCGTTGCTCAAAAGGAGGATTTCTGCAGGAATTAGCTGTTGTCGTAAAGTTTTGTTAAAGGCAAGTAAAAGCTGATCCTTTGCTACACCATTTGAAGCATATATTGTTGTTTTTTTATGGATCTACTTGCCTGTATGTTTAAAGTTCATGTTTGAAATGATTTAGACATGATAAGGAAAGAAAGATGGGTTCGAAAATGATGTTTTGAGGGTTATGATGCTTCCAGTATGTTTTCCAGAAAGTTATGAATGTTTTAAATGTACTGAGGATTTGAATTCATTTCAAGAAATTTTATGAATGTTTTTCTCGCAATAGCGGTAATAACAGAATTTGATAACTGTGTAATCGGTAGTTGTTGGTCGAATCATTGGTATGGTTTGATAGGCAACGGCTGATGGCATAAGTTGTTGTTTTGATATTACGAATGTCGAGTTATGTTCCAGCAGCTGCATTGTTATAATGTTTACGAATGTTATTCTTTCTGCTGTAATATCGGGATTTGATGATTTTGTGTAACCAGTAGTTGCTAGTTGAATCAGTATAAAGTATGGTTTAATAGGCGACTGCTGGTAGCACGATCATTGTTTTGATATTACAAGCGTCTTTCGTAAATTTCAGCAGATGCACTGTTCATCAGCGGATGCATCTTCCCTTGTTAAAACCAGCAGTTGCGTTTCCTTTGTTAAGAATCAGCAGCTTCATTGTTATTGTAAATTCATCAGCTGCATTTCCTTTGTCAAGAGTTCAGCAGTTGCGTTGTATTCATAAAAATCAGCAGATTCACTGTTCACCAGCAGATGCATTCCATTGTGGTATTTCAGCAGTTGCTTTATTCGTTTCTAAGTACTGTTCATTTCAGCTGGTATTAGTCTTGCGACTGATACTATTCATTTATATACACGTGTTAGCACTTTTCTTACAGCTGATTGATTAGAGCATTCTTTGCGACTGATCGATGCGCTAACGACGTCGTTTCTTTAAGTCATAAAATATCAGCAGGTAGTCTTGTTATCCTGTCTGCTGATTACTCCAACGACATCGTTTCACTTTATATTTGTTTAAAAGACCTTGCGACTGGATTCTTGTCTTGCGACTGTTTCATATTCGTTGCGACTGGTACTGTTTATTTAGCTGGTATTAGTCTTGCGACTGGTACTATTCTTTGCGACTGGTTTTCTTTCAACCAGTTCCATTTTAACGATAAGTTTCCAGAGGTTTAATTCAATTATCAGAGAAGTTTTAAAATGGGAAGCAAGTGTTAAAAATGATGGAACCCGATGAATTACAGAAATTTCAAGGAATATTTAAAGAAATGATTGTTAAGGAACAAAAGCTATTTTAGATTATGGCATAGATAGTTACGGTCACCAAGGAGAAGGGTGAGCAGTTGTCTAGATGTCGACTGCCCTTTTCATATGAGCTATATGCTGAAACTGATATCGGGAGTCATTTTGATCAAAGTGCAAATTAGACCACATAGAACATATATGCCATGATCAACTGAAAATGATATTGAACTTAATGAGAAGCTGGGCTATCATCCCCTGTTTCTGCCATTGAATGTTTACTGAAATATTTACGAAAATGACATTGTTTATTGAAGTTCCTTAACATATGTATTGAACAGAGGTCTGCCAGCGTTTTATGAAATTGTTACTACTCAGGTTTACTTGTTGAGCCGTTAGGCTCACTGGCTTTTAAAATGGTGCAGGTACGACAACTGGGGGAGGAACAGCAGGTGAAACTTGAAACCAGCAGATGGGTGGCGTTGTGTTTATCCAAGGCCTACGTTTTTCCGTGTCTATGTTGTATCGTTTTGAATAGATTGTATTGTATTAGATCAGTAGCAACGTTTGTATATTTACTTAGAATAGCAGCTGTTGTAATCGCAATTGCAATTATCAATACAAACTGTTTTTCCGCAAATGTTTTTAGCAGTTAGCGCGCAACTTAAGTACCTGCTGATCTTTGAGCTTATCGTTTGTTTTGTTCCTTTCAAGTTATAGGAAATACAGCCTATAGAGAATTATCTTTTAGCCCTTCTTTTATTCAAAAATTTTTATTTACCCAATTCTCGTGGCCCCGTTGGGTTCGGGCGTCACAAATTCTGCCCGGGAACCCATGGAGGTGCAAGGGACGAGTGGTGGTGTCTAAGAGAGGGGTGGTCGATGGGATTTAGGGTCTTGGTTGAGGTTGGTTTAGGTTTGGGGCTCAAGGATCGGTCTAGGGTGGATATGGTAAGGTCTAGGGTCAGTATTGGGTCAGTTTGGGGTCTTGTATAGGTCCTGGAGTCGAGGGAAGTGGGTTATTGTGAGGGTCGAAGTGAAGGGTGATCCAGATTGGTGCCTGCATGCGACCAGCCGGCATGTTGGTGTCATGTAAAGCGTTCTAGGTAGTCTATGTGGTCTAGGTTGAGTCTCGAATATAGACCACTGATTTAGGGTCAAGTGTATTTAAGCAGGGAGTAATTTGGTCAAGTAATGAATTAGTTATAAATTACGGTCAGCATGTGTCCTGGCTTGTTGTCTGTGCGCAAAAACAATAAAGTTTTTGGGGTCGGATAGATTGCTCTAGGTGGTCTGTATGGTCGAGGTTGAGTCCAGATGATATCCCATTGAGTTAGATTCGTTTAGGTTCAAACAGAGGGCTATTTGGTCAATGAATAAATTATTTATGTTTTTACGGTGTTGTCGCTCACACTGCATCTCGTTTGGGCGATTTTTGGTAATTCAAGTTTTGGGTTCCTAGGGCAGCCAATTGACATGAATTGACTATGTTAATTTCTTTAAAGCATTTTTCATGATGTTTTAGCAACTTTTGCAAAATTTCAATGATTTATGTATTTTTACGAAAATTTGAGCGAAAGGAAAGATGAGGTTTTGGAGGCAAGATAAACCTTTAGAAGCTTGAGGTGAGAAAATATTTTTGAATGAGGTGAATTGATTGCGGTTGTTCTTTGATGGATATGGGGCCGAGATACGTCTCATTTAGCCATATCAAACGACGGGTATGGGGCCGAGAGACGTCTCGTTTAGCCATGCCAAGCTGACGCGTAATGGACTTCGGATAAGTACTAGGGTACCTTACAATCGACGGGTAGATTCCAGATAAGTATGGGGATGCTATATCAGCCTAGTACTATGGTTTATAGCTTGATCAAGCGATTTGAGGAAGATAAACCACAATTCAAAAATGGAGTTCATAAGAAAAGTATTTATGCTTTTAAACCCATGAAATTTGATTTGATTAGACATATTTTGAATTGCATGTAGCTGTATATTTAGTATTCGTTATTTATAAACTTTGTAATTGTTGAGTTTTTAGCTCACTACGGTTGTTTGGTGCAGATGGGTTTGAACTGGGGACTGAGGGAGGATTCTTGAACCAACTGCAGTACAGCGTGACACACAACCTGTGAGGACTAGAATTGCTAAGCACGACTTGTTAGCTAAATAGATTTGGTTTAGAATTAGCTAATTGAGTTTCTGAGTATCGGGTTTTTATATTTGAAGACATGGTGATTTTTAGAATTTCAGATTTGAGTGAAATCTAGATGTTCAGATGTGTCCTGGTGTGTTTGCGTGAGTTATCTCAAGTAGGGAGCGAAACGTTGTCGTTAAGGTGCTAAGCAGATATGGTGTTGCTAGAGAGAATGCGACATCGTATTGCCTATTCAGACTTGGCGCTAGTGAGTGAGATCTGTTTAGCGGGCGTGAGCTTCTACTCGAGGAAGTCAGTGATGGTCAGTGGTTCTGAGTTGTTCAGATGTCAACGAGGTCAACGGTACTGCGTAGACCAGTGCGTTTGACGATGCAGATGTGACCAAGATCCGAGGAGCTTTTGCGGGATCTATTGAGAGAGCTAACTCCGATGCTACGTCGTTTTGATAAGTAAGAGCGACGTCGTTTTGGTATTGTAAAAGAACCAGATCCGAGAGGCTTCTGCCTTAGAATGAAAGATGATCAATACCAAGATCTGAGTTGGGGAGAGATCTGAATTAGTCGATGATGACTTCTGCTGTAGTTCAGACCTGGGGATTTAAATGTAAGTGTCGATCAACACTTATAATATTTTCGAACCTTATGTTCCTTATCTTCATCCTCGATAACCCTCGATAGTTACTATTCACCCGAACCCTATTTACATCGATTGCCATCGTTTTTAGCCTCCGTTTGGAGCAAGATTGTCAGGCCTCGTGCTCACAACAAAGTAAAATCACACAAACACAAGAGGAAGCTACTAAAAAACGGGTAAAATTTTTGCTTTTGGCCTGACGGTTTAAAACGATATAATTTACTACAATACTTAAAGTAATCCCAGTTTACGAAATCAATTAACAAAGGCTACAAGCCCAGGACAACAGTACAACATAAACATGTATCAGATACCTGGTAACAACCACAACCGAGTACCACAAATACAACAAGAGCACAGGGCATCCCCTGCTAACTGTACTGATACATAAATATATGCTATACGCTACTGGGATACTCTAACCACCTCTGGGGCACCTCTAGCTGGGTCAGCTCCACGACCAGCTGGATAACCTGAACAACAAAACAGGCAAGGAACACAAACCAAGCCCCAGAGGGACATGAGGTCAAACTCCAGTTCGGAGAGCAACTATAAAACAGCAGTAAACAGCAAGAATAAAATGCAGATTCTATGCATGAGACACAGAACAACCTCTGAAGGCTACAACCGAAGAGGATCCAAGGAACTCAATGCACAGCTCAATGGAATCTGCAACAAACAGTGGCCACGGGGTGTGTTCAAAGTGTGGTAATGAGCCACTCGCCTTGACACCACACCCGAATACCAGATGCATCAAACAGCTCGACCTGCCGTTGCCCAACCTATGAACTGTGGTAGTTAACCACTCGGCGCATAGGGGCTAACAAACCCAACAGGGAGATGAGAGTGCGGTATCGCCGCTCGCCCTCGCATCCTGGTAAGAACAGAGCAACAACCAAACAATGGCTGAAAAACCTGAACTGAGATGATAATACGTGTATGCAACATGCTGGAATAACAAGCATATAACCATATGCAAAACAACAACCTCAACAGCACGCATACACAACATAACTCACGACCATCTCACAAAACAGCAATCTCACAAGGCAACTACACACAGCAGCCACAAAAAATCCAGCAACTACAATTTATCCAAGCCATACACTCGCTGCATTTACAAGCTCAACCCGTACCTTCCAATTCTATGCAACGATTACCACAATACAGGCTCGAGAAATCTGATTCCAACACCTGCTAAACACATGCACAACAGATCTCAGGCAAGCTAACAGAAACTCACGGCCAACTATCAAAGCTCACGGCTGGTAGCTAAGCTCAACCAGAAATCAGTCCTACCAATACAACTTAAAAGGATGCTTAATTCAAGGCTAGGAACAAGATTTCAAAGCTAAATCGAAAGGCTACCTGCACACGCACAAACGCATGAACGAAACAACAACTTCGTTCTTCTGCTCTAGCCTATTACAGCCTCAAAAAATGGTGTAGAAATGAAAGAGCTTGACGAGAGGAGTCCAACGCTACCTCGCACGTCCAAATGATGGCCGGAAACGATGGGAATTCGCCGGAGAAGCTCACGGTGAACAGTACCCGAGGGTTTGAGCTAAGAATGAAAGTCGGGAGGAAATATTTCTCTAAGTATGGAATCTGGTTTAAAATAATTGAAGGCCAAAGCTTCCAATATATACACACGAGAAATCTGTTTAATACAACCACCGATAGAAACAAATTTCAAGACTTCTGAACGCACAACACAACGAACAACAGATTCCACATCAATCCAATGCATGCGCTAACAATGCTTAAAACTCCCAAAACAAGGTCGCTCTAAAACCAGCTTCCAATATATACACACGAGAAATCTGTTTAATACAACCACCGATAGAAACAAATTTCAAGACTTCTGAACGCACAACACAACGAACAACAGATTCCACATCAATCCAATGCATGCGCTAACAATGCTTAAAACTCCCAAAACAAGGTCGCTCTAAAACCACGGAGAAATCTGATCTCTAAAACCACACGCGAGAGAAATCTGAAAACCGAAATCGTTAAAAGCTGGAGAAATCTAGAACTAACGCTACTAAGATCTGAACAACAGCAAACACGCTAATCGTTAAAACGACGTCGCACAGCACCACGGGTGAAATCTGATTGCTAACGCTAAACGCAAATCTTAGGCCACAGATCTCTCCCGCAAGCGTTCACCAAAACGGCGCCGTAACAAATTATCAATACGACAGCGTATTGCGCTCAACACAAAACACGCGGGGAAGATTTCTAAATCTGATCCTAGCGCTATCGAAATATCAGATCTCTCCTAAAAGACGACGTAAAAACTTCTACGGTACAAAATGCGCTGCGCAGACCTCTATATACAAGCGCAACAAATCTCACCTAACTACGTGACATCCAGACCTCACGAAAACGACGGCATGTTGATCTTGCGCTACCTTACGCGCTGCGACCATATTTATCAATAAATCCGACAGATCACACCAACAATTCAGATTTCTCACAAAATCAGATTTTAAACTCGAAAATTCCAAAATTTCCAGAATTTCTGTAAATGTGAATTCTGATCCGAAAATGCAAACAAAACCTTCAAAAAGAATTCCGAACACCCAGAATTCCTCAAAAACCGATTAATCCAACAGTTAATCTTTTATTAATTTTAGGTCTCACATTTCTCCCCACTAAAAAGGATTTCGTCCTTGAAATCACACAACAATTCTGAAAATACAACACAACAACAGGACTCCAAAACAGAAAAATCTCCCAACACATGGCCAAGAGTTCCAGATAACTGAGCAAGCAAATAACAACAACTAGGAAAGAATTACAACCAAAGCTACAACTACTGGGAATCTAGCATAACAGCTACTCAAACAGATGCGGCCACTCGCGCTTCATCATTTCCTCCAACTCCCATGTAGCTTCTTCCCTGCCATGCTTGCTCCATTGCACCATCACCAACGGAATGGTTTTGTTCCTCAATTGTTTCTATTTTCTATCAAGGATTTGCAAGGGATATTCCTGATAGCTTAACGTCTGATCTAGCTCTACCTCTTCAGTTCTAAGCACATGAGACGGATCTGGCTCATACTTCCTCAACATGGAAACATGAAAGACATCATGTAGAGAAGATAATTCTGGAGGCAACAACAGCCTATATGCCAAAGAACCAATCTCTCAACAATTTCATACGGTCCAACATAACGAGGGGCTAACATTCCCTTGTGTCCAAAGTGCATAACACTGCGAAACGGAGAAACTTTGAGAAATGCTTGATCACCAACCTGAAACTCTAGAGGTCGACGCCTCTTATTCGCATAACTAGCTTGGCGATGCTGGGAAGCTTTCATCCGCTGTCAAATTAGATCAACATGATCCTTCATTTGCTGCACAAAGTCTGGGTCAGATAGCTGCTTCTCCACCACTTCTTCCAACATACTGGCGATCTGCACTTCCTGCCATACAAAGCCTCAAACGGCGCCATGCCAATCGTCACTTGATAGCTGTTATTGTAGGAAAATTCCACCAAAGACAACGCGTCTTGCCAGCTACCACCAAAATTCATCACAACAGCTCGTAACATATCCTCCAACGTCTCGATAGTTCTCTCAGATTGGCCATCTGTCTGAGGGTGATACGCTGTACTCATAGCCAATCTGGTACCTAGAGATTCTTGCAGACTCTTTCAAAACCTGGAAGTAAACCCTTGGATCTCGGTCTGTAACGATCGAAACAGGCACACCGTGCAGTCTAACCATAAAATCCACGTACAGTTTCGCCATTTTCTTCAACGAGAACGTCATTCCATAGGAAATAAAATGTGCAGACTTCGACAATCTATCGATTACAACCCAAATCGTATCGCAATCTCTGCTGGAACGAGGCAAATGCGTAAAAAAATCCATCGCTATGTGCTCCCTATTCCATTGTGGCACTTCCAAACTCTGCAACTCACCACCGGGTCTCATCCTCTCAGCCTTAACCTGCTGACAGTTCAAGCAACGAGCCACGAAACCAGCAACGTCACACTGTTGATAGATTCATCAACAGTACTTATAAACGAAATCTTCTTCTTCTTCTTCTTCTTCTTGCGACTGCTAACAGATTCGTCAGCAGTACTTATAAACACGACTGCTGATAGATTCATCAGCAGTACTTATAATTGCTTCCTTTTCTTCTTCTTGAATAGTGACTGTTGATAGATTCATCAACAGTACTTATAAACGAAATCTTCTTCTTCTTCTTCTTCTTCTTGCGACTGCTAACAGATTCGTCAGCAGTACTTATAAACACGACTGCTGATAGATTCATCAGCAGTACTTATAATTGCTTCCTTTCTTGCGCTTCCAGCTGATCTTCATCATCTGGAACTTAATCTTCAGCGCGCTTCTCTTTTCCTGTTCCAGCTGGTTCACTTGCTCTTTAGCGCTTGCAGCTGATCTTCATCATCTGCTGGATTATTATGTTCCAGCTGGTTCAACTTTGGCCATCGCCTGATTACAAACAACTGAATCAACTCTGGACGTCTCCATCGCTAATTCAACTGCTGATTCAAGAACATCAAACCAACTGCTGAACATTTATAATGTGAACCATCTGCTGAATATATTCTTGACCTGAAATCTGCGCACTTAGAATAGAATTGTTAGAATAACAACAACAGGTTTTGTGTAATTCAAAACTTAATTAGGATCTGTCAAAACAGATCCAACAGGCGATGTTGCTAGACGCTTTACCATGATCCGTTGGGCAGGTCCGGAATTGTGATTCCGGAGCCACAATGGTTGTGGGACCACGGCTAGCTGTATCCCTGAACCATTGAGGGTCACACAAGTACTGGATTCGAAATTCCAACACGGATACTCAGATCAATGTGTTGAGCACGAGAAGAGGATTTCGGGAAGTGCGACTTCCTAAAAGTCAACAGGGGTCAAACCGGGATTTGACTCTGTTGAGGGGCAAAACGGTCATTTTGCTATTTGGGGTTTGATGATCTGAAAAATTGTTTTTCACATCATAACATTCAGTTTTGGAAACTGAATCGATCGGTCCGATCTGATCGGCGATCGGAGTTACGATGAAGTCACAGCGATAGATATCGTCATTTGGACCCGGGCCCGTTGGACCGGCCCAAGTCCATCTTTAAGTCTATATATTTAGACTTAATGGCTTCATTAATTAACAACTCAATACTAGGCTTATCAACCCTAACCCTAAGCAAACCGCCGCCTCCCTTCTCTTCTCTCGCCGCCGCCGCCGTGCCAGAGAGGTAACACGCTAAACATCCTATGAATGTCGTAGAATGTAGATCTGTTTTTCGTATTGATCGCCTCCCGGTTCTATAATTTTTGTTCTTCCGCTGCCTGACCGGGGGGCGGATCCGGATCCCCAACAGTTCTCCAGCCCTGACCTTTAACTTCAACTCGTGGATGGAAGGATCAGTCCTTTGAGCCACTCGAATACTAGAAACAATCTGTGGCTCCACTCGAAAAGAAGAAACACAACACAATCCTCAGTCGGGTATAATCTCCAACCAGTAGTATTAAGATGCTCCTGATCCTTAGAAATATACAGCGAAGCAAGCATCTCACTAGCCTTCCTGCTCAAAGCATCGGCCACTACGTTCGATTTTCCAGGCTGATACTTGATCTCGCAATCAAAGTCCTTCAGTAGCTCCATCCAACGACGCTGTCTAATATTCAAATCAGGCTGTGAAAACAGATACTGAAAACTTTTGTGGTCTGAGTACACCACAAATTTCTCGCCATACAGGTAATGACGCCAGATCTTCAACGCAAAGACCACGACTGCTAGCTCCAAATCATGGACTGGATAACGAGTCTCATGCGGTTTCAACTGCCGCGAGGCATACGCAATGATTCGACCATTCTGCATCAAAACACAGCCCAATCCATTGAGCGAAGCATTAGAACAAACAACAAAACCACCTGATCCGGACGGCAGAGCCAACACAGGTCCAGTAGTCATTTTCTCCTTGAGCAATTGAAATACATTCTCGCATTGCTCAGTCCACACAAACCTCTTGTCCTTCTGAGTCAATTGAGTCATCGGCTTTGCTATGCTAGAAAATCCTTCAATGAAACGATGGTAATAGCCAGCCAAACCCAAGAAATTGCGAATCTCCGACACATTCCTGTGACGCTCCCAGTTCAAAACAGCATCAACCTTACTGGGATCCATCGAAATCCCCTCGGCTGAAATAACATGACCTAGAAAAACGACGCGGTCCAACCAAAACTCGCACTTGGAGAATTTAGCATACAGCTGCTGGTCTCTCAACGTCTGAAGGACAATTTGCAAATGCTCCTTATGCTCCAAAGGAGTCTTAGAATATACCAAGATGTCATCAATGAACACTATCACGAACTGATCTATGAACTCTTTGAAGACCCGGTTCATCAGATCCATAAAGACTGCAGGCGCGTTGGTCAACCCAAACGGCATAACCAAGAACTCAAAGTGTCCGTACCTCGTACGAAAGCAGTCTTTGAAACATCTTGATCTCTTACTCTCAGCTTATGGTACCCTGATCGCAGATCAATCTTCGAATACTCCGCAGAACCTTGCAGCTGATCAAACAGATCATCGATCCTGGGTAAATGGTACTTTTTCTTAACAGACGCTTTATTCAACTGACGGAAATCAATGCACATCCGCATTGAGCCATCCTTCTTTTCACAAACAAAATGGGCGCTCCCCATGGCGAGATTCAAGGTCGGATTAAACCTTTCTCTAGCAAATCGTCCTGACGGAAATCAATGCACATCCGCATTGAGCCATCCTTCTTTTCACAAACAAAATGGGCGCTCCCCATGGCGAGATTCAAGGTCGGATTAAACCTTTCTCTAGCAAATCGTCCAACTGCACCTTGAGTTCTCTCAACTACACAGGCGCCAGACGATACGAGGCACGAGAAATCGGAGCTGTGCCAGGCACCAGCTCTATGCTGAAGTCAATCTCCCTCCTCGAAGGAAAACCAAGAATCTCCTCCGGAAACACATCGAGAAAATGTCGCACCACGGGAACGTCACTGAGCTGCACACGAGAAGAACAAGACGCATCCAAAGCGTAGATCATGAAACCAGCATTCCCTAAGGACAACAAACTGAACATCTCCATCGCTGAGACAAACGGGATCTTCGATCGAGTGTCCTGGCCGTAGAAGTCCCACTTCTCGCCAGACAGAGGCATAAAACGCACAATCCCATGAAAACAATCCACGGAGGCCCTATAGTTAGACAACACGTCCATCCCAACGATATAATCGAAATCCCGCAACATCAGACAGATCAAATTCGCCACCAACAAATGCGCCCCAAATCTCAAAACGCCATCTGTCAGGCCTCGTGCACAACACAGAGTCAAAACACGCAAAACATAGTGGAAGTACTTAAAAAGTAGCTAAAATTTTTTCGTTTTTGTCCTGACGAAGAAAACATAATTTAAAACACTGTCATACTAAAAATAATCCCAGTTAACACATAATCAAAATAACATAGTATCATTATAAGAATACAACACTGCCCAACGGCCAAATACAACAGCTGAAAACCATAAGTCACAGACAGACTAATAACTATATAAGCCTAAGCACCAGCCGGGACATCCCACCCGCGGAGATACCGGTGCAATAGATATTATACATAACTGGGACACTCTAAACACCTCCTGGGGCATCTCCAGCTGGATCATCTCCACGACTAGCGGAACAACCTGGGAAGCCTGAACAACAAGTAGGCAAAAAAAACAAACCAGCCCCAGAGGGACATGGGGTCAAACCCCAGTACGAAGAGCAGTATAATACAGCAAAAGGATACATCATGCAATGTATAATGTCGTGCCAATGCATGAGCGGTACAAAGAATCAGTGGTAACAACCGGAAGTCCAAACAAAACCGTAACAACAACAATGTGACACATCACCGAGCTTCGGAAGCTACCCGATCGCACCCAGTGGAAAATAGAGTGGCTCATCACCGCACCTGCGCGGAAGCCACCCGCCAGGTCGCACGGAATTTCAAGTGGACACAACCACCCACCAACCTCTATCCAGGTCACTGCAACTGAGGACTGGGAACAACGCAACCAACAGCCTCCAGCTGCTGCAACTGAGGACTGGGAACAACTCAACCAACATCCCCCAGCTGCTCTCAATCGTGGTTATGCAACACCGCACCGCACCACGAGAGAAGAGCTCAAACCAGAGCAACATATCACAGCTATCAAAGGGCTCGAAGGCTCAATATGCTATGCAGATGCAGTATCATGCTCACATGATGCATGTACGTGAAATACCAATAAACACATCAAAGGCATTTAACTAAACGCATGCACAACAATTCATCAGATAAGAAATCAGGCATACTGGAACCACCTTAAACTGCAACAGGTAACACACCAGGCAATTCCAGACAATAGACTTACAGAACACATACCACCATGCCTCCACAAAAAATACCAGGAATAATTATACCACTCATATAGAACATTCCCATGCCTATATCTCAGCTGAAATACAAGCTCAATTCGTACCTTTACAAGGCAATTACCTCACGCAGATTTCTCCAAGAAACGATACCAACAACCTGTTCAACTATGATTCCTCACGGGTCTTATGCAAAACTCTACAAATCTGCCCGGAAGCTAGAATCTGTTAAGGCACCTGGCAAATCAGTTCAACAACTGAATTACTAAACACCACAATCTACGGCCCGAACAGAAATCTGGTCCTAACACCTAACGAGGGCTTAACAACAAGAACCATACTTAAAATGGTACGAAACCACTTACCCAGAAGCTCAAACGGAGCTGGCGAACTATCGACTGGAATCGCGAATGTCAGGCCTCATGATTACAATAGATAAACACATGCGGAAGCTATCAAAAAGTGGGTAAAATTTTCGCTTTTAGGCCCGACGGTTTTAAATATATAATTTAAAATACAACGATACTTAAAATAAGTTTCCCAAATCATAAACAATCCACAATAAAGCATACATAATTCAAACATGTATCATATTCCCCTACGGGTACAACAACAAAGCGCAGGGCATCCCCCTGGCTAACTGATACATATATATATATATGCTATATGCTACTGGGACACACTAGCCACCTCCTGGGGCACCACCAGCTGGGTTGAAACCACGACCAGCTGTAGAACATGGGTTTCCTGAAAATAACGAAACAAAGAAACAAACCAAGCCCCGGAGGGACATGGGGTCAAATCCCAGTACGGAGAGCAATAATACAACAGAAATAAACAGCAAGGAATAAAATGCAGATGCTATGCATGAGACGCCGAAGAACAATGGAAAGCTCGACCTACAAGGGAGCTAAGGAACTCAAACATAGCTCCAAGAATTACCAACAACAGACAGTGGCCACGGGTGTGTTCACAGTGTGGTTGTGAGCCACTCGCCATGATACTATACCTACTTACCGGATGCATCAAACAACTCGACCTGCTGTTTCCTCGCCCATAAACTGTGGTATTTAACCACTCGGCGCATGGTGGCTACGATCCCAACAGGGAGATGAGAGTGCGGTATTGCCGCTCGCCCTCACATCCTGGTAAGAAATAATCAAAAATACAACAATGGTACAAGGGCTACCAAAACTGGAAAGGAATACCATGCGTGTATGCAACATGCGGAAATGCAAGCATATAAACATATGCGACGCAGCAAATACACAATTAGCATACACAATCCTCAACAGGACACAACCAGCACGCACGGCAATTCCACATACCAGCGACTACAATTCATCCAAGCCATAACTTCGCTGTAAAATAAGCTCAAATCCGTACCTTATACTGTGCAACAACTAACCCTGCGAGAAATCTCGAAGACTCTGGTAAAAGCCTGTTAAACACACGGCATACACAACGTAAATCTAACAGGTTGCTAAACTAGCTCACGGCTGGGAGTCTCACTCGACCAGCTTCTCCATAAACCTCAACAATTACATAGAAAGCTTAAAAACTATGGCTAGGAACAAGGTCTCACCGAAAACTATAACGTTGCTCTACCAAATCGACGCAACACTCGAACGGCAGCAACTTCGTGTTCCTCGACTAGCCAATTACATCTTCTAAAACTGGTATGAGTTGGAAGAGCTTCTCAAGAGGAGTCCAACGCTACCTCGCACGAGCAAAACAACCACCGGAAACGACGGGAAATCGCCGGAAAGCTCACGGCTGAACAGTGTTCTAGGGTTCGAAAGATAAGGAACGAAAGGCTGGAAATATTTGCTAAGTATGGGAAATGATATCACAAAATCGAAAACCAAGTCTTCCTATAAATAGCACTTGCAACGACTGGAAATCAATACCAATAATTGTCCACCGACAAAACCAGTAGACGCCAACAATTCCCCAAACCAGCAGACGCAAGAACCAACAGCTGATCTCCCCAACAATCGCTAAAATAACTAACGGCTGGTTCTCCAAAACGGCGTCGCACCAACTTACTCAATCGATGTCGCATACTATACCAGCAGCTGAGTATCCAGACGCAAGAACAAAACAACGCAACGCTTCTCTCTGCTGGTTCCAGTCGCAACCTCAAAACGCAGCGTTGCAACTAATTCAAACGACGTCGCTCCACTGACGTCATCCAGTCGCTAGCTCTCGCGAAATATCAGCAGCAAGCAATAGCGGCGAAACTCACTCGCAGCTGGACTCCCAGTCGCAAAAACGAAACGACGACGCATCCTCTTTGAGCTACAGGAAAGTTGACCCGCGTTGACATCTACATCTGCTGAACAACCAGCAGACACACATACCAAATCTACCAGCTGGTACCAGACGCAACATCGAAACGACGTCGCGCCAACTAATCTAAACGCAGTCATTTTGATCCTCAACGCAAATACACTAACGCATCTGCTGATCTCAACACGCGCAACCAGACTTCACGCAAACGACGGCGTTTCAAGAATCTCGCGCTAAAACACGCTTCGACTGGTTTTGCCACCGACCAGCCGCTAGCTCTCAACACCAGCTGACACGTCACCCAGGAGGTACCCCAGTATGCGAAAAATACAAAATCTCCAGAATTGCTCAACACACGAAATGGAACCCGAAAATGCAACTCAAACACTCAAATGGAGATCTTAAACCAGCAGAACTTCTATTTATCGATTCATTCCAACGATAAATCTTGATTACAAAACCAGGTCTCACATTTCTCCCCCACTAAAAAGGATTTCGTCCTCGAAATCAAACAACAATTTTGAAAGCGCTACACAACAACTGAAACTCGAAGCAACAACAAGAAACTAAACAGAAACTCGCCCAACACAAGGCCAAGAGTTCAAGATAACTGAGCAAACAAGTCACAACAACTAAGGAAGGAAAACAGCAAAAACTACTAGCTATTGGAAAATATAGCTCGACAGCTACTCAAACAGATGCGGCCACTCGCGCTGCATCTTCTCTTCCAGCTCCCAAGTAGCTTCTTCCCTACCATGCTTGCTCCACTGCACCATTATTAAAGGAATGGTCTTATTCCTCAACTGTTTCTCTTTTCTGCCAAGGATCTGCAAAGGGTATTCCTGATAGCTCAACGACTGATCTAGCTCTACCTCGTCAGTTCCAAGAACATGAGACGGATCTGGCTCGTACTTCCTCAACATGGAAACGTGAAAGACGTCATTCAGAGAAGATAATTCGGACGGCAACAACAGACGATACGCCAAAGGGCCAATCCTCTCGACAATATCATACGGACCAATGTAACGAGGGGCTAACTTTCCCTTGCGTCCAAAGCGCATCACACTACGAAACGGAGAAACCTTGAGAAATACACGATCACCAACCTGAAACTCAAGAGGTCGACGCCTATTATTCGCATAACTGGCTTGGCGATCCTGAGCAGCCTTCATCCGCTGTCTGATAAGATCCACGTGATCTTTCATCTGCTGCACAAAGTCAGGGGCAGATAGCTGCTTCTCCCCCACTTCTTCCCAACACACTGGCGATCTGCACTTGCGGCCATACAAAGCCTCGAAAGGCGCCATGCCAATCGTCACTTGGTAGCTGTTATTATACGAAAACTCAACCAAAGACAACGCGTCTTGCCAACTACCTCCGAAATCCAACAAAACAGCACGTAACATATCCTCCAATATCTGGATAGTTCGCTCAGATTGGCCATCTGTCTGGGGATGATATGCGGTACTCATAGCCAACCTAGTGCCCAAAGCTGTCTGCAAACCCTTCCAAAATCTGGAAGTAAACCTCGGATCTCGGTCAGACACGATTGAAACAGGCACACCAAGCAATCTAACAACAAAATCAACGTACAACTTCGCCATCTTCTTCAACGAGAAGGTCATCCCAAGGGAATGAAGTGCACAGACTTAGACAAACGGTCTACAACTACCCAAACAGCATCGCACCCTCGGCTGGAACGAGGCAAATGCGTTACGAAATCCATCGCAATGTGCTCCCAATTCCATTGGGGCACCTCTAAACTCTGCAACAGACCACCAGGTCTCATCCTTTCGGCCTTTACCATCTGGCAATTCAAACAACGAGCGACAAAACCAGCAACATCGCTCTTCAGGCCAGCCCACCAAAGTGCGGCTTCAAAGCATGGTACATCTTCCGTGCACCAGGATGAACACTATGTCTGCTACAGTGCGCTTCACGAAGGATCTCTTCCCTCAAATCAATCAAATTGGGCACAGCCAACCTGCCCCGGAAACGCAAACAACCATCGGACTAGACAGAATAGTCCTCAAGTTCGCCAGCCCTAACTTTCAACTTCAACTCGTGGATTGACGGATCGGTCCTCTGAGCTGCTCGAATGCTAGAAACAATCTGCGGTTCCACTTGAAAAGATGAAACCATTACACAATCCTCAGCCGGGTAAAATCTCCAACCCGTAGTGTTAAGATGCTCTTGGTCCTTAGAGATGTACAGCGACGCAAGCATCTCACTTGTCTTCCTGCTCAAAGCATCAGCCACTACGTTCGACTTCCCAGGCTGGTATTTAATCTCACAGTCAAAATCCTTAAGTAGCTCCATCCACCTACGCTGTCTCATGTTCAAGTCAGGCTGCGAAAACAGATACTGCAAACTCTTGTGGTCGGAGTACACCACAAACTGCTCGCCATACAGGTAGTGACGCCAGATCTTTAACGCAAAGACCACCGCTGCTAACTCCAAATCATGAACTGGGTAACGAGTCTCGTGCGATTTCAACTGCCGCGAGGCATACACAATGACTCTACCATTCTGCATTAACACACAACCCAATCCATTTAGCGAAGCGTCAGAACAAACAACAAAACCACCTGATCCGGACGGCAAAGCCAACACAGGCGTAGTAGTTAACTTCTCCTTGAGCAGTTGAAAAGCATTCTCACACTGCTCAGTCCAAACAAACCGCTTATCCTTCTGGGTCAATTGGGTCATCGGCTTAGCTATAGAAGAAAACCCCTCAATGAAACGACGATAATAGCCAGCCAGACCTAAGAAACTGCGAATCTCAGACACATTTCTCGATCTCTCCCAGTTCAACACCGCATCCACTTTACTGGGATCCACAGAAATGCCATCCGCTGAAATGACATGGCCCAGAAATACAACGCGTTGCAACCAGAAATCGCACTTGGAAAACTTCGCATACAACTACTGCTCTATCAACCTCAGAAGAACCATCTCCAAGTGATCCTTGTGCTCCGTCGGTCTGGGTCAATTTGGTCATCGGCTTAGCTATAGAAGAAAACCCCTCTATGAAACGACGATAATAGCCAGCCAGACCTAAGAAACTGCGAATCTCAGACACGTTTCTCGGTCGCTCCCAGTTCAACACAGCATCCACTTTACTGGGATCCACAGAAATGCCATCTGCTGAAATGACATGGCCCAGAAATACAACGCGTTGCAACCAAATCTCGCACTTGGAAAACTTCTCATACAACTGCTGCTCTCTCAACCTCAGAAGAACCATCTCCAAGTGCTCCTTGTGCTCCCTCGGAGTCTTCGAGTAAACTAAGATGTCGTCAATAAAAACAATCACAAACTGATCTATGAACTCTCGGAAGACTCGGTTCATCAGATCCATGAAGACTGCCGGCACGTTTGTCAACCCAAACGGCATCACCAAAAACTCAAAATGTCCGTACCTCGTACGAAACGCAGTCTTCGCGACATCTTGGTCTCTTACTCTAAGCTGATGGTACCCGGAACGAAGATCAATCTTAGAATACACCGCAAAACCTTGATCAAACAGATCATCAATTCTCGGCAACGGGTACTTATTCTTCACGGTGGCTTTATTCAACTGACGAAAATCAATGCACATCCGCATTGAGCCATCCTTCTTCTTTACAAACAAAATGGGCGCTCCCCACGGTGACATACTAGGGCGAATGAAACCCTTCTCCAGCAAATCATCTAACTGAACCTTGAGTTCTCTCAACTCCGCAGGCTCTAGACGATGCGAGGCACGAGAAATCGGAGCTGTGCCTGGCACCAACTCTATGCTGAAGTCTATCTCCCGCCTCGGAGGAAAACCAGGAATCTCCTCCGAAAACACGTCGGGGAAGTGTCGGACCATGGGAACGTCACTAAGCTGAACACTTGAAGAAGAAGACGCATCCAAAGCGTAGATCATAAAGCCAGCATTCCCCAAAGACAACAAGCTAAACATC
>KV014394.1:7107-44025 GCA_001598015.1 Dorcoceras hygrometricum | reverse complement strand
CATGCGGGAATGCAAGCATATAAACATATGCAACGCAGTAAATACACAAATAGCATACACAATCCTCAACAGGACACAACCAGCAGGCACGGCAATTCCACATACCAGCGACTACAATTCATCCAAGCCATAACTTCGCTGTAAAATAAGCTCAAATCCGTACCTTATACTGAGCAACAACTAACCCTGCGAGAAATACCGAAGACTCTGGTAAAAGCCTGTTAAACACACGTCATATACAACGTAAATCTAACAGGTTGCTAAACTAGCTCACGGCTGGGAGTCTCATTCGACCAGCTGCTCCATAAACCTCAACAATTACATAGAAAGCTTAGAAACTATGGCTAGGAACAAGGTCTCACCGAAAACCAGAACGTAGCTCTACCAAATCGACGCAACACTCGAACGGCAGCAACTTCGCGTTCCTTGACTAGCCAATTACAGCTTCTAAAACTGGTATGAGTTGGAAGAGCTTCTCAAGAGGAGTCCAACGCTACCTCGCACGAGCAAAACAACCACCAGAAACGACGGGAAATCACCGGAAAGCTCACGGCTGAACAGTATTCTAGGGTTCGAAGGATAAGGAACGAAAGGCTGGAAATATTTTCTAAGTATGGGAAATGATATCACAAAATCGAAGACCAAGTCTTCCTATAAATAGCACTTGCAACGACTGGAAATCAATACCAATAATTGTCCACCGACAAAACCAGTCGATGCCAACAATTCCCCAAACCAGCAGACGCAAGAACCAACAGCTGATCTCCCCAACAATCGCTAAAATAACTAATGGCTGGTTCTCCAAAACGGCGTCGCACAACTTACTCAAACGACGTCACATACTATACCAGCAGCTGAGTATCCAGACGCAAGAACAAAACAACGCAACGCTTCTCTCTGCTGGTTCCAGTCGCAACCTCAAAACGCAGCGTTGCAACTAATTCAAACGACGTCGCTCCACTGACGTCATCCAGTCGCTAGCTCTCGTGAAATATCAGCAGCAAGCAATAACGGCGAAACTCACTCGCAGCTGGACTCCCAGTCGCAACAACGAAACGACGACGCATCCTATTTGAGCTACAGGAAAGTTGACCCGCGTTGACATCTACATCTACTGAACAACCAGCAGACACACATACCAAATCTACCAGCTGGTACCAGACGCAACATCGAAACGACGTCGCGCCAACTAATCTAAACGCAGTCGTTTTGATCCTCAACGCAAATACACTAACGCATCTGCTGATCTCAACACGCGTAACCAGACTTCACGCAAACGACGGCGTTTCAAGAATCTCGCGCTAAAAGACGCTTCGACTGGTTTTGCCACCGACCAGCCGCTAGCTCTCAACACCAGCTGACACGTCACCCAGCAGGTACCTCCAGTATGCGAAAAATACAAAATCTCCAGAATTGCTCAACACACGAAATGGAACCCGAAAATGCAACTCAAAGACTCAAATAGAGATCTTAAACCAGCAGCACCTCTATTTATCGATTCATTCCAACGATAAATCTCGATTACAAAACCAGGTCTCACAGCGAAGGCATAGGAACCTGCAACTACTTCGCCTCTCTTCCAACCGTCGTTCTAAAATTCCAAAATGGTGTTAATCGAAAGCTCTAAGCAGGACGAACCTAGCGACACAAGTCCTGCTCCCTACGGCAGCGTAAAATGATGGGGATCTAACGAGAAGGGTTCCGCATGAACAGTATCTAACGAGGGTTATCGGGGAAGACAATGGAAAATATCGGGTTCAAGAAAAATATGCTAAGTGTTCGCAAACACTGTATATATATATCCTCGGTCATCGCTACTGTTATGGTCAAACACAGATGAAAACAGATCTCTACAACAAATCTCAGCGCCAAGGTACCAATCCACAAATCTGAATCCAACACCCTCACACATCGAATATCCAGCGCTCACGCTAGCACGTGCACAACTAAACAAAACGACAGCGTATCGATGGCCCCGCTAAATAAATCAAAACGGCGTCGCAACGATAAAATAGACCTCCCTTACTAGCTAACTCAGTCGTGTTGACCAAATCGTTAACATCTGGACTTACGCTAGGAACCAGATCCCTCACTTGCGAAGCACCCTAACCAGTAAAACGACAAAGCATCGGCGAAACAGATCCCTGGACCCGCAATATTGCTAACAACGCTAAGCCAAACCGGTCAACACAAAACGTTGACATCTGATCAAAAACTCTCGCGCGTTAACAGATTTCATCTTCGAGCGAGACATCCGAATCACTACGAAACAACGACGCATCGCAACACTCAGACTCCACAGACTTCTGAAGACTAGCGCTAAACAGCGATTTCTCAAGTAAACGACGACGTTGAGACTTCTGTACACGTCAGCAAATATGTTCGAAACAATGCACTACAACGGATCCCACGCCACATCATCAAATCTGGTTGCTACCGCAAGAGACACCCGCATACCCGGTATACACTTTTGTGCACCAGCGATCATGCTACAGGAAAGGTTGACTCGCGTTGACATCCGATTCACCAAAAACCAGATTTCATTTCCAAGCGAGACATCTGAACTCGAAAACGACGGAGTTTTGTACCTCAATACATAACCACGCAAGCAGACCTCTACCCACGCGAACAGATCTCTTTACGCACGCGTTATACTCAAAACGGCGTCGAATTAACTAATTCAAACGACGGCGTTTAGGAAGCAACATACAAAAACACGCTGGGAAACTACAAACAGATCTCTACTGCCGCGATACCAGATTTTACCATAACGCTAGGCCTAAACGACACCGCTTTACACACAAAGCCAACCACGCGATAGCAGATCTCAATACAAGGCCCTAGCGATAACTGAAAAACAGATCTCTCTATACGACATCGTTTTGTTTCCCTAACGCTACAAAACGCGCTACACCCCAAGTCGAACACTGGCGACCAGCTTTCTCAAGAATTTCGAACAAATTCCTCACAAAGCCGAGCAGATCTCACAAATCTCTAACAAAAATCAGATTTCTCTTCAAAATTCAAAAATTCGAAAACTTCCAGAATTGTTCTAAATGTGAAATCTGACCCAAAAATGCAAACCAAACTTTCAAATTGAGACCACCAAAAATCCTCGAAAACTGATTTAAATACAACAATAAATCTTCATTAGCGTTGCAGATCTCACATTTCTCTCCACCTTAAAAGATTTCGTCCTCGAAATCGAATGACAAATCTGGAATCTGAACAAAACCATCCTCGACATAGCTAACACTGAGAAGTTAAGCGTCATGCAGAACAATCAAAAGCACTCCAATTCTCAGTCCAAAGACGACTAACCGAGAGTTCAAGATAACCAGGAGCACCTCTACAAACGATCAACTACTAAGAAGTAGCAATTGAGCAGATAACTACAGAAATCCTGGAAATCAAATCTGCAAAAGCCACTCGACATGGCTAACATTCGCTCTAACTTCACCTCAATAACTCATTGCATAAACGAATGGTCTGGTTCACTTCCTCAACAGAAGCGCACTATGCAAAGAGAAGAATTCATAATGGCACTGCAAACTTAAAACAGAAACAACCTTTGCTACGATCTCCAAAAGATCCAACATAACACGAAGCTCATTGCAACAACACTGCCAAGCCTAAAATAGCTAATAATCAAAATCCAAGCTACAATGCGCAATGTCAAGAAGGAATCGACACAAAGAACAACCAGTTACCAACTGGGTAGGAACAAAACTCGAATCTGAAGGAAACAAAACACAAGAATGAAAGGCTGTTCCAAAATAGATGAGGACACACTCCACTCATCTCGGATTCGGTCTCTCAAATATCCCTTCCAAAATTCCTTGCTAGCCAAAACAGTCAAATTGAGGGTCTAGTACCGCTCATTCCATCAGTATTTAACACAAAAGAAAGATCTGATTTGCAATTATCTAGGCTTGAACACATAGAACACACTAAGTGTCCATAACAACACAGTTGGTACTCGCAATTCGTACACCAAAGATCAAATTTTCCCAAAAACATTCAAACAACCTGATGAATCTAAGAGCGGAGCTACCCTTAATTCTTAAATCCAGCAAGATCTTAGAAGGAGAATTTCGCAAGAAACACAAGGTTCAAAAACAGAGGTTCAAAAGTCCATACTTAACAAGCACAATCTGGTTACAGGTTACGCTCAATCACCGTTCTCAAAGGGACCATATCTCTTTGGTCAACTACCTACTGCTCAACCTCTGATGAAAACTACTAAATTCTCCACATACACCAAAGATCAAATTTTCCCAAAAACATTCAAACAACCTGATGAATCTAAGAGCGGAGCTACCCTTAATTCTTAAATCCAGCAAGATCTTAGAAGGAGAATTTCGCAAGAAACACAAGGTTCAAAAACAGAGGTTCAAAAGTCCATACTTAACAAGCACAATCTGGTTACAGGTTACGCTCAATCACCGTTCTCAAAGGGACCATATCTCTTTGGTCAACTACCTACTGCTCAACCTCTGATGAAAACTACTAAATTCTCCACATTTCTTCTAATCGTTAAGCAAGATTTGTAATTCCCGCAGTACAAAGTTCCAAATAAGGTTATACCAAACCTCTCTTGGCAACAAATGCCACACCAAAAAAATCTCTACCAATGCTTGGTATGGTCTCTTAAATTAAGCATCTGATCAGCTAAAAGAGATAAACTCGCGGTCCCTCGAGACCCAAAAACATCGAAAACTCTTCCAACTTCGGAACAAGAGCCTAGAGTACTTCCCAGCCACTACAAACACCAGAAAACTAGGCAATCTTGCTAGTGGATCACCACCAAATCCTCTTGCCAGCTTCCTAAAGTAAGCCTTAACACAAGGACAAAATGAGCTGATATAGACAATCCACCAATTATCAGTAGCGGGCTTCTCTCGTGCAGGCAGACGTTAAACTCACATCTAAAATCTTAAACTAACTCCAGCCAAAAGCAATATCACGCCAACGAGCCGAACTGAGTGAAGACAGAACTCGCTAATCACTCTCCACCTTAAAATGCACGCCAGAACTCCAAGGTAGTAATAGTAACCTCCAGCGCCAAGACAAAGGTGAGGCATCACATCTAGCAAAGTCTCCACAATCCATAACACAACTAGGCCTCACAGAATGCAATGGGAGGGACTAAAATCGAAACAGGGAGTCCACGGAAGTCCAACAACTCAAGACCAATCGAAAATCAAATACAAGGATCAACGAACAGATGTGGCCACAGGGTGTGAACATATGGGAGTTACCCACTCGTCTGAACGCACGGTACTAGGTGCACAACAATCACTCAACCTGTGGTTGCTCAACTCATAAACTGTGGTAATTAACCACTCGGCTCATAGCGGCAAACAGAACCCAGCAGGGAGACAAAAGGCACAACATTCCCGTTTGTCTTCCAAAACAACACCCTGGTACTCACAGATCAATACCCAAAGCCTAAACAAGGCACAGTTAAACGAAAGGCTGAAGACTGACTCTCACTAAATCGGGTTTCAACAGCTGGATACACGAAACTCGCAAAACAACTCAACAGCTGGGAACACAAACAGCAGATATCAAAGGGCGTTCAAATACTGCAATTCTGCTGTCCGAACAAAGAAATCAAAGAGGATGAACATGGCACTAAAGGTTACAGGGAGAAATTCTCAACAAGTAACAACTATCCTCTAAACAACGAGGAGCTAAACACTCCCAAAACAAACCACTTCCCTAACAGGACTTGCTCACAACTTGCTAGCCTAACTCAGCATCACTCTCGGAAAGACAACTTCCCCACCGGCAGGAGTAACAAAGACAATACATCACACAGATGAGATGGGGCGGAAACATCCTCACGAACCACCAAACAACAAATACAATCGTAAGCAAACGCGATGTCCACGTGTCAACTAAACTCACACAGAGTTAACAAGTAAGGAACAACTACCTGTAAAATCTCCTCCGATAAAGACATTATCTCGCTCCCCAGTCGTCACATCCACCTGAGTTGGCTGAAGTCCCGGTTGCTCAAATAGAGAATGCTCTCTAACGATAGACGTCTCTAAAGGCTGAAATTCTGATCGCTGGGACGGAGAAGGTCGATTCGGTCGCCTCGAAGAACTACTAATCAAATCCAGTTGCCCCAAAGTAGGACACACTCTAGCATAGTGCCCAACCTGACCACAATTGTTGCAAGCGCCTCGCACTCCAACGCATAGAGAAGGTCGATGCTTACCCCCACACTGACCACAGTATGACACATTCGTCCTCACTCCACCAGAACAGCCAGAACTCGAAGAACCCGAACTGGATCTCTTAAAGTGCCTTCCCCTTGGTCTAAGCCTCTGTCGTCTCAAAGACTGCGGTGCTACAGAAGGCTGGGAGGACGACGTTCCAGATGGCACAGGATCCACACTTTGTCCTGTCGACTGCTGCACTCGAGTCTGTCCAACGGCAAGGCTTTCCATAAGGTCAGCCGCTCTGTTGACAGCATTAGCAAGAGCGAGAAAGGCTGAAGACTGACTCTCACTAAATCCCAAAGGAACACTCGGTTGGGAGGCATACTCTCTATCAGCACTAACCGGAGTCCTCGAATCAACCACCACTTGCCTACTAGCTCTACCTCTTCTCCTAGGCGGCATCTCTACAAGACACTCAAAGGTAAGCACACAGGCAAGTAATTCAAGTAGTCAAGCACAAACCAAAGAACAACTACTGTGCCTAGACTAACATGTGATCAAATAAATCGAGCTTATCCCAGTTTAAGCTCTGATACCAATAATGTCAGGCCTCGTGCACAACACAGAGTCAAAACACGCAAAACATAGCGGAAGTACTTAAAAAGTGGCTAAAAATTTTCGTTTTATCCTGACGAAGAAAACATAATTTAAAATACTGTCATACTCAAAATAATCCCAGTTAACACATAATCAAAATAACATAGTATCATTATAATGAATACAACACTAGCCCAACGGCCAAATACAACAGCTGAAAACCATAAGTCACAGACAGACTAATAACTATATAAGCCTAAGCACCACCCGGGACATCCCACCCGTGGTGATACCGGTGCAATAGATACTATACATAACTGGGACACTCTAAACACCTCCTGGGGCATCTCCAGCTGGATCATCTCCACGACCAGCGGAACAACCTGGGAAGCCTGAATAACAAGTAGACAAACAAAACAAACCAGCCCCAGAGGGACATAGGGTCAAACCCCAGTACGAAGAGCAGTATAATACAGCAAAAGGATATAGCATGCAATGTATAATGTCGTGCAAATTCATGAGCGGTACAAAGAATCAGTGGTAACAACCGGAAGTCCAAACAAAATGGTATCAACAACAATGTTACACATCACCGAGCTTCGGAAGCTACCCGATCGCACCCAGTGGAAAATAGAGTGGCTCATCGCCGCACCTGCGCGGAAGCCACCCGCCAGGTCGCACGGAATTTCAAGTGGACACAACCACCCACCAACCTCTATCCATGTCACTGCAACTGAGGACTGGGAACAACTCAACCAACATCCCCCAGCTGCTCTCAATCGTGGTTATGCAACACCGCACCGCACCACGGGAGAAGAGCTCAAACCAGAGCAACATATCATGGCTATCAAAGGGCTCAAAGGCTCAATATGCTATGCAGATGCAGTATCATGCTCACATGATGCATGTACGTGAAATGCCAATAAACACATCAAAGGCATTTAAATAAACGCATGCACAGCAATTCATCAAATAATAAATCAGGCATACTGGAACCACCTTAAACCGAAACAGGTAACACACCAGGCAATTCCAGACAATAGACATACAGAACACATACCACCATGCCTCCGCACAAAATACCAGGCATAATTATACCACGCATATAGTACATTCCCATTCCTATATCTCAGCTGAAATACAAGCTCAATTCGTACCTTTACAAGGCAACTACCTCACGCAGATTTCTCCAAGAAACGATACCAACAACCTGTTCAACTATGCTTCCTCACGGGCCTTATGCAAAACTCCACAAATCTGCCCGATAGCTCGAATCTGCTAAGGCACCTGGCAAATCAGTTCAACAACTGAATTTCTAAACACCACAATCTACGGCCCGAACAGAAATCTGGTCCTAACACCCAACGAGGGCTTAACAACAAGAACCATACTTAAAATGGTACGAATCCACTTACCCAGAAGCTCAAACGGAGCTGGCGAACTATCGACTGGAATCGCGAAGGCACACGAACCTGCAACTACTTCGCCTCTCTTCCAATCGTCGTTCTAAAATTCCAAAATGGTGTTAATCGAAAGCTCTAAGCAGGACGAACCTAGCGCCACAAGTCCTGCTCCCTACGGCAGCGTAAAACGACGGGGATCTAACGAGAAGGGTTCCGCATGAACAGTAGCTAATGAGGGTTATCGGGGAAGACAATGGAAAATATCGGGTTCAAAAAAAATATGCTAAGTGTTCGCAAACACTGTATATATATATCCTCGGTCACCGCTACTGTTAAGGTCAAACACAGATGAAAACAGATCTCTACAATAGATCTCAGTGCCAAGGTACCAATCCACAAATCTGAATCCAACACCCTCACACATCGAATATCCAGCGCTCATGCTAGCACGTGCACAACTAAACAAAACGACAGCGTATCGATGGCCCCGCTAAATAAATCAAAACGGCGTCGCAACGATAAAACAGACCTGCCTTACCAGCTAACTCAGTCGCGTTGACCAAATCGTTGACATCTGGACTTACGCTAGGAACCAGATCCCTCACTTGCGAAACACCCTAACCAGTAAAACGACAAAGCATCGGCGAAACAGATCCCTGGACCCACAATATTGCTAACAACACTAAGCCAAACCGGTCAACACAAAACGTTGACATCTGATCAACAACTCTCGCGCGTTAACAGATTTCATCTTCGAGCGAGACATCCGAATCACTACGAAACAACGACGCATCGCAACACTCAGACTCCACAGACTTCTGAAGACTAGCGCTAACCAGCGATTTCTCAAGTAAAAAACGACATTGAGACTTCTGGACACGTCAGAAAATCTGGTCGAAACAATGCACTACAACGGATCCCACGCCACGTCATCAAATCTGGTTGCTACCGCAGGAGACATCCGCATACCCGGTATACACTGTTGTGCACCAGCGATCACGCTACAGGAAAGGTTGACTCGCGTTGACATCCGATTCACCAACAACCAGATTTCATTTCCAAGCGAGACATCTGAACTCAAAAACGACGGCGTTTTGTACCTCAATACATAACCACGCGAGCAGACCTCTACCCACGTGAACAGATCTCTTTGCACACGCGTTACACTTAAAACGGCATCGAATTAACTAATTCAAACGGTGGCGTTTAGGAAGCAACACACAAAAACACGCTGGGAAACTACAAGCAGATCTCTACTGCCGCGATGCCAGATTTTACCATAACGCTAGGCCTAAAAGACACCGCTTTACACACAAAGCCAACCACGCGATAGCAGATCTCAATACAAGGCCCTAGCGCTAACTGAAAAACAGATCTCTCATACGACAGCGTTTTGTTTCCCTCATGCTACAAAACATGCTACACCCCAAGTCGAACACTGGCGACCAGCTTTCTCAAGAATTTCGAACAAATTCCTCACAAAGCCGAGCAGATCTCACAAATCAGATCTCTAACAAAAACCAGATTTCTCTTCAAATTCAAAAATTCGAAAACTTCCAGAATTGTTCTAAATGTGAAATCTGACCCAAAAATACAAACCAAACTTTCAAATTTAGATCCGAACAACCAAAAATCCACGAAAACTGATTTAAATACAACAATAAATCTTCATTAGCTTTGCAGGTCTCACACCATCTAACAAAACCTCCTGGGAAAACAGGCTCACACCGCCAGGGGTAGAAACAGAAACAGCATCGCGCAAAGGAATGGTATACAGACCATGCTCAATAACAAAAGAATCAGAGATGAAAGAATGCTATGCACCGGTGTCAAACAACACACGCGCAGGAAAATCAAAAACAAGACAAGTACCTGCGATCACCCTGCTCGGCGTCTCCTCTGCCTGCTCCCTAGTCATGACGTTGGCCTGAGCATGCTAAGGTCCAGAATAAACGGCTGAGACGACTGTCCGAATCATGATGGACCAGGCTACTGGAAAAGCCTGAACGGAGTCTCACCAATCCTAGCCTGCTGAAACTGAGGGGAACGACCCCTAGACTGTCCTCCACGACCCTAAGGTGGGGCTGCGGCTGGCTGCGATCCAGCTGACGGACACACCTTAGCAAAATGTCCATACTGATCACAAAGATTGCAGGAGCCCTGTACACCGACACACTGGGTAAAAGGATTCTTGCCACCACAATAACTACAGAACTCAGCCCGAGAACCACTGCTACTCGAGCTACCTTAACCAGACGATCCAGAACCAGACTTCTTCTTGAACTGTTGACCGCGGGGTCGGAACCTATGACGGCCAGACTGCTGTGCCACCTACGGCTGCTACTGCTGCTGGGGCTGATGGGTTGACTGCGAATACTGCGAAGACTGCGCTCCCTGAACAACGGGATGGCCACCCTGCGCTACCTTCTGCCTACGAGCACGACGACTCCTCAAACCCTCCTCAATATCGATAGCACTATCAACTGCTTCAGCATAAGTCTTGGGTTTGCTTGTCAGCACCATCTGATACAGTTCCTCGTTTAAACCCTCAAAAAATCTGGTCCTCTTGGCCCTTTCCCGGCCAAAAACATGAGGGACGTACGCCAACAAGGAAGAAAACTTCCTTGCATACTCCCGAACAGACATCGAGCCCTGCTCCAGATGATCAAACTCCCGCTCACGGGCATTCACGTAAGAATCAGGAACATACTCCTGCCTAAAATTCTGGCAAAAACTGTCCCAAGTAATCCCAACGCCTATCTCCAACAAAGTACTAGAAGCACCTCGCCACCAGCGCTCTGCACCCTTTCTAAGCTGAAGCGTCACCAAACTCAAATGAAGCTCGTCGTCATACTGGACATGATCGAAAAGACCAGTGATGTTCCGAAGCCACGAATCTGCATCCTCGCTCGCTCGTCGCCATTGAAAACCTAAGGGTTCATCCTCTGAAACCTCGCTATCACAACGTCCATCCTCTCTACAGGGGTAGGCAAAACCTCAACCTCCTCCTCTTCATCACGGCTACTACGAGTACGACTAGGAGCACTACTCCGATACTCATTCTGTCCCTCCGAATCCTGAAATTACCCCTACCTCTAGCTCTACGTCTAGGCGTCATATACGAAGGCACTCAACAGGATTAGGCAACAGAGAACAGATACAGCAAAGATATCACAACAATATGTAGCACATAATCGCATAGGTCAAGCACATGCAACACACGACACTGTGCCTAGACTCAAGTGTGATCAAAGAAATCGAGCTTATCCCAGCTTAAGCTCTGATACCAAAAATGTCAGGCCTCGTGCTCACAACAGAGTAAAATCACACAAACAAAAGCGGAAGCTACTAAAAAGCGGGTAATTTTTTTTGCTTTTGGCCTGATGGTTTAAAACGATATAATTTAAAATACGACAATACTTAAAGTAATCCCAGTTTACAAAATCAATTAACACAGGCTACAAGCCCACGACAACAGTACAACATAAACATGTATCAGATACCTGGTAACAACCACAATCGAGTACCACAAATACAACAAGAGCACAGGGCATCCCCTGGCTAACTGTACTGATACATAAATATATTTTATACGCTACTGGGATACTCTAACCACCTCCAGGGGCAACTCTAGCTGGGACAGCTCCACGACCAGCTAGATAACCTGAACAACAAAGCAGGCAAGGAACACAAACCAAGACCCATAAGGACACGGGGTCAAACCCCAGTATGGAGAGAAACTATAAAACAGCATAAACAGCAAGAATAAAATTCAGATGCTATGCATGAGACACAGAACAACCGCTGAAGGCTACAACCGAAGAGGAGCCAAGGAACTCAATGCACAGCTCAACTGAATCTGCAACAAACAGTGGCCACGGGGTGTGTTCAAAGTGTGGTAATGAGCCACTCGCCTTGACACCACACCCGAATAGCAGATGCATCAAACAGCTCGACCTGCCGTTGCCCAAACTATGAACTGTGGTAGTTAACCACTCGGCGCATAGGGGCTAACAAACCCAGCAGGGAGATGAGAGTGCGGTATCGCCGCTTGCCCTCGCATCCTGGTAAGAACAGAGCAACAACAACGAAACAATGGCTGCAAAAGCTGAAATGAGATGATAATACGTGTATGCAACATGCTGGAATAACAAGCATATAACCATATGCAAAACAACAACCTCAACAGCACGCATACACAACATAACTCACCACCATTGTGAGGATTGAGAAATTCGATTAGTGATTAATAAGAATTTTGGAAGGATTAGTCACGAGATTTGAATTATCGAATTTCTCTAAGTATTGTAGCCAGTCGCAGCAATTTAGGAATTCAACGCGGGTCAACGTTACTGTAGCTTGCAGCTGGTGGGAATTGGAACCAGTCGATACGCGTTACAATTATTTTTTGTAGCGGAAGGAATGATACGTTGTCGTTTCGATATTAGAGGTTGCTGCTGGCAGGCGTTGCTTTTAGCGCTAGAGTGATCGAGAGAGCAACACGTGTTAGTCAATGTTTTGAGTATTGACTACTGGATCAGCAGATGCGCGAGAATAGGAGCGAGCAACTGCTGGTTTGAAGAACCAGTCGAACAGGTAAAGCGACTTCGTTTCGATAAGTTAAAACGCTGTGTTTTGAGTGTTGGGTCTGGTACCAGCCGCAAGAGAATTGTTGTGAGGAATGTGTTGCGACTGGATGACCAGCTGGTGGTAGCGATGCTGACGTAACCTTTACGGCGTCGTTTAGATTAGTTGATGCGTCGTCGTTTTGTTGTGTTTCGCATAACCAGTCGACTGGTGCTTGTTTGGAGAGATCTGCTACCAGCTTTTGGTTGTTTTGCAAGCGATAGATGTTACCAGCTGGTGAAGCTCTACGACGTCATTTGAGTTAGTTGGAACGGTGTCATTTTGGGATGTTTTCTCGTGAATGTCTCGTCTGGTTGTTGCTGCTGGTTTTAATGAAAGAGAAAGGTGGTACCTGCTGGAAGATCTCTACTGATTCACGTCGACTGGATTGGTAATCAGCAGACGAGGGAATTGAGATATATATATATAGAGGTGTTGATTGACACTTAGAATTATTGAGAACCTGATATTTCTTATCTTCGTATTCAAACACTCGTCGAGTTACTGTTCACCCGAACACATCTTCCTTAGATTTCTACCGTTCTCCGCTGATTATTTGAGTGGGTTTGGTGGCGCTGAACTCACAATTGAGCAGCCCTTAGCAGCTTTGAGCATGAACATGACTATATTTCAGTGTTGTGAAATCTGGGGATTGGTTGTTATGTGTTTACGTGAATCAGTTGCTGAATTGCTTGAGTTATGTTTACTGCTTTCAAGTGATATGCCTTGTGTGCATGCATTGATATTGATTGGCATACATGCATACATATTGAGCCTTGACAGATTGATTTGATGACCTGATTGGGTGCCACGTTGTGACTGGTCGACTGTTGTGTCGTGCCCGAAAAGTCCAACGCTATCATCGAAGTGGTGATTACCGGATTCAAGTGTCTACCACCGAGCTATGATGGGTTGACGGTCCCCGATGATCACGGACCGATGATTTCCACCGGCTGATTGGCTGTGCGTGTTATAGAGGCTTGATTCGAATTGATAGACTGGTCTAGCTATCCGATTCTTTGATAGTCCTCATGCATTCATAGCATTGATTTATGGCATGTTGCATGTTAGCTGTTTTGATAGCTCATCGTACTGAGGCTTGACCTCGTACTTTGTTTTTCTGTTTTGTGCCTTGGGTCTGTGTTACCCATTTGCAGGATCATCAGGTAGCCTGGCTGGACAGAGTGGAGGTTCAGCTGGTCGATCCCCTTTTTCATGAGTCCCAGTTATATTTATTATATGTCTTGAACCGAGGGATGCCTCGTGTTTTTATGTATTGGGGATCGGTCTTTGATTGGATGTATGATTGTTACCTGATTGTATGAGTTGGGGATAACTTATATTTTGATTATCGATATTTTGAATGTATGTTTTTACGTTCAGGCCCAATTGATTTCGAAAATTTTTAAGCCCTGATTTTTAGCTTCCGTGTTTATGCGCTTAGAAGGTGTTAATTATGAGTAATTAGCACGGGGCCTGACATTTTTTATATCAGAGCTTAAATTGGGATAATCTCGATTTCCTTTGATCACACTCGAGTCTAGGCACAGAGTTTGATTTGATTTTGACTGACTCTATGGCTTATGTGATTATTATCTGCCTTGATGTTCTATCTTTTGTTAGCCTTACCCCTAGACTTGTGTAGATGCCGCCGAGGAGAGGTACATCTAGGCGTTCTGAGGGGTCTAGGGCTCCAGACAGTGACGAGGATGTCCATCAGGTATATGATGTGACCCGACGGTTGGGCGGGATGGAACTAGTCTTAGCACGCTTTCAGCGTACGAACCCTCCGACTTTTGCTGCTACTGAGGGCGGTGCGAGAGCTGAGGCATTTCTAGTAAAGAAGGAGGAGCTATTTGACACCTTAGAGTATGCTCCTGATAAGAGATTGAAGTTGGTAGTGCTGCAGTTGCGGGATGATGCACAGCGCTGGTGGAGAGGCACTTCTAGGATGCTTCGTGATAATGGAGTGGTGATTACCTGGGAGAGCTTCTGTGAGGCCTTTCGACAGGAGTATACTCCGGAGTCTTACTTTGCCAGTAGAGAGCGTGAATTTGATCATCTGAAACAGGGTGACATGCGAGTGGCCGAGTATTCGAGGCGGTTTTCTGCGCTTATGGTGTACATGCCGCATGTAGCGAACCAAGAGCGAACAAAGAGGAACAAGTTCTTGAAGGGCTTGAGACCTGACCTTTACCGGATGGTGTTGTCTGGGTCCCCAGCGACTTTCAGGGAAGCTGTGAACAATGCGGTTGATATTGAGGAGAGCTTGATGGATCCCGAGGCTCCGGTGCATCAGATGACTGGACGTGCTCCTCAGCCAGCGCCGGTGGTGTCGCAGTCGTATCAGTCTCCTCAGGGGTCTCAACAGTCTAGTCGCCAACAGTTTTGACCTCGAGGGAACGCAATTCAAGAAGAAGGGCCATTCGAGTTCCTCTGGGTCAGTGAGTTCTGGTTCTGGCAGCGGTCTTGAGACCTGACCTTTACCGGATGGTGTTGTCTGGGTCCCCAGCGACTTTCAGGGAAGCTGTGAACAATGCGGTTGATATTGAGGAGAGCTTGATGGATCCCGAGGCTCCGGTGCATCAGATGACTGGACGTGCTCCTCAGCCAGCGCCGGTGGTGTCGCAGTCGTATCAGTCTCCTCAGGGGTCTCAACAGTCTAGTCGCCAACAGTTTTGACCTCGAGGGAAGCAATTCAAGAAGAAGGGCCATTCGAGTTCCTCTGGGTCAGTGAGTTCTGGTTCTGGCAGCGGTTCAGGCAGTGGTTCTGGCGGTGGATTTTGTGGACAGTGCGGAGGGAGACATGAGACTTCGCAGTGTCGTGGATTTTGAGGACTTTTGCCATCTTTGTGGCTAGCCGGGACATTTTGCTATGGCGTGTCCTTCGATAGGAGGGCGGTCTTCTGGTCAGTCGCAGCAGGGTTCCGTTGGTGGTTCTTCGCAGCGACAGCAGCCTTTCACTCAGTCCCAGGGATCCGGATTTCAGCCTCGTGAGCCATCTAGGTTTGGAGGACCTTCCCGACCACAGTTTCAGATTCCCCAGCAAGCCCAAGCGAATACTTTATCGAGGGAGCAGGCCTAGGAGACGCCTGGTATGATCGCAGGTACATGTTTCATCTTTGATTTTCCTGTGAGAGGTTTAATTGATACAGGAGCGTCACACTCCTTTGTTTCAGTATGGTTTGTGCATGAGTGTGGGTTGAGAGTTACCCCACTGTGTGATGTGGTGTCTGTGTCTACTCCTGCTGGTGTGTGGTTGATGTCCAGTGAGATTTTGGTAAACTGTATGGTCCGATTCGACCGGAATGAGTTAGTGACGAATTTTATTGTTTTGGAGATGAGAGATTTTGATTGTATCTTGGGGATGGATGTACTGTCAAGCTATAAGGCTACAGTTGATTGCTTCCATGGTGTGGTGAGATTTCGCCCTGATTCGGGTGATAAGTGGGATTTCTACGATGCTGATTCACGCTCAAAGATTCCGCTGGTTTCCGCCATGGAGATGTTTAGCCTGCTATCGTTAGGAAACGCTGGATTCATGATCTACGCGCTTGATAGTTCCCAAGAGCAGCGATTGGAGTTGAGTGATATCCCGATCGTCCGACAGTTTCCCAACGTGTTTCCAGATGAGATTCCTGGATTCCCTCTGAAGCGTGAGATCGATTTCAGTATTGAGTTGGTGCCCGATACCGCCCCGATCTCTAGAGCTCCGTATCGGTTGGCGCCAGGAGAATTGAGAGAATTGAAGGATCAGTTGAGAGATCTCTTGGAGAAAGGCTTCATTAGGCCGAGCATGTCGCCTAGGGGAGCTCCGATTCATTTCGTGAAGAAGAAGGATGGATCCATGAGGATGTGTGTGGATTTCAGACAGTTGAATAAAGCAACAGTGAAGAACAAGTATCCGTTGCCGAGGATTGATGACTTGTTAGACCAGTTGCAGGGATCAGTCGTGTACTCAAAGATTGATTTATCCTCTGGTTATCACCAGCTGCGGATTAGAGATGCTGATGTGGCGAAGACAGCTTTCCGGACTAGATATGGGCATTACGAGTTTCTTGTCATGCCGTTTGGGTTGATGAATGCCCCCGCTGTCTTTATGGATTTGATGAATCGCGTCTTCAGCGAGTATATTGATCGGTTCGTGATCGTTTTCATTGATGACATCCTGATTTACTCGAGGAGCATGAGAGAGCATAAGGAGCATTTGAGACTGGTTTTGCAGACTCGCAGCTCTATGCTAAGTTCAGTAAGTGTGAATTTTGGCTGGACAGAATTATCTTTTTTGGTCACGTGATTTCAGCACAAGGAATTTCGGTAGATCCGAGTAAGGTCGAAGCAGTTCTTAACTAGGAGAGATCTAGGAATGTTTCTGAGATCCGTAGTTTCTTGGGTTTGGCTGGCTATTACAGGCGTTTTATCGAAAAGTTCTCTTCGAAAGCTAAGCCTCTGACTCAGTTGACTCAGAAGGATAAGAGATTTGAGTGGACTAATGAGTGCGAGAACAGTTTTCAGATGCTTAAGGAGAAATTGACTACTGATCCTGTGTTGGCTCTACCGTCTGGATCCGGAGGATTCGTGGTGTGCTCCGATGATTCTCTCAATGGTTTAGGATGTGTTCTGATGCAGAACGGGTACGTGATTGCCTATGCGTCTCGACAGTTGAAGCCTCACGGGGCGAGGTACCCTGTTCACGATTTGGAGTTGGCTGCGATAGTGTTTGCCTTGAAGATTTGGCGGCATTATCTTTATGGTGAAGAATTTGTGGTGTACACCGACCACAAGAGCCTGAAATATATCTTCACGCAGTCTGATTTGAACATGATGAAACGACGATGGATGGAATTGCTCAAGGACTTTAACTGTGAGATTCAGTACCAGCCTAGGCGAATGAACTCAGTTGCCGACGCATTGAGTAGGAAGACCCAGCCTGCGATGCTTTCTTCTTTTAGTGTCTCTAAAGTCTATGAGCAGTTGAGTACTTCTGGTTGGAGATTTCAGCCGAGCTATCAGTACTTCATGGTTTCTACGGTTCAGGTTGAGCCACCTCTTTTGCATGACATCAGGGAGGCGCAGAGGACTGATCCCTATATCCATGAGTTGAGGATTAAGGCCCAGAATGGTCAGTCTAATGACTTCTCTGTTTCTTCGGATGGTTGTTTGAGATTCCGACGGAGATTAGTGGTTCCAAACCTGATTGATTTGAAAGAGGCCATCATGAATGAAGCACATTGTAGTCGGTACAGTGTGCATCCGGGCGAGAGGAAAATGTATCATGCCTTGAAGTCCCACTACTGTGGGCAGGTATGAAGAGCGACATCTCTGGTTTTGTTTCTCGATGTCTAAATTGCCAGCAGGTCAAGGCTGAGAGGATGAGACCTGGTGGTTTGCTGCAGAGTTTAGAGGTACCCCAGTGGAATTGGGAGCACATCGCCATGGATTTTGTGACTCATTTACCTCGGTCGAGTATGGGATGCGATGCTATTTGGGTTGTGATTGATAGACTTTCGAAGTCAGCCCATTTCATTCCCTATGATGTGAGGTGATCTATGAAGAAAATGGCGAAGTTATACATCGACCATGTAGTTAGATTGCATGGAGTTCCGGTTTCGATAGTGTCCGATAGAGATCCGAGGTTCACTTCTCGATTTTGGAAGAGTTTTCAGGTAGCGATGGGTTCGAGATTGGCTATGAGTACGGCCTATCACCCACAGACAGACGGAAAGTCTGAGAGGACTATCCAGACTTTAGAAGATATGCTGTGTGCAATTGTGATGGATTTCAGCGGTGGTTGGCTGGATTCGCTATCCTTGGTTGAGTTTTCGTATAACTAGATTGCATGGAGTTCCGGTTTCGATAGTGTCCGATAGAGATCCGAGGTTCACTTCTCGATTTTGGAAGAGTTTTCAGGTAGCGATGGGTTCGAGATTGGCTATGAGTACGGCCTATCACCCACAGACAGACGGAAAGTCTGAGAGGACTATCCAGACTTTAGAAGATATGCTGTGTGCAATTGTGATGGATTTCAGCGGTGGTTGGCTGGATTCGCTATCCTTGGTTGAGTTTTCGTATAACAACAGCTACCAAGACACTATCGGAATGTCTCCGTTCGAAGCTTTGTATGGTCGAAAGTGCAGATCCCCGATTTGTTGGGAAGAAGTTGGTGAGAGACAGCTTTCTACACCGGAGTTTATTCAGCACATGAAGGATCAGATTGATTTGATTCGGAGTAGAATGAAAGCTGCTCAAGACCGCTTCTCTAGCTATGCGAACCGTAGACGTCGACCGTTGGAGTTTGAGGTTGGCGATCGTGTTTTTCTCAAAGTTTCTCCATTCAAGAGCATGATGAGATTCAGATTTAAGGGTAAATTAGCTCCTAGGTTCGTTAGTCCCTTTGAGATTCTTGAGAGGATTGGACAGTTGGCTTATCGATTGAGGCTGCCTGCTGAATTAGAGGCGATGCATGATGTTTTTCATGTGTCCATATTGAGGAAATATGAGCCAGATCCATCCCATGTTTTGAGAACCGACGAAGTTGAGCTGGATTCTGCCTTGAACTATGTTGAATATCCAGTGCAGATTCTGGATAGAAAGGAGAAGCAGCTGAGGAACAAGGTAGTTCCGTTGGTGATGGTCCAATGGAGCAAGCATGGCAGAGAAGAAGCAACTTGGGAACCGGAAGAGAAGATGCAGCGGGAATGGCCGCATCTGTTTGAATGAATTGTTGTTTTAGATTTCGGTTTCTGGTTGTGTTTTTCGTAGTTGTTATTTGTTAATTTCCCAGTTATCTTGAATTCTTGGGATTTAATCAGATGAATTACGGCTTTGTATCCGGTGATTTTCGGTATGGCCTAGATGTTTTGGGAATGGTGTCTAGTATACTGTGTCGTGAATCAGCCGTTTCTCTTCTGTGATGATTTGAATAAATTTTACCCTGATTTTACCTTGATTTCAAGGACGAAATCTCTTAAGGTGGGGAGAATGTGAGGATTGAAAAATTCGATTAGTGATTAATAAGATTTTTGGAAGGATTAGTCACGAGATTTGAATTATCGAATTTCTCTAAGTATTGTAGCCAGTCGCTGCAATTTAGAAATTCAACGCGGGTCAACGTTACTGTAGCTTGCAGATGGTGGGAATTGGAACCAGTCGATACGCGTTACAATTAGTTTTTGTAGCAGAAGGAATGATACGTTGTCGTTTCGATCTTAGAGGTTGCTGCTGGCAGGCGTTGCTTTTAGCGCGAGAGTGATCGAGAGAGCGACACGTGTTAGTAAACGTTTTGAGTATTGACTACTGGATCAGCAGATGCGCGAGAAGAGGAGCGAGCAACTGTTGGTTTGAAGAACTAGTCGAAGAGGTAAAGCGACGTCGTTTCGATAAGTTGAAACGCTGTGTTTTGAGTGTTGCGTCAGGTACCAGCCGCAAGAGAATTGTTGTGAGGAATGTGTTGCGACTGGATGACCAGCTGGTGGTAGCGATGCTGACGTAACCTTTACGGCGTTGTTTAGATTAGTTGATGCGTCATCGTTTTGTTGTGTTTCACGTAACCAGTCGACTGGTGCTTGTTTGGAGAGATCTGCTACCAGCTTTGGGTTGTTTTTCAAGCGATAGATGTTACCAGCTGGTGAAGCTCTACGACGTCGTTTGAGTTAGTTGGAACGGTGTCGTTTTGGGATGTTTTCTCGTGAATGTCTTGTCTGGTTGTTGCTGCTGGTTTTAATGAAAGAGAAAGGTGGTACCTGCTGGAAGATCTCTACTGATTCACGTCGACTGGATTGGTAATCAGCAGACGAGGGAATTGAGATATATATATATAGAGGTGTTGATTGACACTTAGAATTATTGAGAACCTGATATTTCTTATCTTCGTATTCAAACCCTCGTCGAGTTACTGTTCACCCGAACACATCTTCCCTAGATTTCTGCCGTTCTCCGCTGATTATTTGAGTGAGTTTGGTGGCGCTGAACTCCCTTAGTTTAGACCTTTCGATAGCTACCCATTTTAGACCTGGAGTTAACACTGAAGCTGGAAGCTTAGAGTTGCTAGCGTTCGAAGTTTTTGGGAGAGAGAGCTGGTTGCTGGTCGTGAGTTCTGCCGTGCTCTGTTCGAACTTGTGAGGTAGAATTTGTGGAATTGAGGTACGATTGAGCAGCCCTTAGCAGCTTTGAGCCCGATTCTTTGATAGTCCTCATGCATTCATAGCATTGATTTATGGCATGTTGCATGTTAGTTGTTTTGATAGCTCTTCGTACTGAGGCTTGACCTCGTACTTTGTTTTTCTGTTTTGTGCCTTGGGTCTGCGTTACCCATTTGCAGGATCATCAGGTAGCCAGGCTGGACAGAGTGGAGGTTCAGCTGGTCGATCCCCTTTTTCATGAGTCCCAGTTATATTTATGATATGTATTGAATCGAGGGAAGACCCGTGTTTTAATGTATTGGGGATCGGTATTTGATTGGATGTATGATTGTTACTTGATTGTATGAGTTGGGGATAACTTATATTTTGATTATCGATATTTTGAATGTATGTTTTTACGTTCAGGCCCAATTGATTTCGAAAAATTTTTAAGCCCTGATTTTTAGCTTCCGTGTTTATGCGCTTAGTAGGTGTTAATTATGAGTAATTAGCACGGGGCCTGACAACCATCTCACAAAACAACAATCTCACAAGGCAACTACACACAGCAGCCACAACAAATCCAGCAACTACAATTTATCCAAGCCATACACTCGCTGCATTTACAAGCTCAACCCGTACCTTCCAATTCTGTGCAACGATTACCACAATACAGGCCCGAGAAATCTGATTCCAACACCTGCTAAACACATGCACAACATATCTCAGGCAAGCTAACAGAAACTCACGACCAACTATCAAAGCTCACGGATGCGAGCTAAGCTAAACCAAAAATCAATCCTACCAATACAACTTAACAGGAAGCTTAATTCAAGGCTAGGAACAAGATTTCAAAGCTAATCGAAAGGCTACCTGCACACGCACAAACGCACGAACAAAACAGCAACTTCGTGCTTCTGCTCTAGCCAATTACAGCCTCCAAAAATGGTGTAGAAATGAAAGAGCTTGACGAGAGGAGTCCAACTCTACCTTGGACGTCCAAAATGATGGCCGGAAACGACGGGAATTCTCCGGAAAGCTCACGGTGAACAGTACCCGAGGGTTTGAGCGAAGAATGAAAGTCGGGAGGAAATATTTCTCTAAGTAAGGAATCTGGTTTAAAATAATTGAAGGCCAAAGCTTCCAATATATACACAAGAGAAATCTGTTTAATACAACCACCGACAGAAACAGATTTCAAGACTTCTGAATGCACAACACAACGAACAACAGATTCCACATCAATCCAACGCATGCGCTAACAACGCTCAAAACTCCCAAAACAACGTAGCTCTAAAACCACGGAGAAATCTGATCTCTAAAACCACACGCGAGAGAAATCTGAAAACCAAAAGCGTTAAAAGCTGGAGAAATCTGGAACTAACGCTACTAAGATCTGAACAACAGCAAACGCGCTAATCGCTAAAATGACGTCTCACAGCACCACGGGTGAAATATGATTGCTAACGCTAAACACAAATCTCAGGCCACAGATCTATCCCGCAAGCGTTCACCAAAACGGCGCCGTAACAACTTATGAATATGACAGCGTATTGCGCTCAACACAAAACACGCGGGGCAAATTTCTAAATCATATCCTAGAGCTATCCAAATATCAGATCTCTCCTAAATGACGACGTACAAGCTTCTAAGGTACAAAATGCGCTGCGCAGACCTCGATATACAAGCGCAACAGATCTCACCTAACTATGTGACATCCTGACCTCATGAAAACGACGGCGTATTGATCTTGCGCAACCAATTACACGCTGCGATCAGATTTCTCAAGAAATCCGACAGATCTCACCAACAATTCAGATTTCTCACAAAATCAGAATTTCAAACTCGAAAATTTATATACAAGAGCAACAGATCTCACCTAACTACGCGACATCCAGACCTCACGAAACGACGGCGTATTGATCTTGCGCAACCAATTACACGCTGCGATCAGATTTCTCAAGAAATCCGACAGATCTCACCAACAATTCAGATTTCTCACAAAATCAGAATTTCAAACTCGAAAATTCCAAAATTTCCAGAATTGCTCTAAATGTGAATTCTGACCAGAAAATGCAAACGAAACCTTCAAAAAGAATTCCGAACACCCAGAATTCCTCAAAAATCGATTAATACAACAATTAATCTTTTATTAATTTCAGGTCTCACAAATATTTGTAGCACTGAGCTCGTCTTCTCTAGGGCTGGAGACTGGAGTCGTCGGATTTGAGGAGCGCGAAGTTGTTGCAGTGTTCGTAGGTCTTCACGATTGTGGAGCAGTAGTTCTTCTGTTCTTTAACAGCTTTGGGTAAGTGATTATTTACCGATTTAAGCTTCGTATGAGAGCTAAATAGTTCTCTGTCGGAGTTAGGTAACTGAGTTAAGTTACGGGGCTTTAGAATTAAGCTGTTTGAGTTGCCGTGGAGCTTCTATGGCAGTATACTTGTTTTTGCAAGATCTGTTGAGGTAGAAGCTGATTTGAGGTACGAATTGAGCTATATTAAGCAGCTTTGTTATCAGCTTTGGAATATTTCTTCCGTATATTAGCTGCTGTGATTTGTATTGACCGTGTAACGATTCTGTGCTCATATCTGGTTGTGTGTGTGATTATATGCATTGATTTTAAGAATGAGTTTGCTGTGCATTCACGCATACATATTGAGCCTGATTTCCTTTGAAAGCTGAATCCATTCATATGTTGTGATCGGCCGGTTGAGTCGTCGTGCCTGAAAGGTCCAACGATGTTTTTGGATGTGGTGGCCAGCTGAGTCGTTGTGCCTGAATACCACATTGCCCTGTGATGATCGACTGAGTCGTCGTACCTGAATATCACAAGATGATGATGATTGATGAGATCTGCACAGCTGAGTCGTTGCTAATTGCCTATCGATGATTCTTGGTAGCCCTTTCATGCATTGCACGATAGATATATTGCATTGTCTGATATGATAGATGCTTTTATTGTGCTCTTCATACTGAGGTTTGACCTCGTTTACTTTCCTTGTGTTGGGCTGCTTTGGTCTGTGTGCGCCATTGTAGGTTCTTCAGGTAACCAGGCTGGACAGAGTAGAGCTTCAAATGGCTGATCCCCTTTCATATTTGAGTCCCAGTTTATTGATATTTATATTGAGCCAGGGAATGTCCTGTGCCTCTATTTTTATGTTGGGGATCGTGTGTTGTTGTTAGTTGAGTTTTGAGTTAAACTCTTATTTTAAGTATGATGTATTTTGAATGATATTGGATCACACCCAATTATTGAAAATTTTTAGCCCATATTTATGATGCTTCCGCATATTTGAGCCTAATTGTTGTATTAGCGCACGTGGCCAGACATTTTTGGTATTAGAGCTTAAACTGGGATAAGCTCGTTTCCTTTTGATCACACTTGAGTCTAGGCACAGAGTTTGAGTTTTGATTTTGACTGACTCTGTGATTGTGTGATATGATTATCTGCCTCTGTGATTTATCTGCTTGTCTTCTTACCTCTGAGTTTTGGTAGATGCCTCCGAGGAGAGGTAGGAGTAGGATTGCTAGGCAGATAGATGGGGAGTCTAGAGCCTCGGGCAGTTATGAGGATGTTGAGCAGCATGGTATCCCTTTGCGTCACAACGTAGACAGGTTGAGGTAGAGGTGGATGATGTGACCCGACAAATTGGAAAGATGGAGCTAGTGTTGGCTAGGTTCCAGATGATGAATCCCCCGACGTTTACTTGTGCCGAGGCTGATCTGTTGGCTGAAGGCTGGCTTGAGCACATGGAAGAGTTGTTTGACGCAGTGGAGTATCTCAAGAGAGGAGACTAAAGTTAGCAGTGTTGCAGTTGAGAGAGCATGCGCAATGCTGGTGGAAGGGTACTTCTCGTGTCATGAGAGAGACTGGAGTTGTGATTTTGTGGGAGAGCTTATGTGTAGCTTTTCGACAGGAGTATACCCCTGAGTCTTTCTTTAACAACCGTGAGAGGGAGTTCGACAATCTGAAGCAAGGGAACTTGAGGGTGGTAGAGTATGCCAGGAAGTTTTATTCGTTGTTGTCATTTGTTCCCCATGTTGCGAACCAGGAGAGGACGAAGAGGAACAAGTTTCTGAGAGGGTTGAGGCCCGAGTTGTTCCGGATGGTGTTAGATGGTTCCCCTGTGACGTATGCTGAGGCTGTGGATAGAGCAGTGTATATTGAGGAGAGTCTGATGGAGGTACCGGAAGCGATGCTTTTCTTTCCAATCTCCTCAAGTGCCGCATTAGTCGAATCGTCAGAGGTTTAAGCCCCGAGGGAAATAGTTTAAGAAGCGTTCGAATTCGAGTTCTTCTGGTTCAGTGAGTTCTGGTGGAAGTGGCTCTGGAGGAGGAGTGACTTGTGGACAGTTTGGAGGTCATCATATGACTTCGCAGTGTCGTGGAGTTCAGGGACTTTGCCATAACTAAGGGCAGCCTGGAAATTTTGCTTGAGTGTGTCTGGCTGGAGGACAGTCATTGAGTCAGTCGCAGCAAGGTTCAGCTGGTGGTTCTTCGCAGAGACCGCAACTTTTTGCTCAGTCCCAAAGATCAGGTTTCCAACCCCGTGAACCTTCTAGGTTTGGTGGACCTTCGAGACCTCAGTTTCCGGGACTGCAGTAGGCTCAAGTGAACTCCTTGACGAGTGAGCAAGCTGCTGATATGCCTTAGAGGATTATTGAAGGTACTTTTGCTATCTTTTATTTTCCTGCACGAGTTTTGTTTGATACTGGAGCATCACACTCCTTTATTCTGAGTTGTTTGTGTATGAGTGTGGGTTGAGTTCTTCCCCACTGTGTGACGTTGTCTCTGTATCTACCCTGCTGGCGTGAGTTTGTTGTCCCGTGAGGTGGTGTTGGATTGTGTTCTTAGATTTGATGAGCATGTGTTGGTGACCAATCTGATTGTTTTTGGAATTAGAGATTTTGACTGTATTGTCGGTATGGATGTGTTGTCCAGTTATAGAGCGATAGTGTATTGTTTCATGGTGTAGTGAGATTTAGGCCTGAATTTGGAGAGAAATGGGATTTATATGGTGCTGCGCGACCTAAGATTCCTTTTGTGTCTGCCATGGAGATGTTTAGTTTGTTGTCGTTAGAGAATTCAGGGTTTATGATCTATGCCCTGGATGTTTCCCGAGTATCACGAGTAGAGTTGAGCGATGTTCCAATTGCTCGAGAGTTTCCTGACTTGTTTCCGGATGAGATTCCTGGATTTCCTCCAAGACGAGAAATTGACTTCAGTATAGAGTTTGTGCCAGGGACATCCTCGATTTCTAGAGCTCCGTATCGATTGGCGCCAGCCGAGTTGAAGGAACTCAAAGAGCAGTTGCGTGATCTATTAGAGAAGGGCTTCATTAGACCGAGTATGTCGCCCTGGGGAGCTCCGATTCTTTTCGTGATGAAGAAATATGGATCTATGAGGATGTGTGTGGATTTTCGGTAGTTGAACAAAGCGACGATTAAGAACAAGTATCCGTTTCCGAGGATTGATGACTTTTTCGACCAGTTGCAGGGATCTGCTGTATACTATAAGATTGATCTACGGTCTGGTTATCATCAGCTGCGGATCATAGACTTTGACGTGGCAAAGACAGCTTTCAGGACTAGATATGGGCATCATGAGTTTTTGGTGATGCCATTTGGATTGACGAATTCTCCTGCTGTTTTCATGGATTTGATGAATCGCGTCTTCAGTGGGTATATCGATCGTTTTGTGATTCTCTTCATAGATGACATCCTGGTGCATTCGAGAAATTTCAGAGAGCATAAAGAGCACTTGAGATTAGTCTTGCAGAAACTGAGAGAATCACAGCTGTATGCGAAGTTCAGCAAGTGTGAATTCTGGCTGGATAGAGTTGTCTTTTTGAGTCATGTTATTTCAGCACAAGGAATTTCCGTGGATCCGAGTAAGGTCGATGCAGTTCTTAACTGGGTGCGACTTAGGAATGTTTTCGAGATCCGTAGTTCTTGGATTTGGCTGGCTGTTATAGGCGTTTTATTGAGAAGTTCTCTTAGATAGCTAGGCCGATGACTCAGTTGAACCAGAAAGATAGAAAGTTCGTTTGGACTGACGAGTGTGATTCGAGGTTCCAGTTGCTTAAGGAGAAGTTTACTACTGCTCCTGTGTTAGCTTTGCCTTCGGGTTCTGGAGGTTTTGTAGTTTGTTCTGATGCTTCTCTGAGTGGTTTGGGTTGTGTACTGATGCAGAACGGGTGTGTGATAGCCTATGGTCTCGACGGTTGAAGCCCCATGAGACGAGATACCCCGTTCATGATCTTGAGTTGGCTGCGATAGTGTTTGCCTTGAAGATCTGGCGTCACTATTTGTAAGATGAGCAATTTGTGGTGTACACCGACCACAAGAGTTTGAATATATCTTCACGCAGTCAGACTTGAATATGAGGCAACGCCGCTGGATGGAGTTGCTGAATGATTTGAGTGTGAGATTCAGTATCAGCCTGGGCAGATGAATTTAGTGGCTGATGCTTTGAGTAGGAATTCCCAACCGGCGATGTTGATGTCGATGAGTATATCCAAAGTCCATGAGGATTTAGGGACTTCTGGGTGGCGTTTTCAGCCGAGTGATCAGTATTTCGTGGTTTCTTCTTTTCAGGTTGAGCCACAGATTGTAGCAGACATTAGAGCAGCGCAGAGGACTGATCCGTATGTTCATGAGTTGAATATTAAGGCTAAGAATGGTCAGTCTGAGGATTTTTTGGTTGCTTCTGATGGATGCTTGAGATTTTGAGGTAGATTGGTGGTTCCGAATTTGATTGATTTGAAGGAAGCCATCTTGAATGAAGCTCATTGTAGTCGATACAGTGTGCATCCGGGCGAGAAGAAGATGTATCATGCCCTGAAGTCTCATTTTTGGTGGGAAAGCAGCTTTGTTATCAGCTTTGGAATATTTCTTCCGTGTATTAGCTGCTGTGATTTGTATTGACTGTGTAACGATTCTGTGCTCATATCTGGTTGTGTGTGTGATTATATGCATTGATTTTAAGCATGAGTTTGCTGTGCATTCACGCATACATATTGAGCCTGATTTCCTTTGAAAGCTGAATCCCTTCATATGTTGTGATCGGCCGGCTGAGTCGTCGTGCCTGAAAGGTCCAATGATGTTTTTGGATGTGGTCACCAGCTGAGTAGTTGTGCCTGAATACCACATTTCGTTTTGATGGTCGACTGAGTCGTCGTACCTGAAGATCACAAGATGATGATGATTGACGAGATCTGCACAGTTGAGTCGTTGTGCTAATTGCCTACCTATGATTCTTGGTAGCCCTTTCATGCATTGCACGATAGATATATTGCATTGTCTGATATGATAGATGATTTTATTGTGCTTTTCGTACTGAGGTTTGACCTCGTTTATTTTCTCTGTGTTGGGCTCTCTGGTCTGCATGGGTCATTGCAGGTTCTTCAGGTAACCAGGCTGGATAGAGTTGAGCTTCAGCTGGTCGATCCCCTTTCTGATTTGAGTCCCAATGTATTGATATTTATATTGAGTCACGGGATGTCCTGTGCCTATATTTTTATGTTGGGAATCGTGTGTTGTTGTTGGTTGAGTTTTGAGTTAAACTCTTATTTTAAGTATGATGTATTTTGAATGATATTGGATCAGGCCCAATTATTGAAAATTTTTAGCCCGTATTTTTATGATGCTTCCGCATATTTGAGACTAATTGTTGTATTAGCGCACGTGGCCTGACACAACCCAGATAATGTTCATTTTCCACATAGTATACTTTCATGAGTAAAACCAATTTTAATAGAGTATGAGGTCATTTTCATTAGCGTTTGATTGGTTTTACATTTTTAAAATAAACGCGCTTTGAAGCATATGAGCCTTATTGTTCAAATTTTGTGATGTTATAAGACTATTTAATTAAGAATCCTTACTTCCATGATGTTATTTTGTGCATGATATTTCTTTGAAATGCATAGAGTACAGATTTACGATTTCGGGTTGGGTCACTATTCATTTGAATAGTGCTATGAAAAAAAAACATTCATATATTTAAAAACCAGTATGGTACGTTTCAATTTGAGATTTCAGTATCAGTCCAGAGTGAACCTAAGTTGAATCTGTGCAGCTCAGAGTATGAACAGAATGCGAGCGTAAACCAGCTCGAAATAGAAGATCAGATCTAAGCTGTTTGGTCAACTCAGATTAGGAAAATTCAACATAACTTAAACGAGCAGACTAGATTACAATGGTCAAACAAAGTCAACTCAGATAGGACAATGAAATCAGATCGCGAGTTCAGAACAGCTCAAGGAAAGAAACAAATCACGACTTAAAAATCAGTTCGGGAATATATTAGATCGCGATCTTAAGATCATCTCAGGGGAAATAAACATATCGCGACATAAACTCAGCTCGAGAAATAAACAGATCGCGAAATTAAGATTAGCTCAGGGGAAATAAACATTACGTGACTTAAACTCTGCTCGGGAAAATAAATAGACCGCGAACTTAAGATCAGCACAGGGGAAATAAATAGATCGTGACTTAAACTCAGCTCAAGAAAATAAACAGATCATGAACTTACGATCAGCTCAGGGGCAATAAACAAATCGCAAGTGTAAACTATAATGGTTCGGGGATCAAAATATGAACTGACATCATCGAACGAATCACACCAGATTAGAATAACAACAGGGTACTTAAAACAAATTCGAGAAGTTCGAACAGATTAGCTAAGCTTATCAAATCAGAAAAGAGTTCTAACTAGACCAGCTTTGTTTATTAGCTCAGAACATCATCCTTAGCCATCCAGCACGCTATATTCTCTGGAAACATTCAGAGGACTTTACTTTTAAGCTAATTTTGTACATCCCAGAATTTTCAAGAAGAAACTATCTCAAACTTTCGTGAAAGATTTTTGCACAACTTTCTGAAAGAAAACTCCAGCAAACCAATACTTCATGATAAAGTCAACTATGTGTTGAAAAAACTTTGAAAACTTTTCTCAAAACTTTAATCACACAAACATGCAAGAAGGAAATCGATATATGTTTTCCAAAAGTGCAGCAAGAAACAGAGTTTACTTGCCTCAAAGTTGAACGACAGTTTGCACAGAAGAGCTCCAGCTCTGAACCTTCCTAAGCACGATCGAAAAGCTTTATAAAACTTTAAAGAAACTCTTTGGTTGTGCCTTAAATGAGCTTCAATAATGAAAAAAGTGAAGTAGGTTTAAAATACTTACGCAAGGCATGGACGCCTACCAACCGTAATAATATTGTTGGAAATATTATTATTATTATTATTATTATTATTATTATTATTTTAAACCTAATAGAAACTAAAACCTTGCTTGGGTTTATACTTCCGGAAATACTCGCAAACCGGGTTTCTGGTCTATCTGAAATTAAGCTCAGATGAAAGCTGAATCATTGAATTCAAGCTGAAGAAGGGTACTGAAATTAGCAAATTAAATCCTTCGAAAATTTTGATTTATCATTATGTATTTACGGATTTCAAGGCATGACAGTTTATTCTTGGAAGGAATAGGAGTAGAGAGGTATTAGAGAGTTTTTATTCTCAATTCACTTGTCTACGAAGTGATCTTGTTGAGTGTTTTGAGTGGGCGTAGCCCAACATTATGTGAAACACTATAAATATTGGTGTTTATATTGTCAATTTGTTAGTTATATTTTTGTGATATTCCGTTGAGGTGCTACCTCAAATACATACTAATTTACCAGATATCCCAACTGTGACATGTGAGACCTGGAAATCAATAATGAGATTAATTGTTGGATTAATCGGTGTTTAAAGCAATTCTGGAAATTTTGGTATTTTTGAGCTTGAGATCTATTTTGTGAGATCTGAATTAGTGGTGAAAGCAGGTCGGTAGTGAAATTCAGTCGTAACGCGTATTTGGTGGCGCAAGAGATCTAAACGTCGTCGTTTAGGTGAAGTCTGGTAGTGCGTTTTGTTGATCAGACGTTGTTTTAGCGTGTTTTGTATTGAGCGAGAAACGACAGCATTTAGTTAAGTTGGTGCGACGCCGTTTTAGGCCAGCTGTGGGAGATTTGTTAGCGTGTGCATCGTCTGGTTGTTTGTTTCGTTGAGAGCAGATGTCAACGCCAGTCAACTTTCCTGTAGCTTGCGTCTGGTTGTTTTGCGCGAGAGTTAGCGGCTAGATGACGTAGAATGTGCGACGTCGTTTTGTTTAATGCTAAGAAATCCAGACGCTAGGGTTATGCGACGCCGTTTGATTAAGTTGGAACGCAGCGTTTTGGTTAGCGTCTGGTACCAGCTTTTGATTTGAGATCCAGTCCTAAGCAGTGACAAGCTTTTGGGTTGTTGGATATCCAGACGTTGGCTTAGCGACCAACTGCTGGTTATGTAAGACACCAGCTTTTGGTTCAACCAGTCTTTGGTTGTTATGCGACTGCTGGTTTTGTCAGTGGACATTTTTAACCAAATTTCCGCAGTTGCGAGATGTATTTAAGGAAGAATTGGTCTTCTATTTTGAGTACCAGATCCCATACTTAGTGAAATATTCTCCCGAATGTTGACCTCTGTTTCTCGAACCCTAGTACTGTTCACCGTGAGTTTCTCCGACGATTTCCCGTTTATTCCGGTCATCGTTTTCACGATCGAGGTAGCGTTGGACTCCTCTCGAGAAGCTCTTTCATCCTATACCATATTGGAGGCTGTGGTTGGCTAGTTGAGGAGCGCGAAGTTGCTGCCCTGTTCCTTTGTTTGCGTAGTTCAGGTAGAACTTCGTTTGTAATTGATAAGATCTTGTTCCTATCCATTAGTTAAGCTTCCTATTGTGTTGTGGAGTAGGATGATAGCTGGTTTGAGTGCGTGACTCGCAGCCGTGAGTTTATGTTGATGGCCGTGATCTTCTGTGTATGCCTGAGATGGTTTTGTATGTATTTTCTTCGGCAGGTGTTGGAATTGAATCTCTCGGGCTTGTATTTGTGGTAATTGTTGCACAGAAAGTATAAGGTACGGATTTGAGTTTGATGTAGCTGGGAATTGGCGTGAGATTTAATGTTAGATGGCTGCTTGTGCATTGCCGTGGATGTTGCTGTGTGCATATATGATTGCTGTTTATTTTAGCTGCTATTTTTATGCATACACGTATTTCCCATATTGCATTCAGATTTCTGTTGCATCCATTGCTTGGTATTCCGTTGTATTGATGTTGTTTCTTACCAGGATGCGAGGGCGAGCGGAAATACCGCACTCTCATATCCCTGCTGGGTTTGTTAGCCACCATGCGCCGAGTGGTTAACTACCACAGTTCATGGGCGAGGCAATAGCATGTTGAGTTGTTTGATGCATCTGGTATTCGGGTGTAGTGTCAAGGAGAGTGGCTCATTACCACACTTTGAACACACCCCGTGGCCACTGTTCGTTGCAGATCTTTTGGAGCTATGTTTGAGTTCCATGGATCCCTGTTCGGTTGTAGCCTTCAGCTGTTATCCGAGGTCTCATGCATAGCATCTGCATTTTATCTTATGCATTTCCTTTAGCTATTTCAGTTGCTCTCCGTACTGGGGTTTGACCCCATGTCCCTCTGGGGCTTGGTTGTTTTCCTTGTTGTGTTGTTTTTCAGGGAACCAAGGTTTTACAGTTGGTCGTGGGTTTAACCCAGCTGGAGGTGCCCCAGGAGTTGGTTAGAGTATCCCATTTATGTATATTATTTATATGCATTGGTATCACCACGGGTGGGATCTCCCGGGTGATGTTTTTATGATTGTAGTTGGCTGTTAGCCTTGGGATGCCATTTTCTGTGCTGTTTGATTGTATGTTGTAACCTATGATTGGTTGATTTTATAAATCGGGATATCTATTTTAAGTATTTTTGTATTTTAAATTATATTGTTTTAAACCTTCAGGCCAAAAGCAAAAATTTTACCTGTTTTTTATTAGCTTCCGCTTGTTAGTGCGTTGTTTATCTCTGTTGTGAACACGAGGCCTGACATTTTTGGTATCAGAGCTTAATCTGGGATAAGCTCGATTTCTTTGATCACACTTGAGTCTAGGCACAGTGTTGTGTGTTGCATGTGCTTGACCTATGTGATTATGTGCTGCATATGGTTGTGTTATATGCTATCTATGTTGTATCTGTTCTGTTTTTCTTGATCCTGTTGAGTGTTTTCGTAGATGCCGCCTAGACGTCGTGGTAGAGGTAGGGGCAGTTCCGGAAGTCAGAGGGACAAAATGTTGATCAGCGTAGTGTTCGTAGTCATACTCGGGATAGCGACGAGGAGGAGGAAGTTGAGGTTGCGGCACCTCCTGTGGAGACGATGGATGTCGTGATAGCGAGGTTTCAGCGGATGAACCCTCCAGTCTTTAATGGTGACGAGTCCAGTGAGGATGCAGACTCGTGGCTCCGGAATATCATTGGTCTTTTCGATCGGGTGCAGTATGATGATGGCCTTCGGTTGAGTTTAGTGACTCTATTGCTCAGGAAGGCTGCAGAGCGCTGGTGGCGAGGCGCTTCGAGTACCTTGTTGGAGACCGGCATTGGATCTCTTGGGGCAGTTTTTGCGAGACCTTCCGGCAGGAGTATGTACCCGAGTCTTATGTGAACGCCCGTGAGCGGGAGTTCGATCATCTGGAGCAGGGCTCCATGACGGTGAGGGAGTATGCACGTACATTCTCTTCTTTGTTGACGTATGTTCACCACGTTTCTGGCGGGGAGAGGGCCAAGAGGACCAGATTCTTAGAAGGTTTGAATGAGGAACTGTATCAGATGGTGCTGACAAGCAAACCCAAGACCTATGCTGAAGCAGTTGATAATGCTATCGATATCGAGGAGGTTTTGAGGAGCCGTCGTGCTCGTAGGCAATTAGTAGCACAGGGTGGTCGTCCTGCTGTACAGGGAGCGCAGTCTTCGCATTCCTCCCAGTCAGCCTATCAACCCCAACAGCAGCAGCAGCCGCAGGTGGCATAGCAGTCTGGCCGTCAGAGGTTTCGACCCCGCGATCAAGGTGGAAAGCATCCTTCTACCCAGTGTGTTGGTGTGCAGGGTTCCTGCAACATTTGTGGTCAGTACGGGCATTTTGCTAGAGTGTGTCCGTCAGCTGGATCACAGCAGACCGCTGCCCAGCCTCAGGGTCGTGGAGGTCAGTCTAGGAGTAGTTCGCCTCAGTTTCAGCAGCCCCGGTTGGGTGAGACTCAGTTTAGGCCATTTCAGCATCCTGGTCCGTCGCGATTCGGACAGTCATCTCAGCCGTTCTACTCTAGACCCTAGCATGCTCAGGTCTACGCCATCACTAGGGACCAGGCCGAGGAGACGCCGAGTCGGGTGATCGCAGGTACTTGTCTTGTTTTCGATTTTCATGCGCGTGTATTGTTTGACACCGGTGCATCGCATTCATTCATTTCTGATTCATTTTTTGTTGAGCATGGTCTGTGTACCATTCCTTTGCGCGATGCTGTTTCTGTCTCTACCCCTGGCGGTGTGAGCCTGTTCTCCCAGGAGGTTTTGTTAAATGGCGTGCTGCGTTTTGGTGAGCATGTGTTGGTGGCGAGTTTGATCCGTTTGATGTTGTGGGATTTCGATTGCATAGTTGGAATTGATGTGCTGTCAAAATATAGGGCCTCTGCGGATTGTTTCCATGGGATTGTGCGCTTTAGGCCTTTGTCTGGAGAGAAGTGGGACTTCTACGGCCAGGATTCTCGATCGAAGATCTCGTTAGTCTTAGCGATGGAGATGTTCAGTTCGTTGTCCTTAGGGAATGCTGGCTTCATGATCTACGCTTTGGATGCGTCTTCTTCTTCTCGTGTTTGGCTCAGCGACGTTCCCGTGGTGCGACACTTTCCCGATGTGTTTCCGGAGGAGATTCCTGGTTTTCCTCCGAGGTGGGAAATAGACTTCAGCATAGAGCTGGTGCCTGGCATAGCTCCAATTTCTCGTGCCCCATATCATTTGGCGCATGCGGAGTTGAGAGAACTCAAGGTGCAGTTGGATGATTTGCTGGAGAAAGGTTTTATCTTACCTAGTATGTGTTAGAGTAGATGCCCAACTAGCCAACTTGTGGCATGTGGGTTTTATTGACTCTATGTATAACGATCTTTATTTATGAAATTCGTGTTTCTTTATGGCATTCTTTATTTTCATTATGTTATAATGTTAACAATTGTGTTGGATAAAGACCTAGAATGTACCATAGTGTATGTTAGATGTGATAGTGGATATGATGTCTATCATGAAACACATCTAATAGTCACTGTGTATTCTAAACTCGTTCCTAGTCGATTGGGCCGTCAAAATGAGTTAACAATTGTGTTGGATAAAGACCTAGAATGTACCATAGTGTATGTTAGATGTGATAGTGGATATGATGTCTATCATGAAACACATCTAATAGTCACTGTGTATTCTAAACTCGTTCCTAGTCGATTGGGCCGTCAAAATGAGGATAATGCCGCCCGAGCTTGAGATTAGCATCTGCGATGTGAAGTACCATGTTTCATTGGTAGGGAACATTGTGATGTTCTGAGCATGCAGATGGATAGTGACCTGGTGATCTATCGAACTACCCTCGTTCGAACTTTCCAAGTGGTAACCATTTGTCGAGTGGAAAAGTCTGAGATCTTGGTTGTACTGATTAGTCCTCACTACTCGAAACGTCATTGAGACTCTACATGATAGGTGCCTCACTTTGACCCGTTTACCGACTCATTTGGGGTCATCAGGTGGCGGGATTGGGTGAGGTCCCGATGCATGTAGGAGTCGATGCTTCGTTGTCGAGGATTCACCGCTCGCCTTTGTGCATGGATATACTATGCTATCTGAAAAGATAATAGTGTGATAAATCTCTGGCCAGTGTACTAGATGTGTTTTAGGTAAATGGGTTTACCTAGTAACACACGCGATTTCACTATTTGATCTCCGAGATGTATGCATAGTTATTGGATCTCTAGCGACTCTCGATTTACCAATGGTCGTTGATCTGATCGGGATATATGTGTTGAAACGACCGTACTGTATGCTAACCATGACCAACTGGTTCTTGCAGGCACTATCAGTGATACCTAGGGGATCATGGGACGATGTTGCTAGGTGCTTTATCATGATCCGATGGATCAGTCCGAAATTGTGATTTCGGAGTCACAATGGTTGTGGGCCCACGGCTAGCTGTATCCCTGAATCATTGAGGGTCACACAAGTATTGGTTTTATGATTCCCGCAAGGAAACTGAGCTCAATGTGTTGAGTAGAGGAGGTGGAATTTAGGGAGTGCGACTTCCTAAAAGTCAACAGGGGTGAAATTGCAATTTCCCTAAAGTTTGGGCTAGTTTGACTATCCTTGAAACTTGGAGGGGCTACACTGCAATTTTGGACTAGGTGGTCTGAAAAAATTGTTTTCGCATCATAATACTCAGTTTTGGAAACTGTGTACATCGGTCCGATCTTATCGTCGATCGGGATTATGATGAAGCCACGGTGATAGAAACGAACCGAATCTTCATATGGACCTGGGCCAGCCCCAAGCCCATTGGGTTGGTTCAAGCACATCATAAGTCTACCATGCGCACTGTTTCTACGTGCAGCGGCGGCGCAACGTGTAGCTGCACGCAACGTGCGCTTCCATGCGCACTGTTGTTACGCGCAGCGGCCGCGCATTGGCCGGCGGGCCTGACCCAAGTCCAATGGGCCGGTTCAAGCCCATTTATCAACTTAATTAATAAAGGTTATTAGGGCTTAATTCACTACAACACAACAACAAACCCTAGCTCACATAGCCGCCTCCTCTCCCACACACGCCTCACGCCGCCGTCGACCGCCCGCCGCCGCCGCCTTCGCCCGGTTTTTCGCGGGATCGGACTTGTTTCGTTCACTGCGTCAAGGAGAATCCGTTCGTGATAAAATCCATCAGCTTTCTAGTGCAAGCTGATTGGAGGATGATCGATTCCGGTCGTGGACCTGATTGACGATCTACAGCCGCCTACCGACAAGAGCCAGTTTCCCTGTGATTCTGGTTGGAGCCAGGCGCCTAGACGCCAGCAAGGTAACACCCCAAAAATCATCCTAT
>KV014393.1:386963-455883 GCA_001598015.1 Dorcoceras hygrometricum | reverse complement strand
TGGCTATTATCGTCGTTTCATTGAGGGGTTTTCTTCTATAGCTAAGCCGATGACCCAGTTGACCCAGAAGGATAAGCGATTTGTTTGGACTGAGCAGTGTGAGAATGCTTTTCAACTGCTCAAGGAGAAGTTAACTACTGCACCTGTGTTGGTTCTGCCGTCCGGATCAGGTGGTTATGTTGTCTGTTCTGACGCTTCGCTTAATGGATTGGGTTGTGTGTTGATGCAGAATGGTCGAGTCATCGCTTATGCCTCGCGGCAGTTGAAACCGCACGAGACTCGTTACCCAGTTCATGATCTGGAGTTAGCAGCGATGGTCTTTGCGTTAAAGATTTGGCGTCACTACCTGTACGGCGAGCAATTTGTGGTGTACTCCGGTTGTAGCTTAATTTGTCTAACACGATAAATGCTATGCTCAAGCCAAAACCTCAAAGTCAGCTCTGATATGATCTGATGCAACTCTCTGGTCTAATTTGATCTGATATATGATCCTTTAATCTAATTTGTTTTGATACGCTAGCTGATATGATATCCAAATATTCATTTTTATTTAACATGCAACGTAGATTTTTATTTGTTAAGAATCAAATGATATGTGTTGAAATAAGATAGATTTTGAAATAACTATTTTCATATTATTAGAATGAAGTAATGTAATATTAATTTAGCTTATTCTTTTGGTGACCAAATTTTTGTTATTAGTATTATTATTATTGTTCAAAGATAAAATAATATAAAAGTATGTAAAATACTTTCTTCGTAATATAAAGAAAGTAAAAAAAAATATTTGCAAAATATAGAGAATAGATTCAGAGATTGAATATTTAAGAAAAAGAGAAAGGAATTGGGTCTCATGTGTAAAACGAATGGGTCAACGGTTAAAAGTCATGAAATATAATAAGGGTTTTTGAAATAATAAGTCTAGTTTGAATATTTTGTATATGCTAGGGAATTTAAATGAATAACTTCGTTTCATTATGGGCTGTAACATAAAAAAATCATGTATCTAATAAAAAAGTGTGTTGAGGGATTTTACACTTATTTTCCTAAATTATAATTTTATCTTTTATCTATCGTAATAATATTATATTTTGGCAAAGAAGATAGGAACGAATGATAGATTTTTACTCATAATAAATTTAGATAAGTAATCCCTCATAAAATTTAATACCAATAGTCATCTATAAATCTTATTATTAAAAGGCTCAAGGATTTGGATGATTTGCACTTTGGAAACTACACATAGTATTAGTTTTATTAATCACTTCTTAGGATCCTGTAGACTTAAGAATCACAAAAGGAATGAAAGTTAGTATAATAATCATAATAAATCCGAAGTAGAACGCATTTTAAAACAAAAGTTGAGTGATTAGTATGTAGACATAAGTGATCGATTATTTAAGTTCTTATTCCATTAGTTTATTCTCAAAATCATTTTTATAAAAATATAATCACCTTCGTATCAATTTTTATATGATGTTAGTAGTGTTACCAGAGTTAACCCAAGAATGGATGAATGTTAAAAATTTTAGGAAACAGTTCCAAAAATTTATTTGTCATCAAATAAATTTTAGTAACAGCATCACCTAACAAAGGACCGTGGGAACGTGTGGAAGTTCATGAGTTAGGTGAAATGAAAGGCGCAGAACTCTGAACTCTCAATAATTAATAACAAAATTGGCATTCATGGTTCCTATCATAGGGCTTGCATTTATCACAGAGAAACAGATATATTATACTGTGTGTGGAAGCTTGCAGATGCAAAATTGACATTCATGGTTCCTATCATAGGGCTTGCCAATTTATCACAGAGAAAACAAATATATTATACTGTGTGTGGAAGCTTGCAGATGCACACCTCATCTTTGTGCAGCCCATTTAAATAAGTATTTTAAATAGAATATCTTATGCCTTCTAATAAAAATGAGAACATATTATATGTAAGCTACTAAAATTTATGGTACTTACATTCCCTCCACTCCAATTATATAGGCCTAAATTTTTCCACACACAGAATAAGAAATCGTGAAAATTAAATTATATTAAAACTTCCAAGTTCATATGTGTTTAATACATTAAAAAATGATTGCCAATTTTCCATAAACTTAATAAGTTGGGTATATGGGTAAAAGGATAGAAAGAATATTACTAAATATCATATAAGACAATATATTTGAAACAAGCAAAAAAGTAAATCGTGGTCTATATAATTGAGAAAGATTTAGTAGTGAATTATTTTTTAAGATAGTCTATAACATTTCTGTTAATTTAAAAAATATTTCTTACAATAATAACCAAGCACCAATTTAATTCAATGCGTACAAGCTTCTGAAAATTCATGTGCTAGTCAATAAATCGCATTTATTTAGATGACAACACGATTGAATTGGGAAACATTTCACGGTGTAGCATTGGGACCGAAAAGGGAACTGAACTACTTTCCAATTTTAAAAGATTGTAATCCAATTTTTCTTTCATGCATGCAGATTTATGTGAACATTCAGAAAAAAATTGTTTCTTTAATTTTCTTTCACATTCTGTTAAGTTTAAAATATTTAATGTTTCGGTTGTAACAAATGAAAACATCATAGGACCAATTTGAATAGATCAGAACATGATTTAACAGTGTTTAAATCTCAGATCAGATAGAGAATCAGATCAGAATTTACGTTGGAACATATCAGAACAGAGCAATGTAGTCGAACAAGTTTCAAGAGCAGAGCAGAGCATATCCGATTTACAAGAACATGTTAGAGCTCAAATCATCCATTTGATCATAACGGATCAAAATAGCTTAGAGGATCAGACTAGAGAGTTGCGTCAAACCAGATCAGAGCTGACTTCGATTTCTTGACTTGAGCGTAGCATTTATAGTCGTTGAAAAAAATAAGCTACAATCAGAACATATTCAGAGCATTTGGCATACGATTATTGCATTTTTATAGCAAAAAGGAGGAGCATTTAATTCTTCAGTTTGGAGCTTGTACAGAACATTAAATGCGCAATAATGGCTCAAAGAGATCGTACTAGGATTGAACGGATACCTATCAGACGCATTTTATTATCTTTGGGATCCAAAATTATAAATAGCAAAATCGAAGTGGAAAGAAGAACTTCTTGCAACTTGTTGAGATGTTTTGCCAACTTTTTATGAGCCTTCTCAATACTTGAAACATTCAACGAGACACTCTGTGCTTGTAAAATTTGAGTTTTACTCATCCAATTGTGCTAAATCATATTAGTGCATTAGATTATATTGTATATCATTTAGCCTGAGAGTTTATATCTTTGTAAGATAGCAGAATATGTTGATATCAGCTGGTCGACAAAACATAGTTTTAACGAAGAAAGATTCCATTCACCCCCTCTAAACCCTTTCACGATTCTATCAAGAGGTATCAGAATTGGGTGAACTCAATCTAGAACAAATTCATTTCCAAATCTATTTTTACAATGGCCTTATTTCATAAGACTCTTATGTTATCTAAGGAAGACTATGATGATTGGAAAATTTGAATTTTGGCACATTTAGCAGTCCAAGACGACGACATGTGGTTTGTCATCACAGATGGACCGCTAAAATTTCTCAAAGACAATAGCTATCATGATAACTGTTGGTGCCTTGCACTTATTTAAAATTCCTAGATTGGAGTGGGACACAGAAGATAAGAAGAACTTGGATAATGTGGTCAACGATATTCTGTACAAGAAGCTGGACAAAAACACGCACATCAAGACTAAGATTTGTTCAACAGCAAAGGATGGAAGATGTTTACCCAATTGTGTGAGGCTAATGAGCAGACCAAGGAGAATAAGTTGATCGTCGCTAGCCAGAAGTTTGACAGCATCGAACTGAGGACGGGAGAAACCATGGCAATTCAATGAGTGGTTTAGCAACATTTTCATTGAAGTCACAGCTCTTGGGAATGAATATTCTAATGGGGAGGTGGCTCTGAAGGTGACGAGAGCTCTTCCCAAAGAGTGAGATGTTAAGACCATGACCATGAGAGAATCTAAGAACCTCAATAGACTGAAACTCCACGACTTATTCGCCAATCTGATATCAAATTTATGAATTGGACCACCTTGAGTATGATGTAGTGCTACACATACCGCTATCGTGAATTTTGAATCCAAGAGATGCACCTTCCGAGAATTTGATATTGATAGGATTCGATGTTCACACAACAATATAATTTCAACGAGTTGTCTGTTTATTGTTGATTTTGTTGGAGAGTGTCTAATAAGCTTGGGTCACAGAGTATATAAAGAGGAAGGACTGCGTAGTTACCGGGAATGGGACAAGCAGGTGAACTTCTTGTGATGCCATGGGAAAGAAACCTCGTTAGTGACTGGAAGAGGCAGTTGCATGGACTGTATGAAATCTGGAAATTAAAAGAGAAGGCAGTTACATGAGGGATTATCGGTTAGACACTAAGCATGACAATCACTGAGAGAATACAAGACAGAAAAGATATACGGGAAGCAGGAGGAGCAGGGATCACAGGGAACAGAGTTCACGAGGAAGTCACATAGAGAAATCAATTGAGATAAGGCTTGTGTTCTGTACTGTGTTGCTATTTTTTGTATCTGTATATGAACAGTTTTCTTGAGTATTAATGAGAAATGGTTGGCTGGGTTCTTCCGTGAATGTAGGCTTGATCAAGAAAGCCGAACCACGTAAATCTTGATTGTTCTTGCATTTCCTTTATTGCTACTGAATTTGTGTATGTTGATCAAACTGGAAAAGATAAGGACCGTGAATTTGATTAAACAAGAACCGAACAAGAGAGTTTAATTCATAACAGTTGGAGAATTAACTCACTTTCTAAGCTTGCAGGTCAAACAGTGCCAAGAAGGGATATTCATATCACATAGCAAATATGCTAAAATTCTGGTTAAATGGTTTGATCTTAACAACTCGAAACCAATGAGAACTCCAATGGATTCGAATGATACACTAACAAAGGTTGATGATGGAAGTATAGTAAATTTTAAATTGTTTAGAAGTATGATTGGGAGTCTACTATACCTCACTGCCAGCAAACCTGATATATGTTTGCTCTAGATATTGGTGCTACGTATCAAGCCAATCCAGAAGTAAGTCATCTAAAATAATTAACAAGAATCATATGTTATATAAGCGAAATAATGGACTACGGGATCTGGTTCTCGAAGGATTATAACACTTTTCTTGCAGGTTACAGTGATGCCGACTGGGTAGAAAACTCAAATGACAGGAAGAGTACAACTGGTGGGTGTTTCTTTGTTGTATGCAATCTTGTTTCATGGTACAGCAAGAAACAAAATTTCATTTCTCTTTCCACGGCTGAAGCAGAATATATTGCTGCTGGGATTTGTTGCACTTAACTACTATGGATGAGACAAATGCCTGAGGACTACGGTATTGTGCAAAATGTCTTGAAACTTTTTTGTGAAATTTTGATGGCTTTGGTGTTCAATTTATAGGGGCGAATGGTAGAAAAATACAGGAGAAGTTTTTGCTATGATGCACATCGGGCACTTGAAAACCGCTGCAGGCAAACTAAAGTGGTGCGGGGCTTTTTGAAAAAGCTTGCAAAAATCTACAGGCTTTTCTAAAAGCCCGAACTAGATGCTGCCAAACCCTGCAGCTTAAAAACCTGGATTCTATAGGCTTTTGCAGTATCCGCCACAAGTAGTAGCTTTGGCAAAACACCACAGGGCGTGTTATTTTTAATGTTTTTTTACAATAATAAAAAAACAAAACAAAATAAAAAAACCATGATTTCTGAACGATGTTCTTCCGTGATCAAGAAGGTTGGAGACGTACTGTTAAAATGTTAATTTAGAATTGTGAAGATCATCTCATTGAGTAATTTGAATTTGTCCATGGCTGAGCAACAAAGGGAGACTTTTGTTGAAATGTGGTTGTTAAATATAGCTTGGGATCAATATAAAAATGTTGAGGGTTAGATTCATAATAGCTTTATTGCTTCTTTCTTTAGCTTAATTGGGCTGATCATTGTATATACTGGATCTACGCTTCAAATTGAAATTCAAATCAAAGTTTGTTGGATCGGTAAACTCAGAAGTATTACTATTTATGTTGAGTTTTCCAAGTGAACAGTGTTTGCTTCTTGATGTTGTGTTAAGTGTCAGTTCTTTATAAAATGTATATCTCTAGAAAGCCCTAAGAAATTTTTTTAAACATGAAATCTGTTAACTAATCTGAAAACTTAGTAGATTTTTGGGTAATTTCAAGTTTTGCTGATGTACTAACTGTCACTCTCTGGGATCGACTCATGTGATTTTGACGTTTAATCAATGTTTTACAATGCTGAAGAAATCGAGAGAATGTGGAAGCGAACAACTTGAACAGAATAAATGATATCAGGAAACTAAAATCTTCTTGGTACAACTTGGCATCATGACCAACCCTAAAAATTCTCTTGTTCCTCTTTAGCGATTTGATCCTCACTGTTATCAGGGGAGGGAGTGTAAGGGAAAGTGTTTAGGAAAATGTCGTAAGTGAGGTTTGATCGAACATTGAAATAACAGAATGTATGTATATATATGACATTTCAAAGGTGTCACTGCATAAGACATGTCACAACATGGGTTAGAACATAAGAAAACATAATTTACATACGTAAAACATTATCACGAGCATAACTTAATCTTTGAGTAGCACTGAAATTAATCATTTCATCAATAGTTTACTAATCTTTTCCTATATGATACTTCTCTAATTGGCGAGGACATACAACGGTTATTATAAACTGTTAGGATAGAAAAGTAAACTTGGGAGTTCAGAGGGGAGGGTGAATGAACTCCTTCGCTAATTTTTGGTTTGAAAAACGTTTCAAAATTTTACAAATTAAAGCCAACTTCCAGCCGAGTTACCAGAAGCTTCTCAATGACCATTGTTGTCTCGTGTAATAAAATGAGTTTTATGCGGAACAAACACGATTCAAGCAGCTGAACAATTTAATCAAATGCGTGAATGTAAAAGTATTAGAGACGAGAGTATTTGTTTCTGGAAGTTCGGAGCAATTTCTCCTACGTCTCCCCTTCTTCCTCGATGGGAAGGTTTCCACTAGAAGGCTTTGATTTATACAACACTTGTACAAACCCACTCTCGTGACCCGCAGCCAAGAGAACTCCTAGCAATCAATGACACACAGACCCACGATCTGGTTCGTATTACAACAATTCAAGTACTTAGCTGGTTGTGCTATACTAGCACTCAAACACTCTCTATCTAAGATTCTCAAGTTGTACTCAAATCTACTGAGTGTATGGAGAAGAATTAGTGACACAAGAGATATGAGCAATCTATGCGTGTGTCACGTAAGTAAGCTGGTTCAAAATGAATTTTTCTTCTGTGAAGAACTTGGTTAGCTTCTGTATGTTCAATGATTTCGTAAATGCTCGGACCCCTTTCACAGCTTCTCTTCTTCTCTATATATACTTTTTTGATACAACGGTAATAAATGTTACTAGCAGACACGTTGGATGCAATGCTTGTACGATGAAGGTACAGCTTCATTTAATGCTTTGCATTTTTTGGCAATTCTGCGCCGTCTTCCGTCTGTATCGTATCCCTGCGTATCTAGTTTTAGCTTCAAGTAGTTCCAACGACTACAGACATAGCAGAGATGTCAACTGATTAGTTTCAGGCTGTACGAAGCTTAAAACATTCCGAAATTCAATTTTCTTATGTCGTTCTATACTCAGCTGGTTTTCATTGTCATGTGCCAAACTGGTTTTCCCTTTATGATTTTGAAAACTGAGCTGGTACTTGCAATGTCTTAGTATCCAGATGGTTCAATATCCTGAGCTGGTTTCTGAATTTTTCATCGTCCAGCTGGTCTATACTGAGCCATCAAGCCTTAAGGTTCTGGGCTGGTTTGACTTTAACCAGAACATGCTGAGCTGGTCTTTGGTCGGCCAGCTTGACTTTGCTCCAATTTGGTTTCTTCGTTCAACGTGGTAAATCTCGTCCGGATTTATCACTTTGGTTCGAAAGATCTCTTTTACGAATTCCAATTCTTGTATATTTTTCATAATCAAAACTTCTCAAATTTATCCCAACAATTTCCCCCTTTTTGGTGATGACAAAACTATTGTTCGTAAAGAGAGATTTATAAAAATTATTAACCATTTTATACTAGAAGCAAAAACATATTTAGACCATCCAACGCTAAAAACCAGTTAGTATATCTAAATCTGTTGCTACGATCACTAGGATCATCGCTTCTTGGATTGGAACCTCTTCCACCTCTTGAACTTGATCCTCTACCTCTCAGGCTTGGTCCTCTACTTCTCGGTCCGCCGCTTGATCCTTCCTTCGGTCTATGTTGTCCACCTTCCCCCTTTTTGTCAGCACCAAACTCCTTGATACATTCAACCATTGCAGCAAGCTGAGATTTCACCAAAGCCAGCTCGTCAACTAGTTGCCGGTGACTATCAGCATAGTTGTGAACCATAGTAGTCTCCAACATGGCAAAATGTTGATGGCTATCATCTATCTTTTGAGTCAAAGTGCGCTCCAGTATATCAATTTTGATGTCTAGCCCATCAGCAGTATGTTTGAGCTGGTCGTGAAGCAAATTAGTATGGTGTCTGGTAAGGTGCGTATCATCACGAATGCGCGCATATGTCTGATCAAGAGATGATACTTGTGCGGTCAAAGCGGTAAGTGTTTGAGTAGTAGTGTCCATGAGAGTAGAAAGATCTGTCGTTGCCGAGACAGCGAGCTGCAATTTAGACGGAGCGGGACCCTGATGGTCAGATATATGCTTGTCAGAAGTAGCAATGGTCTCCGAATTATTCACAGATATCACAACAGCTGCAGAGAGGTCTTCTAGACTCTTATCAGTCCCTTGTACAGATCCATGTTCATCCTGAGCCTGGTGCTCAAATCCTCCAGCCTGATGCCCATCTGTTTGAACTGGTGGCTCATTCTCTGGAACATGGTGCTCGTGAGTGGTCATCGTCGTATTCTCATTATCTGGCAGGTCAAGCTGGTGACTTTCATTCTGTACTGCTGCCTGCTCTTGGTCAGCCAGACTAGAAAACTCCAGAGCAAGAGGTTTTGGCTGATCAGATGCGGATTCTAGAAATGAAGCTCCTTGATCGACAATAGGCAAATCCTCTATCGCACGTTGAGCCATGTGCAACGTAGCTATCCCTTTGAGTTTTTTATACAGGAATCGAAGGAAGAAGTAGTCAAATTCACAGAAGGTCCATCCAGCTTGAAATTGGCCAGGCGCTCATTGTATAGTTCCTAGACCTCCAGCTCGTAGAGTTTATACATTATGAGTGTTCGACGAGCAAACAGATCAGATACTAGCTCAGTCTCACCCCATGCTAACAGCTGGTATTCAATTTGTGTCAGATGTTCAAACAACGAGACATCCATGAGACGTATCTCATGTCGGAAGTACAATCATTCATCAAAGATGCTCAAGCATTCAGATACGTTATTCCACGTAGAGCGTAAGACCGTCTGGCAATGCTCCTCAACTGAGATAGGTTTATCCACAACATCCAGGGTCTCTTTACCCTTTCTATCTTCATTTCCCATATGAGCATCATATCCTGGATTTCCTTCAAGCCAATCATCGCCCTCTTCGTTCTGTTCAAACTCCATTCTCTCAGATTCGCTTGTGCTGATTATTGGGTTATCCTCATTCGGAAGTTGCTCTGCTTTAGCGGGTACGAATGGTATAGGATCGGGTTGAGAGACAATGGAGGCACCAGTCCATCCCATTTGGGTGTGCTGTCTCTGTGTTCTCCTCCTCTTTGCAAACTCCTTCAGAGGTAGGTCGATGGTTGATTCAGAATCAGATGATTCAGATTTTTGCTTCTGCTTGAAACGACGTGCCACCAGCGGGCAAATCCGTTTCTGAGATTTCCTCAGAATCAAAGTTTGTAGGAGTAACTGGCCTCCTAGCCTCAACTATTTGGGTTGGCTCCTTTTTCCGCTTCTGTTTGAGAGTTGTTGCTTTTTCTTTCTGTTCACAATTTTTACTTTCGGGACTGGCGGTAATCCTTGTGAGCCTCCACCTTCGGTGTTACTGGCGGTATCCTCCGTGTGCTTGCTGGTTTCTCCCTCTGGTGCAATATCTTGATTTTTCTTGATGTAGGTTTGTACAAACTTGCTTGTCAATATCTTCTGTGGATGCAGTTTGACGGATGCCCCGAGATCAGCCTTGACCAGGGTTGTCAACAGAATATTGATTGGCACTGTGTATCCCTGCGATTGCTTTTTGGAATTCTCAACCATACCCAACAACCTTTGAAACAGAATTCTGCCCCAATTTACTGATATTCCAGCAGAGATAGCAGCCATAAACTCGAACTTCTCACATGTGACATTATCAAATGAGCTAGTTTTTGCACAGAGTGATTTTGCAACAATATCAAAATGCATTTATTTTTTATTTCTAGATATCTTGAATGACACCTCGGTTGCAGAGAACCTATGACACATTTCAACTATAGTTGCTTTGGGATATCCGCAAGCACTGTCAGTCCCTCAGTTGGTAGATTAAAATTGGCATAAAATATGTCCTCATTAATCACCAATTTTCGATTTCACACAATACTGACAATAGTCTCATCTATGACTTTGGCATTGACAAAGAATTCAGTAACAACATTCTCAAATACAGAAGTGGTACCTTGCAAGAAAACTCGCAACTCAGAATCTTCAATGGATTTGAACATACGAATCATCCCGGTATGCTCCATAGTGAGTGCAGAGGCAAAATCCATCTGTAGAGTGTTTACGAAGAGAGAAGAAGCCATTTCTGATCGTAAAAAGTTGAAGATTTACAGAAACACGATGAATGCAATTCAGCAGTTTGTACTGTTGCTATATTGCACGATAATTTTGAAAGAGTACTGAATAGAACACAGAGAGATGGTTTTTTTACGATAATTTTGAAAGCGTACGGCATTGAAATGATGTCATATGTCAATGTGCTTAGTCCAAAGTTGTTGAATCCATAGTATTTGCGAACAACAACTTCCAGATGCAAGGTACTCTGTCTCAGCGGTGGATGTAGCAATTGATGTCTGTTTCTTGATTAACCATGAAATAAGCCTATCACCCAGAAATTGACAAGTTCCACTTATGATTCGATGATCAATCTTACATCCTGTGTAGTCTGCATCACTGTAACCAATTAAATTCAAGCTGGAGTCTTTGGGATACCAAAGATCCACATTTTGCGTTTCTTTCAAATATTTTAGAATGCGTTTAACAGCCATGGAGTGAGACTGTTTTGGATTAGCTTGAAACCTGGCACACATGCAGACCGAGAACATTATATCTGGTCTGCTTGTTGTGAGGTATAAAAGTGAACCAATCATCCCAAGATACATGGTTACCTCGACGGTAGTTCCAGCTTCGTCTTTGTCCAGCTTCATGGAGGTGCTCATGGGAGTAGGTGTAGGAGATCAATTTTCCATCCCAAACTTCTTTAGAATTTCCTTAGTATATTTCGCTTGATTAATGAAAATTCAATCCTCAAGCTGTTTAACTTGTAATCCTGTTAGAGTAGATGCCCAACTAGCCAACTTGTGGCGTGTGGGTTTATAGACTCTTGTATGAAACAATCTTTATATGTGATATTCGCATTTATCTATATGGCATTCTTTACTTTCATTGTGTTGTATGATGATTAACAATTGCGTTGAGTAAAGACCTAGAATGCACTATAGTGTATGTTAGATGTGATAGTGGGTATGACGGCTATCATGAAACACATCTAATAGTCACTGTGTATTCTGAATTAGTTCCTAGTCGATGGGCCGTCAAAATGAGGATAAGGCCGCCCGAGCTAAAGGACCGTACTGTACGCTAACCATGACCAACTGGTTCTTGTAGGCACTATCAGTGATACCTAGGGGATCATGGGGCGATGTTGCTAGATGCTCTTACCATGATCCATTGGGCAAGTCCGGAATTGTGATTCCGGAGCCACAATGGTTGTGGGCCCATGGCTAGCTGTATCCCTAAACCATTGAGGGTCACACAAGTACTGGATTCGAGATTCCCGCACGGATACTGAGCTCAATGTGTTGAGCGGAAGAGGATTTTGGAGAGTGCGACTTCCTAAAAGTCAACAGGGGTCAAATCGTGATTTCCCGCTGTTGAGGGGCAAAACGGTCATTTGCACTCGGGTTCTGAAAAATAGTTTTTCAGATCATAGTATTCAGTTTTAGAAACTGAGTCGATCGGTCCGATCTGATCGGCGATCGGAGTTATGATGAAGTCACGGTGATGGGGATGAACCGAATTTCATCCGTTGGACCCGGGCCCGTTGGGCCGGTCCAAGTCCATCATTAAGTCTACTTAATGCAGACTTAGGCTTGATCATTATAACACACATGATACTTGACACAAACTAAACCCTAACCCTAGCTCCAAAAGCGCCGCCTCACTCCTCTCCCAAAAACGCCGCCGCCGCCGCCGCCTTGCTTCGCCGGAAATTGTTCCAGCCAACTTGACGAGGAGAATCCGTCCGCGCCGATCTCGTCAGGCCTTCTAGTGCAGGCTGATGAAGGAGTCTCCCTTTTGGTCGTGGACCTGATTGACGTAATCTACCGCCGCCTACCGTGAAGTGCCGGTTTTCTCGCGAAACTGGTCGGAGCCAGGCACGAGTTGCCAGCAAGATAATCATCAAAACACCCTATGAATGGTTCATAGATTGCATGTTTATGAATTGTATTGATCGTCTCCCGGCCCAATTTTGTTCTTCCGCTGCCTCTCTGGGAGGCGTGATCCGGATCCGCCACGGTTCCCCAACAAATCCTAGGAAAAATGTCAGCTCTCCCATCATGCTCATTTCAAATTTATCCTGCATCAACTTGGAGAATTTGTCGCAAAGCTTATGATTAATTGACCCAAAAATGATATCATCAACGTAAATCTGTACAAGCAAAATATGATCATTCTTCACAAACTTAAATAGTGGCTTATCAACAGAGCCAATAATAAAGTCATGGTCAATAATAAACTTGGACAGAGTATCATACCAAGCTCTTGGAGCTTGTTTCAGACCATATAAAGCTTTATCCAGCTTGTATACATGTTCCGGTCTGGTATGATCTATGAAACCAGGAGGTTGTGATACATACACTTCCTCATTTAGGATACCATTCAAGAAAGCACTTTGACATCCATCTGATAAAATTTAAAGTTCTTGAATGATGCAAATGCAAGAAAGATTCTAATGGCTTTTAGTCTAGCTACCAGTGCGAAGGATTCTTCAAAATCTATGCCTTCTTCTTGTCTATATCCTTGCGCGACCAGTCTAGCCTTATTTTGAACTACATTCCCTAGTTCATCCTGTTTGTTCCTAAAAACTCATTTAGTTCCTATTATATTTTCTAGCCTTATTTTGGAACACATTCCCTAGTTCATCCAGTTTGTTCCTAAAAACCCATTTAGTTCCTATTATATTTTGGTTATCGGGTTTAGATACTAAATGCCATACTTTACTCCGTTCGAACTGGTTTAGCTCTTCTTGCATAGCGTCTATCCATCTTGGATCTGCTAAAACCTCTTCTACTTTATTAGGCTCTATATGAGATATAAATGCATAGTTAAAATATTTGTTTATCATCTGGCCTCGTGTCCGAATAGGTGCAGTATGATTACCGATGACCAGTTCAGGTGGATGATTTTTATTCCATCGAAGACCTGGTCTGCGCGACCAGTCTAGCCTTATTTTGAACTACATTCCCTAGTTCATCCTGTTTGTTCCTAAAAACTCATTTAGTTCCTATTATATTTTCTAGCCTTATTTTGGAACACATTCCCTAGTTCATCCAGTTTGTTCCTAAAAACCCATTTAGTTCCTATTATATTTTGGTTATCGGGTTTAGATACTAAATGCCATACTTTACTCCGTTCGAACTGGTTTAGCTCTTCTTGCATAGCGTCTATCCATCTTGGATCTGCTAAAACCTCTTCTACTTTATTAGGCTCTATATGAGATATAAATGCATAGTTAAAATATTTGTTTATCATCTGGCCTCGTGTCCGAATAGGTGCAGTATGATTACCGATGACCAGTTCAGGTGGATGATTTTTATTCCATCGAAGACCTGGTCCATATGAGGTATACGGGACATGTTGTTCCCCTTGTGTCCTTGCTGGTTCCTCTGAGATATAATTGTTTGATGTGCTACTTGGCATAACATTTTCGTCAGCACAAGTGTGTTCAGTACCAGCCAGGTCATGACATGGATCAGCTTGCTCGACGATTGGAGTACCAGCGCTGGTAATAGGTCTGTCCAAATAGTTCTTGTCATTAGCTTGCTGTCCAGGTTGATCCTCGTCATCGCTTGGTTCACCCAGATGAGTAGATTCTAGACAAGTGCATAAATCGTTTAATTTCGAAGCTGATGAAGATCGAAAGCTGATCTCATAGAACACCACATGAGTCGATTCTTCTACTGTTAGCATCCCATTGTTGAACACCCTATAGGCTCTGCTAACAGCTGAGTATCCCAGAAAGATATCTGCATCATATTTTACATCAAATGCTCGTAAATACATTTTACCATTGATATGGATGAAGCATTTGCATCCAAAAACCCTGAAATATTAAATATCAGGTTTCTTGCCAGTCCAGATCTTATATGAAGTGACTTCATGTCGCTTGTTTATCATCGATCTGTTTTGAGTATAACAAGCAGTGTTGACGGCTTCAGTCCCAAAATTTATTTGAGATTCCGGAGTCAGCAATCATAGTTGTGGCAGCTTCTTTTAAAATTCGGTTTCGATGCTCAGCCAGCCCGTTCTGCTGTGAGGTTCTTGCTGCAGACAACTCATGCTTGATCCCAATATCATCCAGATATGAGGATATTTTAAAATTTAAAAACTATGTTCCTCTATCACTCCTAATCCGATTGACATTACACGATTGCTCATTTTGAAGGCGTTTCAAGAGCTTGATCAGCTGGTCGATAGTTTGATCTTTTGATTTCAAAAATAACACCCAGGTAAATTTTGAAAAATCATCGACCACAACAAGGGTATATTTCATTCCCCCTAAGCTGGTGATAGGTATTGGACCGAAGAGATCCATATGCAGAAGATCCAGCTTACGAGAGGTTTTGGTACTGTCTTTAGTTTTGAAAGTAGATTTGATATGTTTACCTAGCTGACAGGTAGAGCCGATCTTGTCCTTTGAAAATTTAAATTTGGGTAAACCATCAACCAGCTCATGTTTACTCAAATTGGCAATAGTTTTGAAATTCAAATGATTCATCCGTTGATGCCATAACCAACTTTTTGAAGAGTCAGCGACTAGGCAAGTTTGTTTTGCATGCGGTTGATCTGACCAATCTACATTGTATGTTTTACCAGAACGATAACCAGCAAGTACGGTCAGACCGTCCGGATTAAGAACCGTGCATGTGTGCTTCTGAAATTTGACAGAATAATTGCTATCACATAACTGACTTATACTAATCAAGTTGTAGCACAGGTTTTCAACAATAAGAACATTGTTAACAGTAAAGTTACCATGGGTAATCTTACCCTTACCCACGGTGTTACCATTTGAGTTGTCACCGAAAGTGATCTTTGGTCCGCTACAGGATTTTATATCTTTGAGCAGCTTGGCATTCCCAATCATGTTCCTTGCACATCCACTGTTCAGATACCATAATGAATGCTCCAGTCTGGATTCCTGCATTCACAAATCAAGTATATTTGATACCCTTTGATTCAATTGGATCCAGGTTTGATTAGACCTTTTGAAACCCACACTTGGATAATCTTAATCCATTTTCCAGTGTGTGCATCAAAGAATTTGTGTGATCCGCATATGTTCTTTGTTCTGTCTTGAACATGATATACAATATGTGAGTCCTTTGATATGGGTTTCCGATATTGTGGCTTGTACTGCCTGTCATTCATAGAAGATTGGAACAGCTGGTTTGTCTTATTGTTGAATTTGGGTTTCCCCCGTATTAGTTCAACCCTTCTGTTTAACCAGTTTTCCCGAGGCTTCTCAGGAGCAGTATATCCCAGCCCACAGAATCTTCCTATCTTCCTTGTCGGATCAAGGCCTTATCTTCTATCATAACTTCACCAGATTTTGTCTCACAAAATTGTTCCCGGCTAGATTTTACAAAGTTCATTGTTTTATACTTTGTCCTTCCTAGCCTTGGATTACTACTAGTTTCTGCGACACTGCCTTTATTGCTATTGTATCCTAATCCGATTTTATCACCAGATGTCTTTATAGCTTCTTGTAGTTTTTTTAATGAAGCAGAAGACTTGGTCCAGGAGCTTATTATATCAGCTAGCCGCTGATTCTCGTAGAGCATCTCCTCTAACCTGCTTCTCAATTCGGCATTCTCAGTTTCAAGCTTACTTAGAGCAGCTTGCATAGCACTTGAGCCAACTCGCCCAGCGCTTGTTTCACAACTTTCTTCTTCAACTTTAATTTCCTTGAATGATTGAGAAAGTTTTTTGTATTCGAGGACCATTTCATTTAGTGCAGTAACAAGATCCTCTCGTGTGAATTCAGGGTTTGAAAAATCAAATACCTCCTCAGTGTCATCGGCCTTAAGACACTGTACTTCATCCTCGCTTTCAACTGATGAGGAGGTTCCGGAGCTTGATTCCTTTAAATCAGAGTCAGCCCATGCACTTTTGTTCTCTTCCGCTACCATAGCTTTTTCAGTTCTTCCTTTTCGATACACCTTTTTCTCCTTATTGTTCTTGTTGTTGTTACGGTCTGATCGCTTCTTTTCATCTCTTCTTGGCTTATTACACTCAGCCATGAAGTGACCAGTCCTGCCACAATTATAACATTTATCATCAGAAGGAGTGCTGAAATTTTTCTTGGGAGAATTAAAAGAGAGGGGTTGAGTATTCTGCTTCCACATGAATTTTTCAAATTTTATTATAAGTAGAGTCATTGCATCATTGCTCATTTCGTCTGCTGATCTGCTACTAATAGAGCATGGAATGTGATCTGGAATTGTGGAAGCTAGAGCTCTTGTTGGTTGAGATGTAGAGGGCTCGACTTCCGCTCTTGTTTCCAGTTCGAACTCGCATGCCTTCAGATTGGCAAACAAGTCATGCAACTTCATCTTGTTTAGGTCTTTAGACTCTCGCATGGCCATAGTTTTTACGTCCCACTCCTTGGGGAGTGCACGCATAAATTTAGTGCCAGTTCCCTTTTGCTGTAGGTCTTCTTTAGTCTATCCAGCTCCATCACCAAGGAACTGAATCGTTCATCGAATTCTGCCATGGACTCCTCAGGCTTCATCTTGATAAGCTCAAAATTTTGTAGAGCCACGGTCAATTTGTTTTTCTTTGTTTCCTCATTGCCTTCACAAATCTGGATCAGCTTTTCCCAAATCTCTTTTGTAGTGGTTCATGTCTGGATCTTGCTAAACATGTTGTTGTCTAGCTATCCTTGGAGACATTGTCCATATTTGTTTTTTTTTGTCTTCAGAGATCCACTCTGGTCTAGGTTTTTCAATCCATTGGGGTGCACCATCCGCTATTGCCACGGTAGTGTTTACTTTCAGTATCGGCGTTGGTCCATTGGTTCACGAACTACATGTCTTCATCTTGTGCTGCTAGGTGTGCCTGCATCCAGATCTTCGAGACATCGTATTCTTCCTTAGAGAACATAGGAATTTTAGAGTGAGAAATCGACATATTAATAAGTAAAGATGAGTAAATTGTTCAGGCACTGAGAAACCCGCTCTGATACCACTTTTAGGATCGAAAAGTAAACTTGAGAATTCAGAGAGGGGGGGTGAATGAACTCCTTCACTAATTTTTGGTTTGAAAAAAGTTTCAAAATTTTACAGCTTCAAGCCAACACCAGCCGAGAAGCTTCTCAATAACCACTGCTGTCTCGTGTAATAAAATGAGTTTTATGCGGAATAAACACGATTCAAGCAGCTGAACAATTTAATCAAATGCGTGAATGTAAAAGTAGTAGAGACAAGAGATTTGTTTCTGGAAGTTCGGAGCAATTTCTCCTACGTATCCCCTTCTTCCTCGATGGTAAGGTTTTCACTAGAAGGCTTTGATTTATACAACACTTTTACAAACACTATCGTGACCCACATCCAATAGAACTCCTAGCAACCAACGACACACAGACCCGTGTTCTGGTTCATATTACAACAATTCCAGTACTCAGATAGTTATGCTATACTAGCACTCAAACACTCTCTATCTAAGATTTTCAAGTTTTACTCAAATATACTGAGTGTATGGAGAAGAATTAGTGACACAAGATATATGAGCAATCTATGAATGTGTCACGTAAGTATGCTGGTTCAAGATGAACTTGGTTCTGTGAAGAACTTGGTTAGCTTCTGTATGTTCAATGATTTCGTAAATGCTCGGACCCCTTTCACAGCTTCTCATCTCCTCTATATATAGTCCTTGGATGCAACGGTAATAAATGTTACTATTAGACACGTTGTATGCATCCAAATTGAAATATCTGCGACGCCTTAAATTCTTGTACGATGAAGGTACAACTTCATTTAATGCTTTGCCATTTTTGGCAATTCTGAGCCATCTTCAATCTGTGTCGTATCCCTGTGTATCTGGTTTTAGCTTGAAGTAGTTCCAACGACTACAGATCATATCAGAGATGTAAAATGATTAGTTTTAGACTGTACGAAGCTTCAAACATTCCGAAATTCAATGTTAAGATAAAATTTATAAGTTTTGGTGATAACAAAAACAAGGGAAGAACTGAAATAAGACCATGATATGATCGCTTTTAAGTAGCGCTCTTGAGTAGGAACCCTTTCAAATCTGGACGTTACGCCAAGTATTTCAGATATCAGATTTTGGTATTCAGCCTATTTGGATAATTGGGTAATCGGGTTACTTCAAGTATAGGATCAGATGTAAGTTCTGGATCAGATGTGAGTATCAGATCAGATGTAATTTTTGGATCAGATGTGAGTATCGGGTCATTATTGATTATTCGGGATTTACTGATCGGATTCGAGAGGTTTATACTTGATTCAGAAGCTACAGTAACTGATTTGGGCATATGTGTTCTGTTGGTATATTTCAGATGTTACTTATCAGACTTGATAGTATTGCGAGAACTACTCAATATCTCAGATCCGATAAAGAACGACATATCAGATGTGAAAGCTACACAAATAAAGAGAGATCTGCGAGCTATTAACAAAGGCGAATAAAGAGATATTCAAATTTGTATAGTAGATGTGGACTTCGGAATTCATCAGATGTCATAAGTTGATTATTTGAGAGGAAATCAATGGTCGCAACGTAATTTAAGGAGACGAAATGAAAGCTATTTTGAGTGATTGATATGATGGCTACTCAATTTGTTATACAAGTCAATTATGCCCTATCTAGCGCTGATTACCTTCTGCACAGCGTTAAAGGTGGTGATGAAGATATGCAAAAAGATTTGTATCTACTGACCGTTGTAGTTGAGGAGTATTAATAGACGAAGAACTCAAATGAAGAAACAACTTTTTATTGACTACTCTCTGCCATTCTCGAAGCCTTCATTATCTTCATTCAATTTCACACATACTCTGGGAACCTCGCATAGCCAAAATCTTCAAAGCCCCAGTGTTCATTATTGAAGAAATTACTTGTCAACCTTAATAGTTATCTTCAAGAATATCTTCTGGTTACCATTGTAATCGAGTTTCAGTGTTAGAAACCAGAATACTTACAGTACTCAATAGTATCGCATTCATTGTATCATCCAGATTTGAGTTTGTAACAAACGTGCTACGTGAAGCCGTTTGAGAAAATTAAATTAATTGTAACCATTAGTGTTATCTGAATAGTTTGGAGTTGCTAGGAGTTTACTTGGAGCGTGGCTCAGTGACTGGGTGTAGACAGAAGTTGTGTGCATCAAATTCTTCTAGTGGAACCTTCCTGCGAAGGAAGAAGGGGAGACGTAGGATCTTCAGATCCGAACTTCCAAAAACAAATCTCTGTCCCTTATACTTTTACTTATCAAATTTATTTAATTTATACTGTTCACTGGTTAATCGACTTATTTCTGCACAATAATTTGTTAGTCGAGAAATCAGCTTTGAAACTGAGATACCTCAAATTTGGTAACACATATCTGAGTTAAACTAGGCGCTTGTAAAATCGTTTTAAGGTTTCAAAAAATTAAAAAACAGAAGGGTTCATTCAACCCCCCTTTCTGAACTCCAAGATCTGTTTTCGATCCATATTGATCCTATCAATTGGTATCAGAGTCTACGCATCTCAGTTATTGAACAGTTTGTCCTTACACTTTATATGTTTCAATATGTCAACCTTATATAACAAGATTCCTATGTTTTCGAAAGAAGACTATGATGATTGGAAAGTAAGGATGCAAGCACACTTGGCCGCACAAGACGATGATATGTGGTTGGTTATCACAGATGGACCAATGAAAATAATGAAGGTCAACACAGCAATTGTAGTATCTGATGGTGCACCGGAGTACATAGAAAAGAGGAGACAGGAGTACACCAACGAGGATAAAAAGAAGGCGAACTTGGATAATGTGGCTAGGGACATTTTGTACAAGACGCTGGATAAAAACATGTTAAGCAAAACCAAAATCTCTGCCAAGGAGGTTTGGAAAAGCTGATTCAGATCTGCGAGGGCAATGATGAAACCAAAGAAATCAAACTAACTGTGGCCCATCAGAAGTATGAATCAATTAAGATGCGAGAGGGAGAAACAATGGCGGAGTTCGACGAAAGATTCAGTGTTGTGGTGATAGAGATTACTAGTCTGGGAAAAGAGTACATCAATGGAGAGTTGGCACTGAAAGTGATGAGAGCACTTTCCAGGGAGTGGGATGTCAAGATGGATATGCGTGCGTCTAAGGACCTGAGCAAGTTGGAGCTTCATGATCTGTTCACGAATCTGAAAGCATATGAGTTTGAACTAGAGACCAGATCTGAGGCACCATCGACATCTCAACCAACCAAGGCTCTTGCGGCAACGACATCTGAACGGTACTCTCCAAGCACTAGCAAATCTGCCAAACAACTAAACAATGACGTGATGTCCCTCTTCGTCAAGAAGTTTGGGAAATACCTGAGAAAATCCTATAACCCTTATTTTTCTTATAATAATGCAAACAAATCTGAAAATATCTCAACTGACAAAAATTGTTTTAATTGTGGTTTTCGAGGGTATTTCGCAGCTGATTGCAACAGGCCCAAGAAGGAGGATAGATCCAAGAGAGATGAGAAGAAATCCAATGAGCGATCCAAAGAGATAAGGATGAGGACCAGATCTGACAAAAGACCCAACAGGAAGAGTGATCGCAAAGTACTTGTTGCGGAAGAAAGCAACAAGAGCTGGGCAGATTTAGATTCAGATTCTACATCAAGCAGCTCCTCATCCAGCGATAGTGAACAAGAAGATACCCACTGTCTCATGGCCAACCAAACTACAGAAGAAGAGGTATTCGACTTCTCAAATACTGAATTTACACACAAGGACCTGATCAACGCACTTAATGAAATTGTCCATAAGTACCGCAAGCTATCTCAGATATTTGAGGAAGTCAAAGCTGAAAACGGATGTCTGAAAAATAGTTCAGTAGAATCAAGCGCTTCTCATCTTGAGGACACTGACAATTTAAAGACAGAGTTGGGTAAGCTAAAGACTGAGAATGACTCGTTGAGATTAAAGTCCTGCGATCTCACATCTGAAAACGAGAGATTAAATCTGGTGATGAGCTCCTGGACTCAATCTTCCATTTCTATAAGCAAGCTGAATGAGACTCAAAAGCCACTAAACGATAAATCTGGCTTAGGTTTCCCGGAGAAACCAGTACTCAATAACATCTGGTATATGATATATTCAAAAGATGAATTTTGTTAAAGCCAGTGTGATACACGATGCATATGAGTCGGTTAAGTATGATGACCAGAACTCTGGGCAACTGAACCAAAAAGGCAAATCTGGTATTGGTTATATCCGACCTGAGTACTCCAAGTCTAGTTGGCTAAAGAACAGAATTGACAAGGAAAAGGCGAAAGATGGATCCAAGTCGTTTGTTTAGAACCAACAAAGACGGGGTTCGAAGAAGGTCAAATCTATATGGAAAAAGGTTCAGTCCCAACGAGATCTGAATGGTCAAAATGCTAAGCCAAAGCTCAACAAATCTCACAATGTTTCCGCACACACCCTAGTGAACGCACATACTGGGAAGACTGTTAAAGTAATTCAAGTATGGGTTCCGAAAGGGATAATCCTATCTAGACCCAATTAAAATTGGGTACCAAAAATTTGCTTTTATAATTGCAGGACAACAAGTACAAAGTTGCAGATGAGTCAATTCTATGGTACTTGGATAGCGGAAATGCACGAAATATGATTGGGAATCCTAAATTGCTATCTGATGTAACACCTCACAGGGGAGCGAAAATTTTTTTTGGTGATAACTCACATGGTAACACTGTGGGTAAGGGTAAGCTTACCCACGGTAACATCTCTATATCTGATGTTTTAATAGTTACAGTCTGCGCTATAATTTGATTAGCATAAGTCAGTTGTGTGACAAAGGTTACACAGTTAATTTTCAACAACACACTTGCATAGTTCAGAGTTCAAATGGTCTGACTATATTGGTAGGTAAAAGATCGGGGAATACCTACGTTATCGATTTGTTAGAGCTGATAGGATCTGAACAAATCTGCCTTGCAGCTGACTCTTCCAAGAGTTGGCTGTGGCATCTAAGGATGAACCATCTGAGCTTTAAAACTCTTGCCAAATTGAGTCAGCATGAATTGGTTTCTGGTATGCCCAAACTAAATTTTTCTAAGGACAAGATATGTGCCGCATGTCATCTTGGTAAACAAATTAAATCTACTTTCAAAAAGAAAGGCGGTAAACGTTCTTCCCGAAGCTTAGAGCTTTTACATATGGATCTCTTTGGTCCTATTCCCGTAACAAGCTTAGGGGGAATGAACTACACCCTAATTGTTGTTGACGATTTTAAAAAATTTACTTGGGTGTTGTTTTTAAAATAAAAATCTGATACCGCTGACCATTTGATTCGGTTTTTGAAACGTTTGCAAAATGACAGATCTTGTTCAGTCAACCTGATCAGAAGTGATCGTGGTACCTAGTTTTTAAATCAAAAATTAACTTCTTATATGGAAGACATAGGGATAAAGCATGAGCTTTCAGCAGCTAGAACTCCTCAGCAGAACGGGCTGGTTGAGAGGAGAAACCATACTTTAAAAGAAGCTACTAGGTCTATGATTGCTTATTCCGACATTTCACAAAAATTCTGGGCAGAAGAAGTTAACACAGTTTGCTACACTCAGAACAGATCTATGATTAATAAGTTGCACGGCAAAACCCCATATGAGATATGGAGTGGCAAGAAACCTGATATATACTATTTCGGGGTGTTTGGGTGCAGATGTTTCATTCACAATAATGGTAAGAAGCACCTAACAGCATTTGATGTCAAATCTGATGCAGGTATATTTCTAGGATATTCAGCTGCGAGTAAAGCCTACCGAGTGTTCAACAATCGAAGTCTAACAGTTGAAGAATCAGCACATGTTGTTTTTGATGAGACAAGTTTTAGATCCAACTCAGCTGCAAGCCTCAATGACATGTGCACACGTCTGAAGTCAACAAGCCTTGAAGATCCAACGATGACGTGCCACAACGAAGATACTCAGCTGATCCCCAACCAAATCTAACCACACCGCATGATAATGTTCAAGTAGATCCGACAGGTAATCCAGTAGTCATTGACTTGACTAACGTTGATCCAATGCAGGGGCGGATCTCATCAAGTGTACCAGCTGTTGAAGCTGAAACAACAAATGCTCAAGATATTTCGCAACCAGATCCTGCAATACTCCAAGTGACATCTAAGGCACAAGATGTGAGCACATCTCATCAAGTAGTGTCCAATTCAAATCTGGGTCAAGGATCTTATCCACTGGTATCGAGTTCAAATATGGAACAACAATCACTGGAATGTGACGCACAAACCAGCAACTCAAACTATCAACTGGTGTCAGATAACCCATATGCAACCATCCAGCCAGACATCCAAGTGGAACAAGAAGATAATCCAATCGGATCTAATCTCCGGTGGAATAGAAATCATCCATCCCAGCAGATCATAGGTAACATTCATTCTCCTGTTCGCACACGAGGCCGGCTTATGCATGATCATTTTTATTCAGATTTCATTTCGCATATAGAACCAAAGTTAATAGAAGAAGCCTTAGCTGACCCAAGCTGGATAGATGCAATGCAAGAAGAGCTTAATCAATTTAAAAGAAACAATGTATGTCAACTTGTACCTAGACCTTCTAATCATTCAATAATAGGAATTAGATGGGTCTTTAAGAACAAACTGAATGAAGATGGAGTAGTAACAAGGAACAAAGCTAGACTGGTAGCTCAAGGGTTTAGGCAAATGGACGGTATAGATTTCGATGAGACCTTTGCTCCAGTAGCTAGGTTAGAAGCCATTCGCTTGTTCTTAGCATATGCTGCGTACAAAGACTTCAAAATCTTTCAAATGTATGTTAAGAGTGAATTTCTTAATGGCATCTTAACTGAGGAAGTGTATGTTGCACAACCTCCTGGCTTCGTTAATCATACATATCCAAATCACGTTTACAAATTGGATAAAGCTCTATATGGGTTGAAGCAAGCACCCAGAGCTTGGTATGATACACTATATAAGTTTCTTATCGAGCATGATTTCACAATAGGCACTGTTGATAAGACACTATTTAAATTTGTCAAATCCGATCATGTCTTGTTAGTTCAAATCTATGTTGATGATATTATATTTGGGTCAACTAACCCCAAACTATGTCAGAAATTTTCTAAGTTAATGCAGGACAAATTTGAGATGAGCATGATGGGAGAGCTGACGTTCTTTCTAGTACTACAAGTGAGACAGCTTGACAATGGAATTTTCATTAATCAAGCAAAATACACGAAAGAACTGCTGAAAAAATTTGGCATGGACAATTGCTCAGCAGCACCAAACCCCAATGAGCTCTTCAATCAAGCTAGACAAGGACGAAGCTGGATATTCCATTGAGGTATCTCTGTATCATGTATTATAAGCTCCCTGCTTTACCTAACTGCTAGCAGACTAGACATCATGTTTGATGTCTGTATGTGTGCTAGATTCCAAGCGGAGCCAAAGCAATCACATTACATAGCTGTAAAACGGATCCTTAAATATTTAAAAGGAACTTCCAATGTGGTTCTTGGTATCCCAAAGACTCAAGCTTTCAACTAATAGGTTACAGTGATGCAGACTATGCTGGATGTCAAATTGATCTGCGAATCACAAGTGGGACTTGTCAATTGCTCGGAGATCGATTGATTTCCTAGTTCAGTAAGAAGCAAACATCTATTGCAACGTCCATAGCTGAAGCAGAGTACTTAGAGGCTGGAAGCTGCTGTGCTCAGATTCTATGGATACAACACCAGTGTTAGAGTAGATGCCCAACTAGCCAACTTGTGGCGTGTGGGTTTATAGACTCTTGTATATGACAATCTTTATATATGATATTCGCATTTATTATATGGCATTATTTACTTTCATTGTATGTATGATGATTTACAATTGCGTTGAGTAAAGACCTAGAATGCACTAAAACGTATGTTAGATGTGATAGTGGGTATGACGGCTATCATGAAACACATCTAATAGTCGCTGTGTATTCTGAACATGTTCCTAGTCGATTGGGCCGTCAAAATGAGGATAAGGCCGCCCGAGTTCGAGACTAGTATCTGCGATGCAAAGTACCATGTTTCATTGGTAGGGAACATTGTGATGTTCTGAGCATGCAGATAGATAGTGACCTGGTGATCTATCGAACTACCATCGTTCAGACTTTTCCAAGTGGTTACCATTTGTCGAGTGGATAAGTCCGAGGTCTTGGTTGTACTGATAAGTCCTCACGACTCGAACCGTCATTGAGACTCTACATGATAGGCGTCTCACTTTGACCCGTTTTCCGACTCACTTGGGGTCCGATGCAAAGTACCAGTTTCATTGGTAGGGAACATTGTGATGTTCTGAGCATGCAGATAGATAGTGACCTGGTGATCTATCGAACTACCATCGTTCAGACTTTTCCAAGTGGTTACCATTTGTCGAGTGGATAAGTCCGAGGTCTTGGTTGTACTGATAAGTCCTCACGACTCGAACCGTCATTGAGACTCTACATGATAGGCGTCTCACTTTGACCCGTTTTCCGACTCACTTGGGGTCATAAGGCGTCGGGATTGGGTGAGACCCCGATGCATGTAGGAGTCGATGCATCGTGGTCGAGGATTCACCGCTCGCAGACATGCGTGGATATCCTATGCTATCTGAGGGGATAATAGTGTATAAATCTCTGGCCAGAGTACTAGAAGTGTTTTAGGTAAATGTGTTTACCTAATTACACTCGCGATGTCACTATTCGATCTCTAAGATGTATGCATAGCTATCGAATCTATAGCGACTCTCGATTTACCAATGGTCGTTGATCTGATCGGGATATATGGATTGAAAGGACCGTACTGTACGCTAACCACGACCAACTGGTTCTTGCAGGCACTATCAGTGATACCTAGGGGATCATGGGGCAATGTTTCTAGACGCTCTTACCATGATCCGATGGGCAAGTCCAGAATTGTGATTCCGGAGCCACAATGGTTGTGGGCCCACGGCTAGCTGTATCCCTGAACCATTGAGGGTCACACAAGTACTAGATTCGAGATTCCCGCACGGATACTCAACTCAATGTGTTGAGCACGAGAAGAGGATTTTGGGAAGTGAGACTTCCTAAAAGTCAACAGGGGTCAAACCGGGGTTTCCCGCTGTTGAGGGGCAAAACGGTCATTTTGCACTGAGGTTCTGAAAAACGGTTTTTCAGATCATAGTGTTCAGTTTTGGAAACTGAATCGATCAGTCCGATCTGATCGGCGATCGGAGTTACGGTGAAGTCTCGGTGGTGGAGATGAACTGAATGTTCATCCGTTGGACCCGGGCCCGTTGGGCCGGTCCAAGTCCAACACTTAAGTCTATTTAATTAGACTAAGCTTCACTTATGACACACTAGACTAAACTAGACTAAACTAGACTACACTAAACCCTAAACCTAGCTAAAGTAGCCGCCCCTCCTCTCCTAAATAGCCGCCGCCGCCGCCGCCTCTGCTTCGCCGGAAAATCCTTTCCGGCCAACTCGACGAGGAGTATCCTTTCGTGCAGATCTCGTCAGTCCTTCTAGTGCAGGCTGACGAAGGAGTCTCGTTTACGGTCGTGGACCTGATTGACGTAATCTACCGCCGCCCACCGTGAAGTGCCGGTTTCCTCGTGAACTAACGTCTTAAATTTCAGATCGGAAATACGAAAATCGGGCCCCAAACCTCCGGCCACTGCGTGCGACGGCGCCTACATGCATGCGCGAGCGCGCGCGAAGCCGCCCGATAGGCCTGCGCACTCGTTGCGCACGACCGCCGACTCGTGGCCGCTACTCCACGTGCGATTGTCGCACATCGCCGGCCAAAGTTTGCACGAGCTTTGCACAAAGTTGCGCGCTGCTGGATGCAGAGGAGTTGCGCGCTGGTCGCGCTTCAGGCCGATGCTCCGTGCGCATGAGGTGGGCGACGATGGGCGGCGCTTCGTCGCAGGCTGGCCGCTGGAGTGCGCAAGAGCGCCGCGTCGCTTGGAGCACGATCGCCGCTGGAGTGCAAAACCTGTTGCGCATGAAGTGCGGCGCTGGCTCGCCGCTGGGCGCTGGTTGCGCGCGGCTGCCGCCGCGAGTTTTTCCTTGTGGTGGCGGCGCCGCCGCCGGCCGTCGCTCCGGCGATGTCGTGACGGCTGGTCTGATTTCTTCTAGGGTTTGGTTCGGGCCTGTCCCGGGCAGCCCGTGAAGTTTTCGGGCCGGTACACGATGTCGGGCCCGTTTTTGATCGATTTTGAAATTTTAAGATTTTTTGGCCTAGAATGGTTTTAAGCCCAATTTGATACAATTAAAATTATTAAAATGTGATTTTAATTATGAAATATGATTTTATAATGAAATATGATTTTGTTGATTAAAGTTTGTTTTTATCGGCAAAATACGATTTTATTATAAAATACGATTTCGTAGTTAGAATATGATTTTACGATAAATAATTAGATTATTTAATTATGCATGTTAATTAGATTAATTGCATGATTGGGGTGATCGAGAGTCGTGCCCAATGTGTTAGGTGTATGCAATAGGTTTTGTATGATTTCGGTTTGTATATATTTGATTATCATTTAAAGTGGGCCTGTTTGTGGCCCGTTCCCACCCTTGATAAATGTATCCCTTATTTGTCATAGTAAATTTAAATGTAAAATTACTAGATTTAGTGGGAGGACATCCGAAGACGGTGGACAATGACGATCAAGATATTGAAGACCGAAGATCTGTAAAACCGGAAAGCTTTGTAATAGGATTGCATTGCATATTGCATTACCCCTAGGATTGGACCCAGGTCCGTGACTGGCAACCACGGACCGCATAGCTCTCGCGATCGATCATCCCAATGTTACTTTATATATATGTTGATATATAGTTTAATTGAATCTGCATGTTGCATGTTTTAAATTAGATTTAAGTATGCATGAGACCAAATTTTTCAAAAATAAAATCCCTCGTTTTAGATTTGATTTAAAACTCATATCAAGATAAAATGTTTATTCGATAAACTAAAGGGTATTTAAAATTGTTTAAATTTCTCTACCTTCCATCAACAATGGGTGTACCTCGATGCTACCCGTATACATGGCCCGGCTCATATTATTGAGGGGGTCATGTATGCCGGAAAGCTGTCCACGCCTTTGACAAATCGTTGTGAGTCGGCTGGAACTCCCTTTAAGGAGTCGGTTGGAACTCCCTTTAATGTTGGCTCATATTATTGGGGACGTTAAGGGGACCGTCCTTCATGACTCAACATTGATGGGTCAATCTTGACACGTGATAGTAAACGGCGTCATATTATTGGGCCCTTACTGGACGTGAGGTGAATACATGGAGGTTGCATCGGTTGCAATCGGAAACTACCTTTTGGGGGTCATGGATGGCTGATATTATTCGGGTCCATGATCGCTTGATTGGGCTCCGTGTACCCACTAAAGAAACATGTTTTCTCGATTTCATTAGAGGGTGGTGAAATCGTTAAAATAGTGGGAGGATAATTCATAAAACTAAATGACCATGTTTTATGTCATAGCGTTTATTTTTATATAGTTAGTAATGTATGTCTGTTTTCTTTTCAGTATAACTTCTTTATAAAATGGTTTCGATGAAAAATCCGCTCGCTGCTATACTGGATAGCAACAGGTTCACCGGTCTGAACTACCAAGACTGGCTCCGAAACCTCAATCTTGTTTTGGCTTCGGAGAAGCTTCTCTATACGATAGAGAAGTGCCCTCCGGAGGAAACCCCTGCCGATATCAGCCCTGAGGAGCTTATTACGCTTAACCAATGGCGTGACGACAAGGTTAAAGCTCGGTGCTATGTGATGGCATCGATTTCCAATGAAATGCAACGGCGCTTTGAGAAGAAAAAGTATGCCTCTGCCATACTCTTCCATCTCAAGGAACTGTACGGGGAGAACTCTCGACATGAGAGGTTCACGGCTGTCAAGGAGCTGATGACGAGCCGCATGCGCGATGGGACTTCGGTCCGTGAGCATGGGGTTCGTATGATTGGGCTCGTTGAAAAGCTGTCGGGCCTTGATATCGCGCTTCCACACGAGCTGTCGGTGGATGTACTTCTCCTCTCACTGCCCGCTGCATTTGACCCCTTTGTGGTCAAATTCAACATGAACAAGCTGGAAGCCACCCATGAAGAGGTGGTGAACATGCTTGTAGTGTTCGAGGGGACTATAAAGAAGGACAAACCCGTCCTCCTTCTGGGTTCTTCTTCCTCTGCGAAGAAGGGGCCCAGACGCAAGAGCAAGAAGCGTTCTGCTCCTGCGAAGGAGGAAAAGTCTGCCAAGAAGCCGAAGGTAAAGGCTTCTAAGCCAAACAAGAGCGAGGACGTTTGCCACCACTGCCACAAGGCTGGGCATGGAGGAGGAACTGCAAGGAGTACCTCGAGCAGTTGCGAACTGCAAAAGGTATGTTCTATATTGAAATAAATATGTCTCTAAATTCAACTTCTTGGGTACTTGATACCGGATGTGGATCTCATATCTGCAATGATTTGCAGGTGATGACAAGAAGTCGACGTCTTAGAGAGGGTGAGACCCACTTGAGGCTTGGAAATGGAGCAAGAGTTGCTGCAGTAGCTATAGGAGATATTTATTCTGAGGTTCTGAAAAACGGTTTTTCAGATCATAGTGTTCAGTTTTGGAAACTGAATCGATCAGTCCGATCTGATTGGCGATCGGAGTTACGGTGAAGTCTCGGTGGTGGAGATGAACTGAATGTTCATCCGTTGGACCCGGACCCGTTGGGCCGGTCCAAGTCCAACACTTAAGTCTATTTAATTAGACTAAGCTTCACTTATGACACACTAGACTAAACTAGACTAAACTAAACCCTAAACCTAGCTAAAGTAGCCGCCCCTCCTCTCCTAAATAGCCGTCGCCGCCGCCGCCGCTTCGCCGGAAAATCCTTTCCGGCCAACTCGACGAGGAGTATCCGTTCGTGCAGATCTCGTCAGTCCTTCTAGTGCAGGCTGACGAAGGAGTCTCATTTCTGGTCGTGGACCGGATTGGTGATTTCTACCGCAGTCTACCGAGAAGAGCCGGGTTCTTGTAATTCCGGTTGGAGCCAGGCACAAGTGACAGCAAGGTAGTGTTTTGAACACCCTATGTATGACATTAATTGTTTTTGTATTAATCGTATTGATCGTCTCCCGGCTGTTTATTTTCCGTTCTTCCGCTGCCTCGCCGGGGGGATGATCCGGATCCGCAACAACCAGCTGAAGGGCTATGGCATTGATGCTTCTGAAGCGCCTATTCTCTGTGACAACACCAGTGCAATTGCGATCACTCAAAATCCAGTGTTGCACTTTAGAACAAAGCACATCGACATCAGACATCATTTCATAAGGGACAATGTGCTCAAGAAGGACGTCTTGCTGGAGTACGTGTTGACTGACCAGCAAGTAGCTGAAATCTTCACAAAGCCCCTATCAGACGCTAAGTTTTCTTATTTTAGAAACATTTTGGGTCTTCTGGAATTACCTTGATTTGTTTGTGCACTAACAATATTGTAGGTTGAACAGCTTCTGTGCATCATATCTGAGTCTACTATTGAGGGGGAACACTGGACTCTTGGGCTTGGTAATATTTCAAACTTGGGAGAACCTTAGTATTAGGGGGAACAACGGATCTGAATTGTTAAGCGCTGAGTCGGCTGAATATGTGGGATCTGGATACACTCAGATGTCACATATACACAGTTGATGCTTATCCGTGATCAGATCCTGTAGTACCTCTATTGATACATCACAACAGATTCTAAGGTTGTGACGCGTTTTAATTTTGGCGCACATTTTGTTTTTACTGTTTACCCTCATGGTTAATTTTAGAAATCATTTCAAAATATTTTCAAAATATTGATCGCGTCATCGGATGATTGACACGTGTTGTCATCATGCGAAATGTCACATCCACATTCTCTCACCGTTTCATATTCCCTGTTTATATTACGGCTTTTCCATTGTATTCTAACACTTACCTCGTGTAAATTATTCTCTCGTATACTTGTGCTCTTGCTTTTTGTGTTCTCTTTCTGCAGATAATCTTATTTTCCGACGAATTATTCCTTTATCAACCTCCAGAAATGGTATCTTCTCTAATCAGTAACACCATTCAAATCTTCTTTGACTCTGTCCTCGAGATGGAAAACGCGGGTATGGTTGCGATGTTCGAAGCCCATATTTCGTCTGGCCTTAGTGGGTTTTTGGGATGCTTGTCAGCCATTTATGAAGCTGCTCTGGTGGAGTTTTTCCAAAACGCCTCGGTCAGGGATGGTACGATGGTCAGTACGGTTCAAGGGACACCCGTGGAGATTTCAGAGGAGCTATTTGCAGGAAATTTTGAGTTTCCGATGGAAGGTTTAACTGATATGCATGAGGTACCGAAGGATTTGGTTTTTGATGCGAGGAGCGAGTTCTCGTATGATGGTGAACAGTTCAACACCTCCTGCAAGAAGTGGAAATGAAGCCTGAATTCAGGCTGATGAATGATATTTTGGCTAAATCTGTTACTGTGAAGGCTGGGTCCTTCGATGCCGTCACCCATGAACGATTTTTAATGATGTCTGCTATTAATGGGGGAGTTAAAATCAACTGGGGATGGTTACTATTTAATATCTTCAAGGATATGGTAACGCCTGGGTCGAGGCAAGCCCGAGGTTATGCGGTGAAAATTTTCATTCTATTGAATAATGTACCGAATCTGGAGTTGGGCGATTCTAAGGAGTTCCCTCCTCTCAAGATTCTGACGGGTAAGACTGTTGGCAAGTATATTGCCATAAACAAAAACATTGTTGTTGAAGATTTGGATGATGACCCCCGTGTGAAGAAGACACCAGTAAAGAAGGCTGTGTCAAAGAAGCGGCCAGCGGCTACTGCTGATGCGCCTGCTGTAAAGAGGAAGAGGACTCTTGTGGGGAGAGCTATTCCCATAGCTAAGAATTTGGAGCTTGTGACAGTGGCCCAAGAAGGAGTACCCATCCAGATCGTTGAGCCTAGTCCAGCTGACGATGAAATTGTTGAGATGGAATCAGATGTGGGGGTATTGTTGAGAAAGAATTGGATGTAGAGAATGTTGTTGAGAAACAGAGGGAGGAGACAACTATAGATGACGTGGATAAAATTATTGAAGAGGTTATTGCAGATACCGCACAGATGGAAACACATGTTGAGGAACCAGAAGTGATGAGATCTGATGATATAGCAATCGAGGTCATTAAGCACTCGATTGCTGTCAATGATGAGGATGATAATCTGGATGGAGCTGAAAATGAAATTGCTAGGAAAATGGCATCCTCTACTGCATCGAAACGGGTGCTTAAAGAGCCTTTGAGATCTGGGGAGGATGACGACATGTCTGGGTTTAAGCAACTAAGTAAGAGTATTGAGACAACTGTTGAGAAGGAGCAGATGCTGGACTTTGAGTCGGTGGGAACTGATGAGGAATCCATGTCTATTGAGGATCTCTTGAAAAAGATTCCGGATAATGCTATGATGCCATCGGTCACTGCTGGAGAACACACAAGGATTATGTTTGGACTTGGGATTCAGATTCTAGGAGTCAGCGAATGAGATCAATACAAGGCTAGTCTTCCGTGGATTGCTGACACGGATAAGGGGAAGGAACCTATCGTGGAAGATTATGTTCAAGGGCATCCGGCCCATGAAATTCTCACTTATTTGTGCAGATATTGATTTTCTGGTACAATTGCGGTAGAAAGTAATAGAGGATGTTACTGAATTTGTTAATTCCTTCAGTCTTCGCAGACTTGCAGTTTTGGGATCAACCGAGGACATCGCCGCTAAAGAAGAGCAAGTCCTCACTTGGGCATAAACAGATTCAGTTTGATAGCTCTTCAGAGGCGGGTGTTCATCATTGCCAAGTACAGAGAGTTGCTACTCCGTAAATTTTTAGAAGCCAGATGGCACAATTTTGTATCAGGTACGCCCACTACAACTATTGACCTAAAGGTCTCAGAGTTACTCACTGCTGCACATCTTTTTGCTTTAAAAGTTCTGTTGAGGCAAGTAAAGGAACATAAGCTGGAGTGGACACGAATATCCAGTTCATACCTGTTGGAAGGATCCAATATTGATGGGGGTTTCTTTATTCCCCTCAACCATAAAAACATTTTCTCTACATGCTGAATAAGAGCGATGATTCTGGTGGATGGGTCTTGGCTGATTGTGGAAGGGGTAGACTACTGGAGACCGATAACTAGGCTAGTTGACTCTCGCAACTGGGAGTTGTTGCCTCAGAGGCCATACATTGATGATCTTGCCCCTCTGTGTGCTTTCTTTGAACCAGTTCAAGATATTGATTCTAGGTCACCATTCTCCAGGGTTGTTCGCGATCTTTGGGCTGAAATTTGCGTAACCTTTGTTCAGTTCTCTTTAATTGGAATTTTGCGTCCTGTTGATACAGTCAATCGGTGTAGAGACATCGTTGGCCCATTTGTAGATATAGAAGAGGTACCAACCGGCTTTCGGGGTGTATTCCAGAGTGGTCTAGATACCGATAGTTTTGTTCCATTTTTGAATGATTTTGTACCGCCAGAAGTTCAAGTTCTGCCAGAAGTCGAGTTAGTGTCTTCTGATGGCTCGAAAGTATATCGTTCTCCTTCTCCGATCTCTGCATCCTCTTTTTCTTCTCAAGATGTAGATTTGACAGAACCGGGTGTACAGACAGATAGAGAATTCCTTTCTACAATTTTGTTGTACAGTCAGCAACAGAAATGGTTTCTACCGATCCACCTATACAGACACAACCAGAGTTAATTTCTACAGACTCTATTGTACCAATAGCATCAGTTTCAGTTCCTGGAGAACCAGATGTACAGTTGGGATCCGATCAAATTCCAGATGCTCTATAATCTGATACTTTCTCTCCACAGAATCCGGATACAGGTTTGAATTTTTCCAGTCCCAGCACTTCATCTACTGAACTCTCGCATACTCTTCAATTCTGATGACCTTCCTCTGGGTGACGAGATAGAAGTCATCACGCCAAATATTACATAATCTTTCGCTCAACTACGCGCATCGATTAATCACGTTCAATTTGAGCAAATAAGGTGAAAGAATGATATGGACAAACTCAGGGATGTACTTCTGATGCATATTTGAGACCTTGATAAGAAGTTTTCTGACATTTTTTAACAACAGGACAGGGATTATAGGGGTCTGCTTAACAATATTCGCCAAGAGATTCAGGTTCAAAAGACCACCCTGTCGCTGGATATTATTACGTCTCAAAAGAAGCTCAGCACTCAGGTGGCTTCCATGGCCACAGGCTTAGATGATGTTCGGAAGGATGTTCAGGATGCTAAGGATGCTCTCTCCAATGATTTACTGGATTTCCGTGCGCAAGCACAGGAGAATTATAATAACATTTTCTTTCAGCTGGGTGAACTTGTTGACTATATCAATCAAGGTGGTAATGACAAAAAGGGGGAAGGTGGGAGTAGCAGCCAAGGTCCTCAGCCTTCTCCGGATGATCATGGTGGTAAACCTGGTCCTGGTCATGGAGGAAACAATTATGGACGTGGCAGAGGAAGTAGAAGTGAACCCTATAAGAAGAGAGGTGGAGGTGGCTCTACTAGTGGATGATCGTTCAGGAGATCGTTTGAAGACTGGTTAGGATTCTCGGGCTAGGACAGTTTTTGCTTTTCCTTTTTCAGGTCTTTGTACAAATCTCTTGTACATAATCGAGTTTAGATTACATAGATTTATCACGACTTTGAGCAATTTATTTTTGTCTCTAATTAAGTCGAAGGCTGCTAGGTTTTGTCATCACCAAAAAGGGGGAAATTGTTAAGATAAAATTTATAAGTTTTGGTGATAACAAAAACAAGGGAAAGAACTGAAATAAGACCATCATATGATTGAGTAGGAAGCCTTTCAAATCTGGACGTTACGCCAAGTATTTCAGATATCAGATTCGGGTATTCAGCCTATTTGGATAATTGGGTATTCAGGTTACTTCAAGTATCGGATCATATGTAAGTTATGGATCGGATGTGAGTATTGGATCAGATGTAATTTTTGGATCAGATGTGAGTATCGGGTCAGTATTTATTATTTCGGGATTTACTGATCGGATTCGAGAGGTTCAGACTTGATTCAGAAGCTACAGTAACCGATTTGGGCATATGTGTTCTGTTGGTATATTTCAGATGTTACTTATCAGACTTGATAGTATTGCGAGAACTACTCAATATCTCAGATCCGATAAAGAACAACATATCAGATGTGAAAGCTATACAAATAAAGAGAGATCCGCGAGCTATTAACAAAGGAGAAGAAAGAGATATTCAGATTTCAACAGTATAGCAGATGTGGACTTCGGAATTCATCAGATGTCATAAGTTGATTATTTGAGAGGAAATCAACGGTCGCAACGTAATTTAAGGAGACGAAATCAAAGCTATTTTTGAGTGATTGATATGATGGCTACTCAATTTGGTATACAAGTCATTTATGCCCTATCTAGCACTGATTACCTTCTGCACAACGTTAAAGGTGGTGATGAAGATATGCAAAGAGATTTTTATCTATTGACCGTTGTAGTTGAGGAGTACTAATAGACTAAGAACTCAAATAAAGAAACAACTTTTGATTGACTACTCTCTGCCATTATCGAAGCCTTCATTATCTTCATACAATTTCACACATACTCTGGGAACCTCGCATAGCCTAAATCTTCAAAGTCCCGGTGTTCATTCTTGAAGAAATTACTTGTCAACCTTAATAGTTATCTTCAAGAATATCTTCTGGTTACCTTTGTAATCGAGTTTCAGTGTTAGAAACCAGAAGATTTACAGTACTCAATAGTATTGCATTCATTGTATCATCCAGATTTGAGTTTGTAATAAACGTGCTACGTGAATCCGTTTGAGAACATTAAATTAATTGTAACCAGCAGTGTTATCTGCATAGTTTAGAGTTTCTAGGAGTTCACTTGAAGCGTGGCTCGATGAATGGGTGTAGAAATAAGTTGTGTGCATCAAATTCTTCTAGTGGAACCTTCCTGCGAAGGAAGAAGGGGAGACGTAGGATCTTCAGATCCGAACTTCAAAAAACGAATCTCTGTCCCTTATACTTTTACTTATCGCATTTATTTAATTTATACTATTCACTGGTTAATCGACTTATTTCCGCACAATATTTTGTTAGTCGAGAAATCAGCTTTGAAACTGAGATACCTCAGATTTGGTAACACAGATCTGAGTTAAGTTAGGCGCTTGTAAAATCGTTTTAAGGTTTCGAAAAATTAAAATACAAAGGAGTTCATTCAACCCCCCTTCTGAACTCCAAGATCTGTTTTCGATCCATATTGATCCTATAATTCAATTTGCTTATTTCGTTCTATACTCAGCTGGTTTTCATTGTCCTGTGCCAAGTTGGTTTTCCCTTTCTGGATTTTGAAAACTGAGCTGGTACTTGCAATGTCTTAGTATCCAGCTGGTTCAATATCCTGAGCTGGTTTCTGCATTTTTCATCGTCCAGCTGGTCTATACTGAACCATCAAACCTTAAGGTTCTGGGCTGGTTTGACTTTAACCAGAACATGCTGAGCTGGTCTTTGCTCGGACATCTTGACTTTGCTCCGATCTGGTTTCTTCGTTCAACGTGGTAAATTTCATCCGGATCTTATCACTTTGGTTCGAAAGATCTCTTTTACGAATTCCAATTCTTATAAATTTTTCATCACCAAAACTTATGAATTTTATCCCAACTATAAACCTCTATATCAGGGTCATACAATACAACATTTACTTTCCCTCTGGGCCATATAATATAACAGTTATTATATCCCATTGTATGGCCATACAATAGAACGATTATTATATCCCACCGTATCAAGGTCATACAATAGAACGGTTGTCATGTCAGGGTCATATCTTCTCATATTCCATCAAATTAATTACCATTTCTTAATTCGAATAATAGCAGTGCGTGGATTTCAGAATTTTCAGCAAAACTCGACGATACAAAATGAAATGAATGGATTAAGCATAAAATTAACAAAACTTAACAAGATGAGGTGGAACAAAATAATTTCATAACAAACAAATCGAGGGCATGTTGGGATCTCAATCTAATCCCATGACGCAACGAAAATTTTAAAATTTTAGTTTCACATTCAAATTCATGGGCACTCATATGGTATAAATTGAACATTCCTAGGACTTTTATCGAGTTTTACTTTTGGTACTTTGTCCACGGCACCACGCTATTCCCGTAATTAAGCAGAAATAGCAATTCAAAAGGTTGGACCACGAACTGGCTCCTTCACGATCCTCTGCAATCAAGTCCAGGACTAGATTTGGATTTCCCTTGTTTGATTGCACTAGAAAATCAAACAAGGTTTTTCAAAGAAAGAGGGAACAAAGGAGAGAAACGAGAAATTCCGGGATCGGTGGTGGAGAGGAGGCACAGTAGCGTCAGTGGATACAAGATGGTGCATGTTTCCCTAGTGGGAGAGGGTGGAAGCCGATTCTAGGTTAGGGAGAGTTTTAATTTTTGTGCATGACAACCTATATTTAGTGTAGGCTAAAACACTCCTTTTATAACTAAGTTCATTGGCTCACTTAATTGCTAGATGAGCCGGACACATCCAAGCCCGATAGCACTTACTTTTAGTCCATGATCGTGGTTCATTGTATTCTTGATCAACAATCAGATACCACTTATCTGACGAGTTCAAATAACTCATTAAAATAATATAAATTCAAACTTTGGACCATTGAGCCTAAATATGGTTTAGCAGATCTTGAAATCCTTTACACTTATAAACTATTTACAACATCGGTAATTGATCATAGCAGTCGAAAAATAAATCCATTACTTACATGGACATACATGGTTCAGGGATACAACTAGCAGTAAATTCACTGCGTGATCCAGGACAACCAGTGTACCTTATTCAGGCTTACCTCATTACCCTATCCAAGCATCAACTCTTTGATCATAGGAATGTCAGAACTCATTTGTGATTGCACCCATCGCATCATAGTAAGAGCATCTGTAGCATCGTCTCATATCAAATATCCCGATCGAATCAACAGCTGGTACATTTATGGTTTCTAATGATTCAATAATAATTTGAAATATCTTAGAGATCTAATAGAGGCATCGCATGTGTAATTAGTGGAACTTTTTTCACTGACACACATATCTGCTTTGTCCAGAGACAAGGTGCACTATTATATCTTCATATTATATAGGATATCCACTCATGTACGTGAGTGGTGAATCCCTAAACACAATGCACTTGGTTCTACACATTTCATAATTGCATCGAATCTCACCACCTCATGGTTTTCATGGAACCGATAAATTAGTCAAAGTGCAATGCTAGCGAGTAAAGTCTCAGTGATGTGTCAGGTCATAGGAACTAATCATGCACAACCATAACCATTAACTTAATCCACTCGATGAATAATAACAACTTGGAAAGTCTGAATGACGGTTGTTCAATGATCTCATCGCAGGATCATCCATCTATATGTTCGAACATCTCCATGTTCCTAACATCTTATGTGGTTCACAACATCACATATATTAGCCTTGAACTCGAGCAGCTTTTGTCCTTCTTTTAGATGTCTCAATTGACTAGGAACATACTTTAGAATATACTGTAATAATTAATTCATAGTCAAGGTCTTTATCTATGTAGCTTACATGATTAAACGATAAAAGCATTTGCCAGAATATAATCAAATGTAAATTATATTAAAATAAATATTTTTATTACACTCAAGACACTAAAACCCTTAGAAAAATTTGACTTGCAGAGCATCTACTATAACAGGGCATGATAACCAATGGATCATAGCATCTAGAATCGGATAAAAAATGAATGGTTCAAAGATAATGTATTGTGATCCAGTGATTTAAAACATACATATTTCTATTCAAAAGAAAGAGTATATATAACAAAATCTACTTCTAGTATTGAAGAAATAAATATGGGAGAAAACTTTGATGAAAGCATGATTGTACGTATTTGAAAATGAACAACATTTCGGCTTGACTAGGACATGAATTTCTTAAACTAGGATAGGATCTAAGCTCGGAGATTTGACAACCTCTGCTTAGAATTGTATTGTAGAGAAGCTTGAAAATTTTGAGAGGGAAATCTACTTTGGTGGCCATAAACTCAAGTTTTAATTCTATAGTAATGTATATAAATAAAAAATTTGTGGTACGACTGTTGGATCTGCGTAGAAGATCAAATCTGGATTTTGATAAACAAAAAACTTGTTCTTATGATTCTAACAATTTAATTGAGTACGCAGATATAAGCTGGAACGGTAGGAGACACCCAAACTGATCCTGCAGACGACATCCAAGCTGACCTAGCTCGGAGCAAGAGCAGCTTAGAAAATCATATCAGAGCCGAGATGAAAGATGAAAACTATACAGTATAAGAAGAGCTGAGCTCAGTTATGAATTGCAAATCAGTTTAGCGTAGAGCAGTTCAGATGGATCTTCGAGTTAGAAAAGTTCAGATCAGCTTAGAGCAGTTCAGAAGAGAACAGTATAGAACCAGCTCAGAGAATCAGTTCAAAATAAGCTCAGGAAAGAACATAACAGAATCAGCTCAGATGTAACATATCACATTAGAATCAGCTTAGAGAAAAAAATTTAGGGATCAGAAGCAGTTCAGATCAGATTATAAGTACAGAGAGAATCAAATCAGCTTAGAGCTTACAAGAGCAGCTCAGAGCTTAGAATAGATCAGATAGGGAGATCAGCTCAGTCAAAATTAGATGAGTACATAGACAGAATCAGCACAGTGTCGAAATCGAATCAGACATAGAACAACTACACAGGACATCCCCTGGCAATGACTCGATACGATCTATATATACATAACTGGGAACTCAACGCCTATGGGGCTCCACCATCTGATGCATCTCAAGGAGCAACTGATCAACCTGAAATCCAAATACACAACAAAACAGCCCCAAAGGGAAGGGGTCAAACCCCAGTACAAAGATCAACATAATACAGCAATCAAATACAGGATGAAATATATCATGTCATGCAATGCATGAGAGGTAAAATGCATCATTGGCTACATACCGGAAGCCAAACACACGGTAATCAGCAACTGTGGCAACATCATCGGGGATTCGGGCGCTACTCGAGCATGCCCAATGGAAAACAGATGTCGCTCATCATAGAAACAAGGAGGGGCGCTATCCGACCGACCGCACGGAATTCCAAGTGTACAACAACCACCCGCCACCATCTATCCAGACCACTACAACGGAGGGTGGCGAGGGCGACTCATTGCGTCCCCAGTGCACTCAATTGTGATTGTGTAACTGAACACCGCATCACGAGGGTAGAACTCAAGCAGAGCAATATATCATGGCTAGCAATAGATCCAAGGCCCCAATATGTTATGCAAATGCATTTAAAACTATGACATGCACAAAATGATGTGTATGCTTGCAATGCCAACAAACTATGAAACAATATACTATAAAATACATGTATGGCAGCACGGCAAAACAAGAACAACATACACACAAAACATCTTAGGCATCATCACAAAATACATGGCTCAACAGTTCAACACACATAAGTATATTCAAATGCCTATCTCAAAGCTGTAATCATAAACTCAATCCGTACATTGCGCAGATCTTACCACAATACCTCAGCACAGCTCACAGTTGAAAGCAGAACGCACTCGCTGCTCTGCTCAGGCCTCAGCTAACAATTCAGGGCCAGTAGCTTATGACAAAACCACAATAGAGGTACTATCTGTCAAGATATATAAGAATTCAGCTCTGTTTAAGATCACACAGCTCACGTTCAAAACTCTCAACTCAGAACAACTATGACTAACAACAGAGCACTATACAGTTCAAAGGTTAACTCTTTAATAGAAACTAACAACAGCATAACATGGTTACCTAAACCGAAGCTCAACTCGATCGGAAATTGCGACATGCAGCTCACGACACTTCTCTACGATTTCCTCCTTCTGGCCTCCTTTCGACTCCAAACTGGTACAGAAATGTCGAGCTTGAAGAGATGTTTCCAACCAAGATACCCTCTCTCAAAACTGATCAGTCAATCTCCGATGATCTGGAAACTACTAGGTCGGATGAACAGTGACCACGAGGGTTTGTAAAATATCTGTCGGGAGATTCCTGAAGAATATAAGGATATGTGTGGTCTAAAATGACTAAATGTTGGTCAAAGAGCGAGACTATATACAAAATCTCTTCAGCTCATGGCTACAATGATAACAGATCAGCTCGGACCTCAACACCGTATTCATCCCAGGAAATGCAACTCAGCCTGCGCATGCAAACCAGCTCTCGCTCCCAACAGATCAGCTCTCATCTGTTCATCTTTCACACGTTGTTAAACTCTCGTTTACGATTCACCTTATGAACCACACTCAGATCTCGTGCATACAGATCGTGCACTCTTCAGAAAAGAAGTGAAGATCAGCTCTCAACCAAATCTTACCGCACAAACATCTTGCGCCATGCACAATAGTACAAATCATAGCAGCAGATCAGATCATGATCTCTATGGAAAATCTGATCATCCTATCTGCTCACCATGTTGGCGTAGTGGAGGATCCGGATCCCGCTCCCGGGGCGCAGCTGAAGATTTAAAAATTGAATGTCTGGGAATGTTCAATACATGAAAATAATATCTAAACATACATAGGATTTTTAGGTAATTTACCTCAGGTGACTAGGAACCTGGCTTCGACCAATCCACGAGGGAGATGACCCTTCAACGGTAGAACGATTGAGGAACGCCTAATCCGGTCCACGATCGAAAATCTCAATTCCTTCACTGATTTTCACTAGAAAATCAGTGAAGATTTCATGGACGGAATCCTCATCTCAATACAATCAGAACGAATTCCAACATTGGTGGCGGCAGCGACGTCGACGGCACGTCGTCGGAAGGAGGGGGCGAGAAAAAAAGGGTAGGGGAGGAGTTTGAGAGTTGTCGATACAACTGGGTGTGTTAAATGACTCCCAAAAGGCCCCTATTTATATATTTTTTGTGGGTTTAAACCAGGTTAATGAGCTCAGGTCAGGCCCAGACCCAGGTCCAGGGAACATTGGTTTCAAGTCCATCGTTGTGGCTTCATCATAATTTCGATCGATGATCAGATCGGACCGATCTTCACAGTTTACAAAACTGAACGTTATGATATGAAAATAATTTTTCAGACCATCTAATCCAAAATAGCAGTTAGGCCCATATCAGCTATAAGGAAAGTCATACTTGTTATAGTAGGTGTCCAACTAGCCAACTTGTGGCGTGTGAGTTGTTGTTGAATCTATGTCAACGATATTTATTTATGAAATTTGCATATATGACATTCTTTATCTTCATTATTGCAATTATAAATTGTTGGATAAAGACCTTGAATGCACTATAGTGTATGTTAGATGTGATAGTGGATTTGATGACTACCATGAAACACATCTAGTAGTCACTGTATGTTCTAAATGTGTTCCTAGTTGATTGGACTATCCAAAAGAACATAAGGGTCGCCCGAGCTTGAGACTAGCATCTGCGATGCGAAGTGCCACGTTTCATTGGTAGGAAACATAGTGATGTTCTGAGCATGCAGATGGATTGTGACCTGGTGATCTATCAAACTATCCTCATTCGGACTTTTCAAGTGGTTATCATTTGTCGAGTGGATTAACTCCAAGGTCTTGGTTGTGCAGATTAGTACTCATTACTCAAACCTTCATTGAGACTCTACATGATAGGTGCCTCACTTTGACCCGTTTATCGACTCAGTTGGGGTCGGTCCCGATGCATAGCACATGCGATGTCACTGTTTGATCTCCAAGATGTATGCATGGCTATCGAATCTCTCACGACTCTCGATTTACCAGTGGTCGTTGATTCGATCGGGATATTTGAGCTGAAATGACCGTACTGTATGTTAACCATGAAAACTGATTCTTGCAGGCACTATCAGTGATACCTAGGGGATCATGGGGAGATGTTGCTAGATGGTTTATCATGATCTGATGGGTAAGTCTAAAAATATGTTTTCGGAGTCACAAAAGTTGTGAGCCCACGGGTGACTGTATCCATGAACCATTGAGCGTCACATAAGTATTGGTTTCTCAATTCAGGTACAGAAATTAAGCCCAATTTGTTGAGTATAGTTGTTAGGTCCCGTGCTAATCACTCAAGATAACAACATAATAAGCACATAATCGCGGAAGCGTAAAATCGGGCTTAAAAATTTTCGAATAAATTTGGGCCTGAACTTAAAATCAGCATTCCAAATATCAATAATCAAAATACGAGTTAACTCAAACTCAAACACAACAGGTAAAACTAATCTCAAATCAACAATAGATCCCTAAATACAAAGAAACACGGGGCATCCCCCGGTTCAATACATATATATATATATATATATATATATATATTGTCAGGCCCTGTGCTAATTTCTCGAAATTAACACATAATAAACGCGTAAACACGGAAGCATAAAATCAGGGCTTAAAAATTTTTCGAAATAGTTTGGGCCTGAACTCGAAACATACATTCAAAATAGCAATACTTAAAGTATGCGTTAAATCAAACTCAATCACATCAGGTAACAACAACATATCAAATCAGATATAGATCCCCCAATACATAAAAAAAACACGGGGCATCCCCCGGTTCAATACATAATAAATAAACTGGGACTCAAGGGAAAGGGGATCGACCAGCTGAACCTCCACTATGTCCAATCTGGTTACCTGAAGATCCTGCCAAATGGGTAACACAGACCCTAGACACAAAAATAGGAAAAACAATATACGAGGTCAAGCCTCAGTACGAAGAGCATCTAAAATAAACAGCAACTCATAAACATGCAGTATCGAAAGTCATGAGATGCATGAGGCTGATAAGGAAATCGGGTATCAAGACCAGTAAGTCAACTGGTAAATCATATCGGTCGAGCCTCTCACCCACACAGTAAGTCAATCGGTGGAATCATCGGTTCGTGATATTCCGGGCCCGTCAGCCCATCACAGCTCGGCAGTAGATACTCGAATCCGGCAATCACTGCTCTGATGATAGCGTTGGACTTTTCCGGCACAACACATCAGTTGGCCAGTCACAACGTGGCTCTAATCTCGGGTCATCAATTCAATCTCAAGGCTCAATATGTATGCATGAATGCCAATAAATTCATATCATAATGCTACATGCATAAAGTATGTAAACAGCCATACAAGTCAGTAATTCAGGCAGTTCACATAATTCACAGATTTCACGAAGCCCAACTCACAACTTCAATACTAGAAATTTATGCTCGAAGCTGTTAAATTCACGCTCAATCGTACCTTCAACGACTGAATTCTACCTCAACAAATTCTTTCAAAGGCACGGTAGTTCACCCCCTTGGCAACAGACTTCTCTAAGCTCCCTGGAACTGAAATCTGTACAAGGCATTGTTAGAGTAGATGCCCAACTAGCCAACTTGTGGCGTGTGGGTTTTCATTGACTCTTGTACAAACGATCTTTATATATGATATTCGCATTCTTTTATATGGCATTCTTTACTTTCATTATGTGTAATGATTTACAATTGTGTTGAGTAAAGACCTAGAATACACTAAAGCGTATGTTAGATGTGATAGTGGGTATGACGGCTATCATGAAACACATCTAATAGTCAACTTCGCCGGAATTTTGTTCCGGCCTAGTTTCTCGTGGAGGATCCGATCGTGCTGATCTCGTCAGGACTTCTAGTGCAGTCTGACGAAGGAGCCTCGAGTCTGGTCGTGGACCGGATTGACGAATCTACCGCAATCAACCGAGAAGCGCCGGGTTCTTGAAACACCGGTTGGAGCCAGGCACAAGTGCCAGAGAGGTAACTCGTTAAAACACCCTATGTATGTTGATACATATTATTGATTTGATTATTCGTATTGATCGCATCCCGGTCAAATTTTTGTTCTTCCGCTGCCTGCCGGGGTGCGGATCTGGATCCTGCCCAACAGGCATCTCATAAATCAGCTTACATCCAGCACCAATTCTAAGTTCTATACGTTCTTTCCTACTATGAAGAACCTAAATCCGGCTCTACTTCTAAACCAAGTACTAGCAACTAATACCAAGCTTAGGAAGGTAGGAATTCTTACCCAAAAGCTGAATCTAGAAGAAGAACTATCGGGTTCCACTGTTCGAAACAACAGCAGCTTCGCGATCTCCTCCAAGGTCATTCTTCAGCTTCAACTGGGTAACAGTCGAAAGAGAAATTCACAGGGATTCCAGCGCCACCAAAATCACTCAAATCATCGGCGGAGAACGGCGGGAATCTAAAGAAGATGTCTCGGTGAACAGTAGCTCGACGAGGGTTTTGATAAAGAGATAAGAAATATCTGGTTCCAAAATAATTCTAAGTGTCGATCATCACTTCTATATATATACCTCAATCCATCAGCTGCTGATCACTAATATCCAGTCGACGAGAACAATAGATATCTACCAGCAGATACCATCTCTTCCTTTCGCTAAAACCAGCAGCAACAACCAGACGAGGCTTTCACGAGGAAACATCCAAAACGACACCATTCCAACTAACTCAAACGACGCCGTAGCGATACACCAGCTGACAACATCTCTCGCATGCAAAATAACCAAAAGCTGGTAATAGATCTCTTCAAACAAACGCCAGCGGCTGGTTACGCGAAACATCTCAAAACGACGACGCATCAATTAATCTAAACGACGCCGTAATGGTTACGCCAGCATTTCTGCCATCGGATGGTCACCCAGTCGCAATGCGTTACTCAACACAAATCTCTCGCGACTGGTACCAGACGCAACACTCAAAACGCATCGTTTCAACTTAATAAAACGACATCGTATAGACCTTGCGACTGGTTCCTCAATCCATCGACTGATCGTTACCTTTCTAACACAACCGCTGAATCCAGTAGTCAACACTCGAAAGTGTTGACCAAAACGTGTCGCTCTCCCGTTGCATCCTTGCGATAGCGCGCCTGCTGCCAGCAGCAACCATTCCTAGCACAACTAAAAACCAGCAGATGCTACTCCAATCGCTGCGACTGGAAAGCGAAACGATGGCGTATCTCCCATACGCTACAGTAACTAATAAAAATGCGCAACTACTGGTTCCAGTTCCACCAGCTGCAAGCTACAGTAGCTATCAAATTCAAATCCCACCAGTCGCAAGCTACAGTATCGTTGACCCGCGTTGACCCTTGGATTTTTGCTGCGACTGATTTCAACCCATAGAGAAATTCACCAACTCGAATCCCGTAATTAATCCTACCAAAAAAAATCTGATTAATTACTAATTGAATTTCTCAATCCTCACATCAATGAAACGGGGATCGACCAGTGGGCACTCCACTCGATCCATCTTGGTTACCTGAAGTTCCTGCAAATGGGTAACACAGACCCAAACAACACAAAAGAAGGAAAAGAAATACGAGGTCAAGCCTCAGTATGAAGAGCTATCAAAACAGCTAAACATGCAACATGATATAAATCAATGCTATGAAATGCATGAGGGCTATCAAGGATCGGATAGCTAGACCAGTGTATCAACTGGCAAATCATCTCAATCAGCCTCTATACCCACACGGTGTATCAACCGGGGAAATCATCGATCCGTGATCATCGGGGCCCGTCAGCCCATCACAGATCGGTGGTAGACACTCGAATCCGGCAGTCACCACTCCGATGATAGCGTTGGTGTAACGACCGGACTTTTCTCAAAAGAATTTAGAAATTTGGGGTTCGAATTGAAAGAGCCAAAAATTTCAATCTTAATAAACATAAAAGTCGTTACTAAAATTCTGGACTAAATTGCGAATAAACACAATTCATTGTTGTTGAAATGAGGAACAAGGGAACAATGACGTGAGCGGAAGTAGAATCAAAATCTAATAAACACTTTTCATAACAAGTGAAGGAAATCAGCAGGAAGGGTATACAAAACATGGAACTAATTCCTCTACTGATAAAATAACACACGTGGAACTGATATACCTGCTGATATAAATACGAGTGAACTTGCATATATCTTTACACCAAAAGTTCATACAGATTTCTACAAAAATGAGGAACTAGAAATCTGTTAACATACAAAACTAAAACTAAAGTTCTGTACATCAAAACAAAGCTGAAAAGAACAATGGAAAAAGATGTCTACGATAAACCACACTGTCCAACCAGCCACTCTCCATCCAGCTCCTTACTGCCCATTACCTGCACTCAATGAAAACTAGTGAGCCAAGGCTCAGCAGGTAAAATCTGGAATAGCAAAATCATGCAATAGAAACTGAAACTGGAAGCTGAATACATAACTGAATCTGAATACGCTTTGGAATGAACAAGCGCAATATACATATATAACTGAGAATTCTGATAGAAACTGAAAGCATAAAACATAATCAAATTCTGAAAACATTTTCTTTAAACATTCTCTGGAGCTGTGATTAAAATCACAATTTCGCTCTTATGAAATTATGACAACACTTTAAACATTTTGGTCCAATTCGTTTGATCAAACTCCTGATATCAGTTTCTAGCACTATGGCTCATGGTGAAGGGATATACAGATCCGTCGACCTATACACCTGATCCTTCTTCTGTTGAAAGGGCACACGGTTTGTCAGCCGCGCACTCACCCTTCTTCTGGGGACCCTCTTTGTTGTCATAACTTAAAATATTTTCTAAAACATCGTTCTGCTCTTTCTTTTCTTTCTAAAATCTGTTTTCTTTCTCTCTTGCACGAATTACTGATTTTTCTTTTGTCTAATGATGTTCTGGAACTATAAAGGATTTCTCTGTAAAGCTTGCGAAGATGAAAACTGAATAAAGACACTACTTGAATCTGTCATTTGAATCAAATACAATCTTTGAAATGATTCGGAATTGAATAAGAAATCAAATTCTGAAATTTCGTTATCTGTTGAAGAAAACGAAGAATAAACAGTAACCAGCTGAATGAACAGTACCAGTCGCAAAACTAATACCAAGCTACTGCTGAAATATCAAAATGGAATACATCTGCTGGTGAACAGTGAACTGCTGGAAATTTACTGGGAAATGCGTCTGCTGAATTTTGGAAATGCAACTGCTGAATTCTAACAAAAGAATGATGCACCTGCTGGTGTTAACAAAGAAACACACCTGCTGGTCTTAGCACACGAGATGCACCTGCTGGTTTTACGATATCCATGCAGCTGCTGATTTTATGAAAACAATGCAACTGCTGAATTCTAACAAAGGAATGCAGCTGCTGAATTCTAATAAAGGAATGCACCTGCTGGTGTTAACATAGAAATACACCTGCTGGTTTTATGAAAGCGATGCATCTGCTGAATTTACAAAGCAATGCATCTGCTGAATATGCATCTGCTGAATATGCGAAAGCAATGCATCTGCTGAATATGCATCTGCTGAATTTAGATAATCATGAACTACGAAGGTTACCTTCCTCTAAAGACTTCGACATATCTTATGAAACTTCTGGAAAAGATCGAATAAGATACTTGTAAGCTACTTCGATGAATGAATAACTGAAAACTCAGGAATTCCTTAGAAGAACATCATCAAAACATTTTCTAAATCATCTTTGAATCAAAATACAGTAACTCACCTTCTTTAGAAAACCAATTGAATATATGCTTTCACTGAGTGAGCAAGAAACAGAGTTTACTTGCCTGAATTCTTGAACACAAATCACGGTAGAAATCCAGCAACTCCTAACGCACCGCCTGTTTCCTTTAAAACACTTTGAAAGTATTTTGTTCGGCTTCTTGAGAGAGAGCACCGCTTCTAAATGATTTGATTTGAAGATAATGATGCATGAGCAGCTTATCATCCTATTTATTTGATTTAGAATGCCTACTGATGGGAAACACGTTTAATTGATATGTCCAAAATCCATTAAAAGCGTGCTCTGTTTTTTTCAAAACAAAATGATGCATTGGAAACCGATCCATTTTAGTTAAAACAAAAGGATTCGATTGGCTTGCTGGAACCACTAGACATCTACTGTTATTGCATTCTAAAATCTGGTTATCAACCCAAGATATAAGAATAGGTTGATCATCACGTAAGACATGAAATCTGAAACTGAATCTATTCATGGATCGAAATAATATAGCATTGTAATCCATCAATCTCAAATCTTTCTAGTTTGTGGCCTCTAAAATATCTGGGCATTACAGTTGGACTTTTCGTGCATGACACATCTGTCGGCCAGTCACAACGTGGCTTTCAATCAGGTCGTCAATCAATCTGTCAAACAGGCTCAAGATGTATGCATGTATGCCGGTAATTCATATCAAAATCCTACATGCATAAGTTACGCAAAACAGAGCATAAATTCAATCAAACATTCAGCAACTGCTTCACGTAAATTCACATAATCCAATCAACAGATTTCATAACATCAATTACAGCCATGTCCACGCTCAAAGCTGTTAAAGCTGCTCAATTCGTACATTCAAGACTCAAATACCTCAACAGAGTTCTCACAAGTCGCTGCAACTCACGGCCAAGGCAACCAGATCTCTCCTGGCTCGGCAAACACGACAGAGACTCCATGGAACTGAAATCCAAAAGCACACAACACCCAAAGAACGCTCGGTCAGATTTCTTCAGAAATCTTCGTACACCAGCAGCTTCATGCTCTCTTCCTCAAGTCGTTCTACAGCCTCTAATCGGTAGCAGTCGAAAGAGCAAGTCTCAGGGAATCCAGCGCCACCTAAACTGTCAAAAAACAGAGGCTGGAATCGACAGAAATCTAGGGAAGAAACGTTTGGGTGAACAGTAGCTAAAATGAGGGTTTGAAAATGGAGATAAGAAATATCGGGTTCAGAATAATTCTAAGTGTCGATCAACACTTATCTATATATCTCCCAATTCCAACAGCTGCTGATCTCAAATCATCAAACATCGAAACAGTAGGTATCTACAATAGAACCAGTGTTTGCTCACAACAGAAATCAGCAGCAACTATCAGGCATTGCATTTATATTCACGCACCTAAACGACATTGCATCCATTAATCAAAACGACACCGCAGCGCCCCACCAGCTGACGACAGATTCCTTTCAAAACAACCAGCAGCTGGTCACGCTAAACAATACAAACGATGATGTAAGGGATACGTCACCTTCGCTGCCAACAGCTGATCAAAAGAGTTACACCCAAAACACTGCATTCCAACTTAACAAAACGACGTCGCCTCTCATCAGCAACTGGTTACTCAAACGAACGGCTGGTCACTCGACTAAATCACATCCCTCACAAACGCAACTGCTGATCAACGCTACCAACAGTAGTCAACACCATAAATGTTTACCAACACGTGTCGCTTTCTCGTTAAATCTCGCACTCAACACAACTGCTGCCAACAGATACCTCTTCATGCACTACTACCGAATAGCGAAACAACGACGCATCACTCACTCGCTATAGTAGACTTCTGAAATGCGCTACAACCGATTTCCTTTCATTAGCGCTACGTCTGATTTTCACGAAACGACAGCGTATCACTTCTACACCATCAACGACTGATCAGACTTCACAAACTAGCGCTACTGCTGAATTCTACTGGAATTAGATTTTCTCTTGCAAAACCCTCAAAATTCACGCGACTAATCCCAAACAATTCAATAAATCACTAATCTAAAATCTGATTCCTCACATTCTCCCCACCTTAAGAGATTTCATCCTCGAAATCAAAGGCAAACTCAGGGAAAAATCAATCAAATCATCACAACAACAGGATACAAAACAGAAATTCACCTGATACAAGACCAAGAGTTCAAGATAACTGAGCAAAAAAAAACAACTAAGGAAAAATACAACCAGAAACCGAAATCTAATACAATATCTACTCAAACAGATGCGGCCACTCAGGCTGCATATTCTCTTTCGACTCCCAAGTTGCTTCTTCTCGGCCATGCTTGCTCCATTGGACCATTACCAACGGAACTACTTTGTTCCTCACCTGCTTCTCCTTCCTATCCAGAATCTGTACTGGATATTCAACATAACTCAAGGCAGAATCTAGCTCAACTTCGTCGGTTCTCAACACATGGGACGGATCCGGCTCATATTTTCTCAACATGGACACATGAAAAACGTCATGCATCGCTGCTAACTCATCAGGCAGCCACAATATATAAGCCAATTGCCCAATCCGCTCAACGATCTCAAAGGGACCAACGAATCTAGGAGCTAATTTACCTTTAAATCTGAATCGCATCACGCTCTTGAAAGGAGAAACTTTGAGAAATACCCTATCGCCAACCTCAAACTCTAAAGGTCGGCGTCTTCTGTTAGCATAGGTAGAGAAACGATCTTGAGCAGCTTTGATTCTACTCCGAATCAAATCGATCTGATCTTTCATGTGCTGAACAAACTCCGGTGTAGAAAGCTGTCTCTCACCAACTTATTCCCAACAGATCGGAGATCTGAATTTACGACCATACAATGCCTCAAATGGAGTCATCCCTATAGTGACTTGGTAGCTGTTGTTATAATAAAATTCAACCAAGGACAAAGAATCCTGCCAATCACCATCGAAATCCATCACAATTGCACGCAGCATATTCTCTAAAGTTGAATGGTCCTCTCAGACTGACCATCGGTCTGTGGGTGATAGGCTGTACTCATAGCCAATCTCGAACCCATCGCTGCTTGCAAGCTCTTCCAAAAACGAGAAGTGAACCTTGGATCTCTGTCAGACACTATCGAAACAGGAACTCCATGCAATCTAACCACATGGTCGATGTACAGTTTCGCCATTTTCTTCATAGAACACCTCACATCATAGGGAATGGAGTGGGCTGACTTCGAAAGTCTATCGATCACCACCCAAATAGCATCGCATCCCCTACTCGATCGAGGTAGATGAGTTAAAAAATTCATGGCTATGTGCTCCCAGTTCCATTGGGGAACCTCCAAACTCTGCAAAACAATCCCCCAGGTCTCATCCTGTCAGCCTTGACCTGCTGGCAATTCAGACATCTAGCAACAAAACCAGAGATGTCGCTCTTCATACCTGCCCACCAGTAGTGAGACTTCAAGGTATGGTACATCTTTCTCTCGCCCGGATGCACACTGTATCGGCTACAATGCGCTTCGTTCAGAAGGGTCTTCTTCAAATCGATCAAGTTCGAAACCACCAATCTCCCTCTAAATCTCAGACATCCATCAGAAGTAACAGAGAATTCATCAGGCTGACCACTGCGGGCTTTAATCTTCAACTCATGAATATATGGATCAGACCTCTGTGCCTCCCTGATGTCACTCACAATCTGCGGTTCTACCTGAATCGAAGAAACCATAAAGTACTGATCAACCGGCTGAAATCACCAACCAGGCGTACTCAACTGCTCATAGACTTTCGAAACATTCAAAAATGCTAACATATCAGGATGAGATTTCCTACTCAAAGCATCGGCAACCGAGTTCATCCGCCCAAGCTGATACTGAATCTCACAGTTAAAGTCTTTGAGCAATTCCATCCAACGTCGTTGCCTCATATTCAGATCAGACTGCGTGAAGATATATTTTAGGCTCTTGTGGTCGGTGTACACCACAAATTCTTCACCATACAGATAATGCCGCCAAATCTTCAAGGCAAACACTATCGCAGCCAACTCCAAATCGTGAACAGGGTACCTCATCTCGTGAGGCTTCAGCTGTCGAGACGCATAGGCAATAACGTACCCGTTCTGCATCAGAACACAACCCAATCCACTGAGAGACGCATCGGAGCACACAACAAATCCTCCAGATCCAGACGGTAGAGCCAAAACAGGAGCAGTAGTCAACTTCTCCTTCAAGGTATGAAAACTGTACTCGCATTCGTCAGTCTAAACGAACTTCCGATCCTTCTGATTCAATTGAGTCCACGGCCTGGCTATAGAAGAGAACTTCTCGATAAAATGCTTGTAATAGCCAGACAATCCCAAGAAGCTACGGATCTCAAAAACGTTCCTAGGTCTCTCCCAGTTAAGAACTGCTTCGACCTTACTCGAATCCATCGAAATCCCTTGCGCTGAAATCACGTGACCCAAAAAGATAATTCGGTCAAGCCAAAATTCACACTTGCTGAACTTGGCGTATAACTGCGAGTCTCTCAATCTCTGCAACACCAATCTGAGATGCTCCTTATGCTCTCTTAAGCTCCTCGAATACACTAGGATGTCATCTATGAAGACGATCACGAACCGATCGATGTACTGACTGAAGACACAATTCATCAAATCCATGAAAACAGCTGGGGCATTCGTCAACCCAAACGGCGTGACAAGAAACTCATAATGCCCATATGGAGTCCGAAAAGATGTCTTTGCCACGTCAGCGTCTCTATCCGCAACTGGTGATAACTAGAGCGCAAATCAATCTTCGAGTATACGATCGATCCCTGCAACTGATCGAACAAGTCATCAATCCTCGGCAAAGGATACTTGTTCTTCACCGTCGCCTTATTCAACTGTCGGAAATCCACGCACATCCTCATAGACCCATCCTTCTTCTTCACAAAAAGAATCGGAGCTCCCCAAGGCGACATACTCGGTCTGATGAAGCCTTTCTCCAAGAGGTCTCTCAACTGATCCTTAAGCTCTTTCAACTATGCGGGCGCCAATCGATACGGAGCTCTAGAAATCGGGGCGGTATCGGGCACCAACTCGATACTGAAGTCGATCTCGCGTCTTGGAGGGAATCCAGGAATCTCATCTGGAAACATTTCGGGAAACTCTCGAACAATCGGGATGTCACTCAACTCCAATCGTGGCTCTTGGGAAACATCAAGCGCATAAATAATCAATCCAGCATTATCCAGCGATAACAGGCTAAACATCTCCATGGCGGACACCAGTGGAATCTTCAAGCGCGAATCAGCACCGTATAACTCCCATTTCTCACCCGAATCAGGGCGAAATCTCACCACACCATGAAAACAATCAACAGTAGCCTTGTAGCTAGATAATACATCCATTCCCAAGATATAATCAAAATCTCTGATTCCCAAAACAATCAGATTGGACACCAACACATGCTCATCAAATCGAAGTACACAATCCAACACCACTTCACGGAACCACAGACTCACACCAGCAGGGGTAGACACGGAAACAACATCACACAATGGGGAAGAACTCAACCCATGCTCAAATACAAACAACTCAGAAATAAAAGAATGTGATGCACCAGTGTCGAATAAAACTCTCGCAGGAAAATCGAAAATAGAGCATGTACCTGTGATCACTATGCCGGGCATCTTTTCAACCTGCTCTCTAGTCAAAGCGTTCGCCTGAGCCTGCTGTGGTATCTGGAACGGAGGTCTCGAAGGTGCTCCAAACCTAGACGGTCCACTAGGGTGAAATCCAGATCGTTGTGTCGGAATAGGAAACTGTGGTCTCTGCGAAGAACCACCAGCCGAACCCTGCTGTGAAGGAACCGAAGACTGTCCCCTCAACAAAGTACACACTCTAACAAAGTTACCAGGCTGCCCACAGTTACGGCAAGACCCCTGAACTCCACGACACTGAGAAGTCGGATGCCTTCCCCCGCATTGTCCACAAGACATGCCGCCAGAATCGCTGCCAGAACTACTGCTAGAACCAGAACTCGCAGAACCAGAAGAACTCGAATTGCCCTTCTTCTTGAAATGTTTCCCTCGAGGTATAAACTGTTGGTGACTCGACTATTGTGACCCTTGAGGAGAATGGAAAGATTGCGACGCATCCTGAACAGGCTGATAGGTGCGTCCAGTAGTCGGCTGAACCGGAGCCTCGGCCTCCAACAGGCTCTCCTCTGAACTCCACGACACTGAGAAGTCGGATCGCCCTTCCCCCGCATTCGTCCACAAGACATGCCGCCAGAATCGCTGCCAGAACTACTGCTAGAACCAGAACTCGCAGAACCAGAAGAACTCGAATTGCCCTTCTTCTTGAAATGTTTCCCTCGAGGTATAAACTGTTGGTGACTCGACTATTGTGACCCTTGAGGAGAATGGAAAGATTGCGACGCATCCTGAACAGGCTGATAGGTGCGTCCAGTAGTCGGCTGAACCGGAGCCTCGGCCTCCAACAGGCTCTCCTCAATGTCGACCGCATTGTTCACAGCTTCAATATAGGTCGCAGGGGATCCGGACAACACCATCCGATACAGATCAAGCCTCAAGCCTTTCAGAAATTTGTTCCTCTTCGTTCTCTCCTGGTTGGCTACATGCGGCACATAGATCAAAAGAGCAGAAAACTGTCGAGCATACTCAGCCACTCGCAGGCTACCCTACTTCAGGTTGTCGAAATTCCGCTCACGGCTACTGTAGTAGGAATCCGGGGTATATTCCTGTCGAAACGCCTCACAGAAGCTCTCCCAAGTGATCACAGCCCCACTATCTCGTAGAATCCGAGAAGTACCTCTCCACCAGCGTTGTGCATTGTCTCTCAGCCGCAACACTGCTAGCTTCAGTATCTTCCCGGGAGCGTACTCCAGAGAATCTAACAGCTCCTCCATCTGAACTAACCAAGCTTTAGCCATCTCAACACCCTCAGCAGCCGAAAACGTCGGAGGGTTCATCCTCTGAAACCTAGCTAAGACCAACTCCATCTCTCCTATCTGTCTAGTTACATTCTCAACCTGATGGATATCATCCTCACTACCCGCCCTAGACTCCTCCTCGGTACGTCTAGTCGTCCTACCTCTTCCTCTCCTCGGTGGACTCTAAAACAAGTCTAGAGGTAAGATCTCACAGCAGATATATCACAGAGACAGATAAAAGATCACATAAGTCACAGAGTCATTCAAAATCAAATCAAAACTCTGTGCCTAGACTCGAGTGTGATAAAAAGAAATCAAGCTTATCCCATTTTAAGCTCTGATACCAAAAATATCAGGCCTCGTGCTAATCACTCAATATAACAGCACAAATAAGCACATAATCACGGAAGCGTAAAATCGGGCTTAAAAATTTTCGAATAAATTTGGGCCTGAACTTAAAATTCGCATTCAAAATATCAATAATCAATATACGAGTTAACTCAAACTCAAACACAACAGGTAAAACAAATCTCAAATCAACAATAGATCCCCAAATACAAAGAAACACGGGGCATTCCCCGGTTCAATACATATATATACATATATATCGAAGAGCTATCAAAACAGCTAAACATGCAACATGATATAAATCAATGCTATGAAATGCATGAGGGCTATCAAGGATCGGATAGCTAGACCAGTGTATCAACTGGCAAATCATCTCAATCAGCCTCTATACCCACACGGTGTATCAACCGGGGAAATCATCGATCCGTGATCATCGGGGCCCGTCAGCCCATCACAGCTCGGTGGTAGACACTCGAATCCGACAGTCACCACTCCGATGATAGCGTTGGACTTTTCGTGCACGACACATCTGTCGACCAGTCACAACGTGGCTTTCAATCAGGTCGTCAATCAATCTGTCAAACAGGCTCAAGATGTATGCATGTATGCCAGTAATTCATATCAAAATCCTACATGCATAAATTACGCAAAACAGAGCACAAATTTAATCAAACATTCAGCAACTGCTTCACGTAAATTCACATAATCCAATCAAAAAATTTCATAACATCAATTACAGCCATGTCAATGCTCAAAGCTGTTAAAGCTGCTCAATTCGTACCTTCAAGCCTCAAATAGCTCAACAAAGTTCTCACAAGTCGCTGCAACTTACGGCCAAGGCAACCAGATCTCTCCTGGCTCGACAAACACGACAGAGACTCCCTGGAACTGAAATCCAGAAGCGCACAACACCCAAAGAACGCTCGGTCAGATTTCTCCAGAAATCTTCATACACCAGCAGCTTCATGCTATCTTCCTCAAGTCGTTCTACAGCCTCTATTCGGTAGCAATCAAAAGAGCAATTCTCAGGGAATCCAGCGCCACCTAAACCGTCGAAAACAGAGGCTGTAATCGATAGAAATCTAGGGAAGAAACGTTCGGGTGAACAGTAGCTAAAACGAGGGTTTGAAAATGGAGATAAGAAATATCGGGTTCAGAATAATTCTAAGTGTCGATCAACACTTATCTATATATCTCCCAATTCCAACAGCTGCTGCTCTCAAATCATCAAACATCGAAACAGTAGGTATCTTACAACAGAAACCAGCGTTTGCTCACAACAGCAATCAGCAGCAACTATCAGGCGCTGCATTTCTCTTCACGCACCAAAACGACGTCGCATCCATTAATCAAAACAACGCCGCAGCGCCCCACCAGCTGACGACAGATTCTTTTCAAAACAACCAGCAGCTGGTCACGCTAAACAATACAAACGATGACGTAAGGGACACGTCACCTTCGCTGCCAACAGCTGATCAAAAGCGTTACACCCAAAACGCTGCGTTCCAACTTAACAAAACTACGTCGCCTCTCATCAGCAACTGGTTACTCAAACCAACGGCTGGTCACTCGACTGAATCACATCCCTAACAAATGCAACTGCTGATCAACGCAACCAACAGCAGTCAACACCATAAAGGTTTACCAACACGTGTCGCTTTCTCGTTAAATCTCGCACTCAACGCAACTGCTTCCAACAGATACCTCTTCAAGCGCTACTACCGAATAGCGAAACGACGACGCATCATTCACTCGCTACAGTAGACTTCTGAAATGCGTTACAACTGATTTCCTTGCATTAGCGCTACGTTTGATTTTCACGAAACGACAGCGTATCACTTCTACACCATCAACGACTAATCAGACTTCACAAAGTAGCGCTACTGCTGAATTCTACTGGAATTAGATTTTCTCTCGCAAAACCCTCAAAATTCACGTGACTAATCCCAAAAATTTCAATAAATCACTAATATAAAATCTGATTCCTCACAATAATAGGAGGAATGATGGAAGTATGACTTTTATAAAACTAGCTGGGGATGAAAATGTGATTTCTGTAAATTAGCATGGACTAGTATGACTATCTTTAAAACTGATAAGGGCCTAACTGCTATTTTGGATTAGGTGGTCTGAAAAATTATTTTCACATCATAATGTTTTGTTTTGTAAAATATGCATATCTTTTTGATCTGATCGTCGATCGGGATTATGATGAAACCACAACGATGGACTTGAAACCAATATTCCCTGGGCCTAGGCCCGACCCAGGCCCATTAACTTGGTTTAAGCCTATGGAAAATCTATAAATAAGGGTCTTGATGTATTAATTTTAATCGCACCAAAATTTGTATTGGCGACTAACACTCCAAGTTGGGTTGAGAACTCTCCCCTTCAGTTATTTTTCCCTCCCCTTCTCCTCCTCGCCTCCTTCCTCACCGCCGTCATCGCTGTAGCCGATGCAGCCGCCGCTCGTCGCCACCATCAGAATTTGTTTCCACCGTCTTGGAAAGTAGATTCCGTTCACAGAATTTTCTCTGGTTTTCTAGTGCAAACCAGTGAAGGAATTGAGATTTCGGTCGTGGACTGGATTGGAAAGTCGGAGCTGTTCAACCATTGAAGAGCTAATTCCCTAGTGGAACTGGTCGGAGCCAGGCGCCTAGTCTCTAGCGAGGTAACTCCCTAAACATCCTATGTATTTTTAGATTTATATTTAGTGTATTGACCGTTCCCGGGCTTAAAAAATTTTAAACTTTCGCTGCACCCCGGGAGCGGGATCCGGATCCACCGCTGTGCCAACAATACTTACCTAGCTAATTTTAGGAAGTCACACTTCCATACTTTCTCCTAATATACTCAACAAATTGAGTACATTTCCGTACAAGAATTGAGAAACCAGTATTTTTGTGATCCTCAATCGTTCAGGGATACAGCTAGTCGTGGGCTCACAACTCTTTGTGACTCCGAAAACACATATTCGAACTTACCCATCGGATCATGGTAAAGCGTCTAGAAACGTCGCCACATAGGGCGTTTAAGCGGGTTACCTTGCTGGCACTTGTGCCTGGCTCCAACCGTAGTTACAATAACGTCGGCTCTTCTCGGTAGATTGCGGTAGATTATCGCCAATCCGGTCCACGACCAGATCCAAGATTCCTTCGTCAGGCTGCACTAGAAGCACTGATGAATTCTGCACGAACGGATTCTCCTCGTCGAATCGGCCAAGAAACAAATTTCCGGCGAAGATCGGCGGCGGCGGCGGCGTGAATTGAGAGGAGGGGAGGGCAGCTAGCACACTTAGGGTTAGGGTTATGTTGTGAGTTATGACACTAGTGTATCAATTAAGTCTCTTAATCACATTTAAATAGAGTGTTGGACTTGGACCGGCCCAACGGGCCCGGGTCCAACAATGAACATTCAGTTCATCTCCACCACCGAGACTTCATCGTAACTCCGATCACCGATCAGATCGGATCGATCGACTCAGTTTCCAAAACTGAATAATATGATCTGAAAAACCATTTTTCAGAACTCCAGTGCAAAAAGACCGTTTTGCCCCTCAACAGCGGGAAACCCCGGTTTAACCCCTGTTGACTTTTAGGAAGTCGCACTTCCCGAAATCCTCTTCTCGTTCTCAACACATTGAGCTGAGTATCCATGCAGGAATCTCGAATCTAGTACTTGTGTGACCCTCAATGGTTCAGGGATACAGCTAGCCGTGGGCCCACAACCATTGTGGCTCCGGAATCACAATTCCGGACCTGCCCAACGGATCATGGTAAAGCGTCTAGCAACATCGCCCCATGATCCCCTAGGTATCACTGATAGTGCCTGCAAGAACCAGTCGGTCGTGGTTAGCGTACGGTACGGTCCTTTCAATCCATATATCCCGATCAGATCAACGACCATTGATAAATCGAGAGTCGCTATAGATCCGATAACTATGCATACATCTTGGAGATCAAATAGTGACATCGTGAGTGTAACTAGGTAAACACATTTACCTAAAACACTTCTAGTACTCTGGCCAGAGATTTATACACTATTATCCCCTCAGATAGCATAGGATATCCACGCATGTCTGCGAGCGGTGAATCCTCGACACGATGCATCGACTCCTACATGCATCGGGGTCTCACCCAGTCCCGACGCCTTTTGAGTCGGCAAACGGGTCAAAGTGAGACGCCTATCATGTAGAGTCTCAATGACGTTTCGAGTCGTGAGGACTAATCAGTACAACCAAGACCTCGGACTTATCCACTCGACAAATGGTAACCACTTGGAAAGTCCGAACGAGGGTAGTTCGATAGATCACCAGGTCACTATCTATCTGCATGCTCAGAACATCACAATGTTCCCTACCAATGAAACATGGTACTTTGCATCGCAGATACTATTCTCGAACTCGGGCGGCCTTATCCTCATTTTGACGGCCCAATCGACTAGGAACATGTTCAGAATACACAGCGACTATTAGATGTGTTTCATGATAGCCGTCATACCCACTATCACATCTAACATACGCTTTAGTGCATTTTAGGTCTTTACTCAACGCAATTGTAAATCATTACACACATAATGAAAGTAATGAACGCCATATAAGTAAATGCGAATATCATATATAAATATTGTTTGTACAAGAGTCTATAAAACCCACACGCCACAAGTTGGCTAGTTGGGCATCTACTCTAACAATCTCCCACTTGCCCTAAAGCCAACTACTCATCAGACGTAGTCCCATTGTTTCGCGATGTTTTTCAAACAACGGTCCAGGCAAGGGCTTCGTAAGCGGATCAGCAACGTTGTCCGTAGATGCGACTCTCTCAACTGTTATGTCACCTCTAGCCACAATATCCCGGATTATGTGGTATTTCCTCAGTATGTGTTTGGATCTTTGGTGAGACCTAGGCTCCTTTGCTTGCGCAACGGCACCCGTGTTGTCGCAGTACACCGAGATTGGACCAACTCCATTAGGAATGACGCCCAACTCTTGGACGAAATTCCTTATCCAAACGGCCTCCTTAGCAGCAGTTGATGCTGCAATGTACTCAGCCTCAGTGGTTGAATCCGCGATTGTGTCTTGCTTGGAACTCTTCCAAGAGACAGCACCACCATTGAGCATGAATACAAATCCAGAGGTTGATTTCGAATCATCCACGTCACACTGGAAGCTAGAATCAGTGTAGCCTTCCAGTTTCAGTTCACCGCCCCCATATACCATGAACATATTCTTAGTCCTTTGTAAGTATTTAAGAATATCCTTCACAGCCTTCCAATGCAATTTGCCGGGGTTGGCCTGGTAGCGGCTCGTGACACTCAGAGCATATGCGACGTCTGGTCTAGCGAGATCATGCCATACATAATATTACCCTATAGCCGAGGCATATGGTACACGTGCCATACTCTCTATCTCCTCATCAGTCTTTGGACACATAGACTTAGATAGAGTGACCCCGTGGCACATAGGTAGGTGTCCTCTCTTGGACTCTTCCATAGAGAACCTCCTAAGTATGGTATCGATGTAGGTAGCTTGGGTGAGTCCGACCATCCCGAAAATCTGCTAGACAACCATACTTTAGTTGACTGCAACATTCCTACATCATTCCCAATGAGTAGAATGTCATCAACATAAAGTACTAGGAACGTCACAGCACTTTTAACTACCTTTTTATAGACACATGGCTCCTCGGGATTCTTTATGAAACCAAATTCCTTAATTGTTTCATCGAATCTCAGGTTCCAACTTCGCGATGCCTGTTTGAGACCGTAGATCTATCTCTGAAGTTTGCAAACCTTATGCTCGCTTCCAACAGATGTGAAACCCTCAGGCTGCGTCATATAGATCTCTTCCTTAATGTTTCCATTAAGGAACGCAGTTTTCACATCCATTTGCCATATCTCATAGTCGTACCATGCGGCTATGGCTAACAATATTCTAATTGACTTGAACATTGCGACGGGCGAGAAGGTTTCATCATAGTCAACACCTTGCCTTTGAGTGTAACCTTTCGCGACTAGTCGTGCCTTGTAGGTCATTACCTTACCATCAGGCCCAAGTTTCCTCTTGTACACCCATTTGCACCCAATAGGAACGATTCCTTCGGGAGGGTTAACAAGAGTCCAAACTTGGTTAGCATGCATTGAGTCAAACTCGGACTGCATTGTTTCAAGCCATAAATTAGAATCAGCATCAGAAATTGCCTCCTTGAAAGTCCTTGGATCAGATCCAACAACTTGATCATCTTGATCATCTTCAAAGAGAAAACCATATCTCTCAGGAGCCCTAGGGATCCTTTCGGATATTTTAGGTGCGACCATATCTGGTACTGGCTCAGTAGGTGCGGGAGATTCACTTGGTACTTCAGTTGGTTCTCGAACCTCTTCGAGTTCTACTATCTTGCCCTTTCTATCAAGTAGAAATTCCCTTTCCATAAAGGTGGCATTCCTAGAGACAAACACTTTTGTCTCACTGGGATGGTAGAAATAGTATCCAATGGAATTCTTTGGATACCCAATGAAGTAGCATAAGATGGATCTCGTATCCAGCTTATCTCCCACTTTCTGCTTCACGTAAGCAGGACATCCCCAAATCCTCATAAAAGAGTACTTGGGTGGTTTGCCCATCCATATCTCATACGGAGTTTTGTCCACTGCCTTGGTGTGGACATTGTTCAACAACATTACCGTTGTTTCGAGCGCATAGCCCCAAAACGAGGTAGGAATGAGCTGGTCCATATCGTGTGCGATCTGATCTTTTAAATCTTGAGCTGCAATAGCTCAATGTTCTTGAAAGGTTTGATCACCAAGAGTAGATCGGGTAAGATATAAAATCTTGCGGAAACAATCTGAACTACCCTCTGAAAATCGAAAGCTATTTTAACAGGTTTTAAGCACAATTTAAAGTATGCAATGCTTGAATGCAGTAAGCTGTAAATAAAGTAATACACTGCAATTTGTTTATGAAAGTTCGGAGCTCAATCTCCTACGTCTCCCATTCTTCCAAACTTGAAGGCTAAACTAGAAGGTTTTGATCTATACATAATCTGTACAGACTCACTCAACTGGGACATACCCACTGCGCAAAACTAAACTCCTAAACTCTGCTACACACCAGCTCACAGACTGTGTGAAACTCATCTCTCTGAACTTGTTTAATATCTCTGTTCAAATACTACACACACGAAGTTTAATGTATTTGTGCGAAGACTCTTGATAGGATCGGAAAACCCCTAAAACACCAGATTACGTGCATTTTTAAAATCGGATTTGAAAAACAGAACATAATAGGAAAACCAGTTCATACCTGAGCTGGACCAGCAGCTCTGTGAGCTGGTCCATATCGTGTGCGATCTGATCTTTTAAATCTTGAGCTGCAATAGCTCAATGTTCTTGAAAGGTTTGATCACCAAGAGTAGATCGGGTAAGATATAAAATCTTGCGGAAACAATCTGAACTACCCTCTGAAAATCGAAAGCTATTTTAACAGGTTTTAAGCACAATTTAAAGTATGCAATGCTTGAATGCAGTAAGCTGTAAATAAAGTAATACACTGCAATTTGTTTATGAAAGTTCGGAGCTCAATCTCCTACGTCTCCCATTCTTCCAAACTTGAAGGCTAAACTAGAAGGTTTTGATCTATACATAATCTGTACAGACTCACTCAACTGGGACATACCCACTGCGCAAAACTAAACTCCTAAACTCTGCTACACACCAGCTCACAGACTGTGTGAAACTCATCTCTCTGAACTTGTTTAATATCTCTGTTCAAATACTACACACACGAAGTTTAATGTATTTGTGCGAAGACTCTTGATAGGATCGGAAAACCCCTAAAACACCAGATTACGTGCATTTTTAAAATCGGATTTGAAAAACAGAACATAATAGGAAAACCAGTTCATACCTGAGCTGGACCAGCAGCTCTGTGAGCTGGTCCATATCGTGTGCGATCTGATCTTTTAAATCTTGAGCTGCAATAGCTCAATGTTCTTGAAAGGTTTGATCACCAAGAGTAGATCGGGTAAGATATAAAATCTTGCGGAAACAATCTGAACTACCCTCTGAAAATCGAAAGCTATTTTAACAGGTTTTAAGCACAATTTAAAGTATGCAATGCTTGAATGCAGTAAGCTGTAAATAAAGTAATACACTGCAATTTGTTTATGAAAGTTCGGAGCTCAATCTCCTACGTCTCCCATTCTTCCAAACTTGAAGGCTAAACTAGAAGGTTTTGATCTATACATAATCTGTACAGACTCACTCAACTGGGACATACCCACTGCGCAAAACTAAACTCCTAAACTCTGCTACACACCAGCTCACAGACTGTGTGAAACTCATCTCTCTGAACTTGTTTAATATCTCTGTTCAAATACTACACACACGAAGTTTAATGTATTTGTGCGAAGACTCTTGATAGGATCGGAAAACCCCTAAAACACCAGATTACGTGCATTTTTAAAATCGGATTTGAAAAACAGAACATAATAGGAAAACCAGTTCATACCTGAGCTGGACCAGCAGCTCTGTGAGCTGGTCCATATCGTGTGCGATCTGATCTTTTAAATCTTGAGCTGCAATAGCTCAATGTTCTTGAAAGGTTTGATCACCAAGAGTAGATCGGGTAAGATATAAAATCTTGCGGAAACAATCTGAACTACCCTCTGAAAATCGAAAGCTATTTTAACAGGTTTTAAGCACAATTTAAAGTATGCAATGCTTGAATGCAGTAAGCTGTAAATAAAGTAATACACTGCAATTTGTTTATGAAAGTTCGGAGCTGAATCTCCTACGTCTTCCCTTCTTCCACACAGAAGGATCACTAGAAGATTTGTTCTTACACCTCGTGTACAAACCCGATCCAACAATCCTCAAGCTGCGAGAACTCCTAGCCACAAATACACACCAGCTCGCAGGTTGTATGTCTAACTAACCAACACTTCTTTTATGTCTAAGTGACAAATACTATATGAACTTGGTTAACGTCTCTGTTCAAAGACTGATAGGATATTGTGTGTGGTTTTTATTCATTCGGCTAATCTAATCAACTCTATCTCAAATATGTGAGTGAATCGCGTGTGAGAATTTTACAGTGTACGCTCACTCTCGAAGGTATTCTCATACACTGGGAAGTGCTTCTCTTTAAGCTGGTATCTCGATGTCTTCCCAAGGTTGTGCCGTCGAATAAGATAGTTCATTGAAGCTCACGATCTGTGCACCAGCTCACACATGGGCACGAGACCAGCTTGCACATCAGCTGCCACCTTAGTGTGCAAACTTTCGAATAAGCATTGCTCTCTGTTTTGTGCCTTCCTGCACTTTTAGTCTCTTTCGCTCTTGTGCACTCTTGCATCTGCTTGTTCTCTTGATATATAAAGCCTTTTGTGCAGATCGATCCATTGGACACAAAGGTGTAGCCGTTGAAAATGTTTCTGTAAAGTTCTGAAAATGGTTGTACCTTGTGTCCTTTAGCATTAAATTCGATTGCAGACTTTGTTGACTTTAAGCATGTGAGCACTGTACTGAAGAAGACAAAATTATGTTCCTAATGTGGACAGGAAAAACAAATAAGTTTGAACTTGATTAATCCACTCTTTGCATAGCTTTTGTTCAAACTGCTTTGTTCGTCCGAGCTTATCTCTCTGATATGGTCTTCTCTTCTCGAAGATGCTCTTGAGCTGATCTTCGTTTCTTCTCTAAACTGCACTTCTCATCTGCTATTGCTCACAACTGCTCTTGTTTACTCCAAGTACACTGCTGGTCTAAACTGGTATCCCAGCTGGTTTTCTTCCCAGCTGGTCTCTTCTTTGATTATGTGTATTTGCTTGTGATCTTCCTCCACAACGGTATCACAAGAGTACACTTGACCAATATGGCACCAACGATTATATCCCTTCCTCTTTGGATCATCTAATCATTGGTTCTTAATCTGATACGATTCAGCTTTCACTGAATTGCTAATCTGCACTTGATCTCTGAGCTGTTTTGCTTTGTTGTACCAGCTTGGGCTTCCCCTCGCTGTTACAACTTGGATGTCTTCTGTTGCACCAGCTTGGGAGTCCCCTCATCGTTCCAGCTTGGACATCTTCTCAACATCTTGCAGCTCTTGTCCATCTGCTACTGCTGCAGTTGGCTTATCCAGCTTGCATCCATCTGCTACTGCCCCTGTATCATCTTGGACCTATGGAGACTGATCGAGTACACCCTGCTCTTGGATTTTTTCTTCTTCTACGGGGTTTACCTCGAGCTCGTCAGACTTCTCATAGATTCATGTCTCCGCACTCTTCTTCTTCTTCATCATCTTTCACATCATCCACAATAAACCCATCTGATCAGATTTTCCTCAATCCGAGCTGGTTTATTTTTCACCAGCTTGGACATCTTCTATGCTGCTCTGGAGGGGCTGCACATTACCCTAAACCGTTAGTAAAATATTAGCAGGTTTTGTGTTAATCAAAATTAAGATTCTAATCTGTAAACACAGATCCAACAATTATATTTGAAGATTTGGAGGTGATTCACTCATCTAATCTATTCAGCTCTCGTTATATATATGTGAGTGAATCTATGCATGAGAATTTAATATTTACAGTGTTCTCTCTTGTATCTCACACATTGGGAAGTGCTTTTTCTGAGATAGAGTAAGTAGTCGACATATACGGTTAAGCTCATTGCTGTTGATAGCCGACTGCTTCTGTTACGCCCGAACCCACGGGAATCACTAATTGGGGTAAATAAAAATTTTCAAATAAAAAGAAGGGCTGAAAGACAATTTGTCATAAGCTGTATTTGTTGGGGATCCGGATCCGCCCCCCGGTGAGGCAGCGGAAAGAACAATGAATACAGCCGGGAGACGATCAATACGAAGAACAACAACTCAATAATCGCCATACATAGGGCGTTCAAAACGAATACCTTGCTGGCACTTGTGCCTGGCTCCAACCGGAATTACAAGAACCCGGCTCTTCTCGGTAGATTGCGGTAGATAATCGCCAATCCGCTCCACGACCAGAACCGAGACTCCTTCGTCAGGCTGCACTAGAAGCACTGACGAATTTTGCACGAACGGATTCTCATCGTCGAATCGACCGGAAACAAATTTCCGGCGAAGATCGGCGGCGGCGCGTGGGCGGCGGCGGCGGCACGTGGGCGGCGGCGGCGCGTGGGCGGCGGCGGCGACGGCGTGAATTGAGAGGAGGGGAGGGCGGCTAGCACACTTAGGGTTAGGGTTATGTTGTGAGTTATGACACTAGTGTATCAATTAAGTCTCTTAATCACATTTAAATAGAGTGTTGGACTTGGACCGGCCCAACGGGCACGGGTCCAACAATGAACATTCAGTTCATCTCCACCACCGAGACTTCATCGTAACTCCGTTCGCCGATCAGATCGGACCGATCGACTCAGTTTCCAAAACTGAATAATATGATCAGAAAAACCATTTTTCAGAACCCCAGTGCAAAAAGACCGTTTTGCCCCTCAACAGCGGGAAACCCCGGTTTGACCCCTGTTGACTTTTAGGAAGTCGCACTTCCCGAAATCCTCTTCTCGTGCTCAACACATTGAGCTGAGTATCCGTGCGGGAATCTCGAATCTAGTACTTGTGTGACCCTCAATGGTTTATGGATACAGCTAGCCGTGGGCCCACAACCATTGTGGCTCCGGAATCACAATTCCGGACCTGCCCAACGGATCATGGTAAAGCGTCTAGCAACATCGCCCCATGATCCTCTAGGTATCACTGATAGTGCCTGCAAGAACAAGTCGGTCGTGGTTAGCGTACGGTACGATCCTTTCAATCCATATATCCCGATCAGATCAACGACCATTGGTAAATCGAGAGTCGCTATAGATCCGATAACTATGCATACATCTTGGAGATCAAATAGTGACATCGCGAGTGTAACTAGGTACACACATTTACCTAAAACACTTCTAGTACTCTGGCCAGAGATTTATACACTATTATCCCCTCAGATAGCATAGGATATCCACGCATGTCTGCGAGCGGTGAATCCTCGACAACGATGCATCGACTCCTACATGCATCGGGGTCTCACCCAATCCCGACGCCTTATGACCCCAAGTGAGTCGGCAAACGGGTCAAAGTGACGCCCATCATGTAGAGTCTCAATGACGTTTCGAGTCATGAGGACTAATCAGTACAACCAAGACCTCAGACTTATCCACTCGACAAATGGTAACCACTTGGAAAGTACGAAAGAGGGTAGTTCGATAGATCACCAGGTCACTAT
>KV014393.1:369225-386520 GCA_001598015.1 Dorcoceras hygrometricum | reverse complement strand
AGAGTACACAGCGACTATTAAGATGTGTTTCATGATAGCCGTCATATCCACTATCACATCTAACATACGCTTTAGTGCATTCTAGGTCTTTACTCAACGCAATTGTAAATCATTACACACATAATGAAAGTAAAGAACGCCATATAAGTAAATGCGAATATCATATATAAAGATTGTTTGTACAAGAGTGTATAAAACCCACACGCCACAAGTTGGCTAGTTGGGCATCTACTCTAACAGCCCCATGATCCCCTAGGTATCACTGATGGTGACTGCAAGAACCAGTTGATCATGGTTAGCAAACAGTACGTCCTTTCAGCTCAAATATCCCGATCGAATCAACAACCATTGGTAAGTCGAGAGTCGCTAGAGATTCGATAGCCATGCATACATCTTGGAGATCAAATAGTGGCATCGCATGTGCTACTAGGTAAACCCATTTACCTAAAATACATCCAGTACTCTGGTCAGATATTTGTCACACTATTATTGACAGCATAGGATATCCACGCACAAGAGCGAGCGATGAATCCTTGACAACGAAGCATCGAGTCCTACATGCATCGGGACCTCACCCAATCCCGTCACCTGATTACCCCAACTGAGTCGGTAAACGGGTCAAAGTGAGGCACCTATCATGTAGAGTCTCAATGACATTTCGAGTAGTAAGGACTAATCTGTACAACCAAGACCTCGGATTTATTCAACTCGATAAATGATAAACATTTGGAAATTCTGAACGATGGTAGTTCAATAGATCACCAGGTCACTATCCATCTGCATGCTCAGAACATCACTATGTTTCTTACCAATGAAACATGGTACTTTGCATCGCAGATGCTAGTCTCAAGCTCGCGTGGCCCTTATCCTCTTTTGGATGGTCCAATCAACTAGGAACTCATTTAGAACACACAGTGTATTAGATGTGTTTCATGATAGCAATCAAATCCACTACCACATCTAACATACATTATACTGCATTCAAGGTCTTTATCCAACAATTTGTAATGATAATAGTGATGATAAATAATGAAATAAAAATGATAATTTCATAAATAAAGATCATTTTACATAGAGTTAACAAGAACCACATGCCACAAGTTGGGTACCTACTCTAACAATCTTCCACTTGTCCTAAAGCCAACTATTCATGAGACGTAGTCCCATTGCTTCGTGATGTTTTTCAAACAATGGTCCTGACAAGGGCTTTGTAAGTGGGTCAGCAATGTTGTCTGCAGAGGCAACTCTCTTGACTGCTATGTCACCTCTAGCCACAATATCCCGAATTATGTGGTATTCCTTAGTATGCGTTTGGATCTTTGGTGATACTTAGGTTCATTTGCTTGCACAACGGCACCCGTTTTGTCACATTACATCGGGACTGGACCAACTCCTTCAGGTATTACGTCCAACTCTTGTATGAAATTCCTCATCCAAATCGTCTCTTTGGCAACAGCTGATGCTGCAATGTACTCAGCCTCAGTGGTTGAATCCATGATGGTGTCTTACTTGGAACTCTTTCAAGAGACAGCACCACCGTTGAGCATGAATACAAATCCAGAGGTTAACTTCGAGTCATCGACATTGTATTGGAAGCTAGAATCAGCGTAGCCTTCCAATTTCAGTTCACCACCCTCATAGACCATGAACATATTCTTAGTCCTTCATAATTACTTAAGAATATCTTTCACAGCCTTCCAATGCATTTGGTCGGGGTTGGCTTGGTAGTGGCTCGTGACACTTAGAGATGCGATATCCGGTCTGGTTGAGATCATACCATACATAATACTACTTATTGTCGAGGCATATGGCACACGTGTCATACTCTCTATCTCCTCATCAGTCTTCAGACACATAGACTTTGATAGAGTGACCCCGTGGAACATATTAGGTGCCCTCTCTTGGACTCTTCCATAGAGAACCTCTTAAGTATGGTATCGATGTAGGTCGCTTGGGTGAGTCTGAGCATCCTTTTAGATCTATCTCTATAAATTTGTATTCCCAGAATATAGGATTCTTCGCCCATGTCCTTCGTCGAGATTCCACCAGACAACCATACTTTAGTTGAGTGCAGCATTCCTACATCATTCCCAATGAGTAGAATGTCATCAACATAAAGTACAAAGAATGTCACAGCATTCTTAACTATCTTCTTGTACACACATGGCTCCTCGGTATTCTTGATGAAAACAAATTCTTTAATCGTTTAATCAAACCTTAGGTTCCAACTTCTCGATGCTTGCTTAAGACTGTAGATCGATCACTGAAGTTTGCATACTTTATGCTCACTTCCTACAGATGTGAAACCCTCAGGCTGCAACATATAGATTTCTTCTTTAATGTTTCCATTAAGGAACACAGGCTTCACATCCATTTTTCATATCTCATAGTCTTACCATGCGGCTATGGCTAGCAGGATTGTAATCGACTTGAACATTGCAACTGAAGAAAAGGTTTCATCATGTCAACACCTTGCCTTTGAGTGTAACATTTTGCGACCAGTCGCGCTTTGTAGGTCAATACCTTACCATCAGGCCCAAGTTTTTTCTTGTATATACATTTGCATCCAATGGGAAATATTCCTTCGAGAGGATTCAAAGAGTCCAAACTTGGTTTGAATGCATTGAGGAAATCTTAGATTACATTGATTCAAGCCACAAATTAAAATTAGTATCGAAAATCACCTCCTTGAAGGTTCTTGGATCACATCCAACAGTTTGATCACTTTGATCCCTCTTCAAGCAGGAAACCATATCTAACCGGAGCCCTTGGAACCATTTCAGATCTCCTAGGAGTGTCCATATCAAAATTTGGTTCTTGAGGTGTAGGAGATTCACTAGGTACTTCAGTTGGTTCTCGAATTTCTTCGAGTTCTACTATCTTTCCTTTTCTATCAAGTATAAATTCTTTCTCCAAAAAGGTGGCATCTCTATAAACAAATACTTTTGTTTCGCTAGGATAGTAGAAGCATTATCCAATAGAGTTCTTTGGGTACCCAACGAAGTAGAATAAGATGGATCTATTATCCAGCTTATCTCCTACTTTCTATTTCACGTATGCAGGACATCCCCAAATCCTCAAGTACGAGTACTTGGGTGGCTTGCCCATCCATATCTCATATGGAGTTTTATCAACTGCCTTGGTGTGCACATTGTTCGACAACATTACCGCCGTTTTGAGCACATAGCCCCAAAATGAGGCAGGAAGTTCAGTGAATCTCATCATAGATCGAACCATGTCCATCAAAGTTTGATTACGATGCTCCGCTACACCATTGAGTTGTGGTGTGGCGGAGGGGTTCACTGTGAGTGAATCCATTCTCCTTAAGATAGTCTTAAAATTTGGCACTCAAGAACTCTCCACCTCGATCGGATCGAAGTGTTTTAATACTTTATCCCAATTGAATTTTTTCTTCAGCCTTGAACTCATTGAACCTTTCAGAGGATTCAGACTTGTGCTTCATTAAGTACAAGTACCTATACCTAGAGTAATCATCGGTAAAGGTGATGAAGTAGGTGTGTCTGGACTTAGTACCAATGCTAAGCGGGCCACACACATCAGTATGGATCAAATCCAATAGGTCTTGAGCATGTTCGGGTTTACCCTTGAAGGACAATTTTGTCATTTTTCCCTTGAGACGGGACTCACAAGTTGGTAAGGAGTTAATATCAAACATATTAAACATGTCACTCATGGCCAACTTGTTCATCATCTTTAAGGAAATATGACCTAGCCTAGCATGCCAAAGTTGTGTCGGGTTCAGACTATCGTATTTTCTTTTGATTGATGTTGTATGTGTCTCCACACCGTGAGTTAGAACTTCTCTCAATTTGAATTTGTATAGATCATTTTCGCATTCCCCAATTCCAATTAAACATTCATTCTTGCTACAAATTAAAATTTTAATGAAGAAATAAATATACATCTCCTATCGCTACGGCCGCAACCCTGCTCCGTTTCCTAGCCTTAAGTGGGTCTCACCCTCTCTAAGACGCCTCCTTCTTGTCATTACCTACAATTCATTGCAAATATGAGATCCACATCCGGTATCAAGTACCCCAAGAAGTCGAGTTAAGAGACATGTTTATTTCATTGTAGAATATATCTTTTGCAATTCACAGCTGCTCGAGGTAATCCCGACAGTTACTCCTCCAATGGCCAGGCTTGTGGAATGGTGGAAAACATCCTCAGACTTGTTTGGCTTTGGAGCCCTTGCCTTGGGCTTCTTGGTGGGCTTATCCTCCTTCGCAGGGACAGAACGCTTCTTACCATTGCGTTTGGACCCCTTCTTTGCAGATAAAGAAGAGCCCAAAAGGAGGACGAGCTTGTATTTTTTTTTATGGTCCCCTCAAACACGACAAGCATGTTTACCATCTCTTCAAGGGTGGCATCCAGCTTGTTCATATTGAATTTGACCACAAACGGGTCGAATACAGCAGGTAGGGAGAGGAGAAGCAAATCCATAGACAACTCATGTGGAAGCGAGATTTCGAGGTCCACTAGCTTTTCAATGAGCCCAATCATACGGACCCCCATGCTTGCGGACCGAAGTCCACTCACACATGCAACTCGTCATGAGCTCCTTGACAGTGGTGAACCTATCCGTTCGAGAGTTCTGCCAATACAGTTCCTTGAGGTGAAGGTGTATGCCACACGTGCATGACGTGTGCGCACGGGTGGCGACCTGCCTGCACGGACAATGTGTGCAGGCAGGGCGGCAGGTGCACGCAGCCTCGTGTGCGACATGCATGCACCGGTGGCGGCCAGCGCATGTAGCGCCCTGTGAGACGAGACGTGCACACGCAGCGGAGCGATAGGCGCGCAACGCCTCCGAAACGTGCATGCGCGACTTGCACCCCGACCGCACGGTACGTGACGCGATATGGGCACGGTAAGTGCATGGCGTGCGGCGCGATGTGCGCACGCACGGGTGGCAGACATGCATGGCGCGTGCGCAGCATGCGCACGGTGGCTGCGTGATTTGGTGGCGGCATGGGGAAAATTTATTTTTCTTTTGAAAAACAAGCATTTGATGCAATTTTGGCAGAAAATGTTGATGGTCCTAGAAATAGGATCATTAAGTAAATAGGAGTTCAGAAGGGGGGGGGGGTTTAAATGAACTCCTTCGATTTTTGAAATCTCTTAAAATGTTTTGCAGTACAGCTTAACTTAAGTCCGAGTTACCAGACTTAAGGTATCTCAGTTTTATGCAAGTTTCTCGGTTAACTTGAAAAGTGCGGAATAAAACCGATTAACTTGTGAATAGCAGATAAACAAAATATATAAGTGCATTATGTAAAAGATGAGGATTCAGAATTTGTTTCTGGAAGTTCGGATATAAATATCCTACGTCTCCCCTTCTTCCTCCTCGGAAGGTATCACTAGAAGAATTGATGAGAGTAGTCCTTCTACAAACACCCGATCCCGCAACCCGCAGCTACGAGAACTCCTAGTATCTCCACACTAATCCACGCAGACGCAGCTGCTGGTTTTTACAACACTTGTATATTTTTCGAACTGCTTCAAACAGCCAGTTCGTTACAGACTCAATAAGATATTACAAAGAAATGCACGTATTTGAGACTGTAAGTTTCTCTGGTTTCTAAACACAGAAACTCGATTCAAAATATTGAACCAGAGAATAGACTCGAAGGTATAACAATGAATATCAACGATTGAATGTTCTTCGAGTCTTGTGAGCTTTTTGAATAGTTTCAACAGAGTGTAAGCTCGAGTGTATATTTCGACAGCATGACCGCAATATGATAATGGCGAAGGATCCTTTCTTCAATCCAGCTTCTGATATTTATAGGCTTCGATTGCAACGGTCCTAAATGCTTCAAAGGAAAATAAATCTCGTTTGAATCACTGTCAAATTTGTACGACGTAATTACTGCTCCACTACAAGGTAAAATTGCTCATTGACAGAGCCAATTTGTCTTCTTTCCATTTCCGTGCAAACAGAGAAAAACGGCCTCTGTACATCTTACTATTTACCCAAAAATAGTACATACGTTGTCTCCTCAATTCCAGGCAATTGTACGATTCTGCATATCCTTTCCATTTTGAGTATACGATCGTATTTGAATCAATTTAAACTTGCGCCTGAAATTCCTTTGATAACCAGATCCAATTTTATTCGTCGTGGTTTAAAATGTTGCGACTGGAAAATACTTCCAAGTATGCATCGACTGGATTCCATGTGCGATTTTCCAGAGCCTGATTCTTTATATAACCCAACGACTGGTTCTTTTATAAAGGCTATCGACTGGTTAGTTAAAACGCTGCCGTTTTAACTTATCCATACGACATAGTTTTGCTAAACACCCTCGACTGGTTAAATATAACACTGTAGCTCTCGTCTGGTTTCAATACGGTGTCGCTTCAACTTATTTAAACGATGTCGTTTTGCACACGCTACCATTTGACTTCTTGCACCTGATTTATGAAGACACTGTAGCTTGTGTCTGGTTTACCGATACTATCCTGCGACAGATTCCAAAAACACTGCGTCTGGATTTTCAAACTACTGTACACTGCGTCTGGATTACCCAACGACTAGTCACACCCTTTACTATAGCTTCCGTCTGGTTTACCAAAACACTATCTCTCGTCTGTTTATGTAACACGTCGACTAACACAAGATACTGTAGCTCTCGACTGGATACTCAACGTCTGAATCAAGGTTCTCTGCGTCTGAATACCCAATACCACTGTAGCTTGCGTCTGGATTTCCAAAATCCTGTCTTGCGACTGGTTTTGAAACTTGCGTCTGGATAACCCACCCTGTCGTCTGGATTCTTGCTAACTATTGACAACGTCTGATTATTCAAGAATAACTTGTCCTATTTTGTTATCACCAAAACTATAAATTTTATCCTAAAAAATGTGTATTCACAGATCCGATCATGATGCACTGATACCACTGTTGGTGCAGTGGCCGATCCGGATCCCGTTCCCGGGGCTCAGCGGAAGATTCAAATATTGAATGCTTGGGAACGATCAATGCACAAAAATAATATCTAAACTTACATAGGATGTTTAGGAAATTCACCTCGGGCCACTAGGCGCCTGGCTCCGACCAGTCCACGAGAGAGATGACCCTTCAACGATAGAACTGTTAATGAACGCCTAATCCGATCCACGATCGGAATATCAATTCCTTCACTGATTTGCACTAGAAAATAAGTGAATATTTCATGAACGGAATCCTCACGTCAAGACGGTCGGAACAAATTCCGACGGTGGCGGCGACGATGGCGGCGGCATCAACGATGGGCGGCGACGGCGGCAGGAGGAGGGGTTGAGAAAGAGAGGGTAGGGGAGGAGTTTGAGAGTTGTCAATACAACTTGGTGTGTTAAATGACTCTCCCAAGGCCCCTATTTATAGATTTTTCATGGGATTAAACCAGGTTAATGGGACCAAGTTAGGCCCAGGCCCAAGGAACATTGATTTCAAATCAATCTTTGTGGCTTCATCATAAATTCGATCGACAATCACTTACCCAACTAATTTTAGGAAGTCACATTTCCATCATTTCTCCTACTATCCTTAACAAATTGAGTATAATTTTCGTACGAGAATTGAGAACCAGTACTTGTGTGACCCTTAATAGTTTTGGGATACAGCTAGTCGTGGGCTCACAACTCTTTGTGACTTCGAAAACATATTTTCGGACTTACCCATCGGATCATGGTAAAGCGTCTAGCAACATCGCCTCATGATCCACCTAGGTATCACTGATAGTACCTGCAAGAACTAGTTCGTCATGGTTAATGTACAGTACATTCCTTGCAGCTCAAATATCCCGACCTAATCAACGATCATTGGTAAGTCAAGAGTCGCTAGAGATTCGATAGCTATGCATACATCTTGAAGATCAAATAGTGACATCGCATGTGCTACTAGGTAAAACCATTTACGTAAAACACATCCAGTACTCTGGCCAGAGATTTGTCGCACTATTATCTCCTCATACAGCATAGGATATCCACTCACAAGGGCGAGCGGTGAATCCTCGACAACGAAGCATCAACTCCTACATGCATCGGGACCTCACCCAATCCCATCACATGATTCCCTCAACTGAGTCGGTAAACTGGTCAAAGTGAGGCATCTATCATGTAGAGTCTCAATGACGTTTCAAGTAGTAAGAACTAATCTGTACAACCAAGACCTCAGACTTAATCCACTCAAAAAATTATAACCATTTGGAAAGTTCGAACGAGGGTAGTTCGATAGATCACCAGGTCACTATCCATCTGCATGCTCAAAACATCATTATGTTCCCTACCAATGAAACATGGTACTTTGCATCGCAGATGCTAGTCTCAAGCTCGGGCGACCCTTATCCACTTTTGGACGGTCCAATCGACTAGGAACTCATTTAGAACATACAGTGACTATTAGATTTGTTTCATGATAGCCATCAAATCCACTACCACATCTAACATACATTATACTGCATTCAAGGTCTTTATCCAACAATTTGTAATGATAATAGTGAAGATAAATAATGCAATAAAAATGAGATTTTCATAAATAAAGATCATTTTACATAGAGTCAACAAGAACCCACATGCCACAATTTGGTTAGTTGGACACCTACTATAACACAAAACTGACCCGAAAGCTATCAACAGCCTTCCTCAAAGATATTATACACTATCAACTTATGCCCAAACTGGTTTTAGCAACAGCTCGGACCTCTGACGATCTGTCTACTCAGCTTAGGACACAAGGAACATCCCCAACTGGATCCAGGGTACATCTCCTACTCAAACTGATAACAGCTCAGAGCTGTTACACTGCCAACACACCCTTTAGACAGATCAGATCACACGAGTTTAGCACAGGGTAAACTGCATAGTGCCAACAGACAGCTTACACAGAATGTACTCTATAAATCAACTCAGGATGCTCTATCCATCTTATGATAACCAAAACAGCCTGCGATTCTCTCATCTCGTAGCACCAGGCCAGATCACGCTGGCCATCTTATGCGTATTGAACAGTTCTCGCCAAAGCTGAAACCAGAAACAGCTCTCATCCAATCTGATAACTACAAACAGCTCTTACCTAAGCTGAAGACCACAAAAAGCACTGGTCTACATAGGACGTTACTACCAGATTCCGCCTAAGTTGATACCATTAAATGATGCGGCACAACACTGGCGATCTGAACACTCAGCTCAGGGCACCCAGAACATCCCTAAGCTGAACTCAGCTTACGTCCAGCTCCTAACAGCTTATTCTCATACAGCCAAAATCCACAAGTTGTTCGGTACTATGCTGCTATACCCAAAAAATCTTGCGGCTATCAAAAAAGTTCACAATCTTAGATGAGCAGAGAGCATTCAACTCAGCTTACATCGCTCAGCTCAGCACTCAGTTCACACAACTCCACAATAGCTCACAGCTCTCAGGCCAACGTATACCGTCCAGCTCAAATCGGGTACTCTCTTCTCAGCTAGAAGTATGTGGATCAGCTTAGAGTACTCAACTCAGTACGCATCACTCAGGTCAGCTTGTGATGCTCTATTCAGCTTTCGTTGTCTCATCCAGTTCAGGACGCTTTCAGATCAGCTCACACACCCAAGTCATAAGGTACGTACTCTAACCAGCACGTGATGGTCAACCCAACTCTCAAGTGTCAACTCCGCTCGCGACATAGCGTAACACCCAAAGATGCATCCAGCTTACATCTACTTTCTAAACTAATATCATCTCAGATCATTGTACTGGGCTGGTTCATGCTATAGCAGCATCAGCTCATGGATTCAGCACGACTAACCACATCACATGACTCACCTGTCAGCTTGCACCCAATCTGATCCAGCTCATAACTACACAGCAAGCTTCTAAGCTGAAACTCTCATACAATAAGACTAGTGCACTCCGAACTGATACAATTCTCCATAAAACACAAATAAGCTCACACCTCTAAGATCAGCACAGAACACCAGAACAGCTCACCCAGTGATAAAACACAAATAAGCTCACACCTCTAAGATCAGCACAGAACACCAGAACAGCTCACCCAGTGCTGATCTAAATTGCAACCCAAAGCAGTTTCCTCTATCATCTTAGCATGGAACCTAAGATCATCTTGCGTCCGAGCTGATCCATCTCAATCGATACTCCCTAATATGATTAATCTCGATTAGTTAACCACTAATCTTGATTGATTAGGTATTTAATAATCTTGTCTAATCACAGTCCTCAAAGTCTATGAGTATCAGCTTTGGAAAGTGGGTAAGTCCCAGCTGAGGTGGGTCTGTATAGTCGCTGTAAGATCAAAGTCTTCTAGTAGAGCCTTCTAGTTTGGAAGAAGGGGAGACGTAAGAGGTTGAGCTCCAAAATTTTTGAATTTGCAGCAGTTTGGAAGAAGGAGAGACGTAGAGGTTGAGTTCCAAACTTTCATAAACAAATTCAGCATATGTTTTTAATATCTTCTGCATTCATATTTTAAAATATGTTTTAACAAACTATGTTGTAAACTAAGTTTCATTCAGAGAGAATATCGGATGTTGTTAGAATCAAAAAACACATGAAATATGTGCATTTAAAAGTTTCATTTTAAAAAAAAAGCACGCAACGGGTAACCAAATCGCGCCAAGAACGCACCAGCAGCTCTGTGAGCTGGCTCAACAAATGTGATCTGGTTTCTTTAAATATTGAGCTGCAATAGCTCAGGGTTCTTGAATATTAGTGCACCGATATACAGATTGAATAATGAGTTAAAATCATGCGGAAACAACTCAAACTGAACTCTTATAATCAAAAGCTCTTTTACAGTTTTAGATGCGGTAAAATATGAAATGCGTGAAAGTAAGTGCATAAATCGGTAAAGAAATATGATGCAATTTGTTTATGGAAGTTCGGAGCTGAATCTCCTACGTATTCCCTTCTTCCGCAATCGGGAAGGATCCACTAGAAGGCTTAGCGACCCTCACTGCAACCCACTTTTACGACCAGCAGTCGCAAGAACTCCTAGCCACACCACTGCACACTAAGCTCGCAAGCTGTGTGTCTAACTACACTTCTTTAATGCCTTAGTGCGAAAGGCTATACACACTTCTTTAACTTCTCAGTATGAAAGACAACTAGACTTGTTTAACGTTTCTGTCCAAACACTACAATGGAGAGTCATTGCTTTTATTAACTCATCTAATCTAATCATCTCTACCAAATATATGTGAGTGAATCGTGTGTGAGATTTACAATGTATGTTCAATATCTCGAAGATAAATCTCACACACTAGGAAGTGCTCCTGTCCGAGATAGTTATTAATTGTCTTCTCAGGGTTGTACTTTATTCTTTTACATTTTGGTTCGCACAACTCCTTTCAAATTCGCTCCTCTCAGTGCTCTAAACCCCTGTGTTTTCTGTTTGCGCTCTGATTCTCTTAAATAGCCTCTTTGCAGATGTTATCTGTTGGACACAAACTAGTAGCCGTTGAAAGGTCTTTTGACACTGTTGTACTTTAAGTCCTTTGTCTTTAAATACGCTGCAGGCTTTTCCTCACTTTAAGCACGTGAGCATTGTACTTGAGAAGACAATACGAGCAAGTATTTTTGAATACTAAAAGTATTTGTTGTGTAGTCTTGTGTTCCAATCGCTTTGCTCGTAGATTTGATAGCATATGTCATGCTATCTAAGCTGGTTTGACCTTAACCAACTTTCCAGCTTTTCTCCGTTCTGGTTTGCTCTGAGCTGATCTTTCCCTTGAGCTGGTTGCTTCATTGAGCCGTTCAAAGCTCTCTTATTTTCCTCTCGTTTGCAACTGCTCTTGAGCTGATCTTCATCATCTTCCGATCTTAGAGTTTTTCTATCTAGAAAATTTCTTCCCCATTTTATGATTGTTCATGACTTTTCTAGATAGAGTCCCTTATTCCTTGATCAGCTCTATCTGTTCCAGCTGGTTTGTCCTTAACTAGCTGGTCTTTAATCTGTTCTCCAAGCCGATCTACTTCAGTTCTTCTGGATCAATGCTGAACTGTGGCAGAGTGTCCAACCAGCTCCCAGCTTTCCATATCAGCTTAGCTCTATGGAGGTTGGATGAGTACCCCTTGCATACAGATTCTTCCTCATTTGCATCTACGGGGGTCTCCTCGAGCTTGTCCATCCTCTTATTGCAACAACTCGCATATCTTCAGCTGACCTTCCAGCTGTTCCTTCAACTGGTTGCTCAGTTGAGTTTTTCGTACTGTGCCAGTGCACTCGATCACTGCACTTGTACTCAGCTCTACATTTGAACATCCACTTGTACTCTGCACTTGATCCGTGCTTCAACCATTCTGCATTCCTCTGCTCTTGATCTCCATTCTGCTCCTGCTCCAAATTGGTGAACCATCTTGGTGTTCCCTGCACTCTGGAAGTAAACCGATGTACCATCTTGGGCGTCCCCTTACTGTTCTAGCTAGATATCTTCGACCATTCTAGCTCAGGTATCCCCTCACTGTTCCAGTTTGGATATCTCCATGTCTACTACAGACTAAGCAAGCTGCATATTCACTTAGAGCGTTAGTACAATAGTAGAAGATTTTTGTGAATCAAAACTTAGATTCTGATCTGTAAAAATAGATCCAACAATCTCTCCTTTTTTTTATTTACACAGAATATAGATAAACATATGCGTATGTTTATGCTTGAAAATATTTCTCCCCCTTTTTGTGGGAATCAAAAAGGACTTGAAATATTGTCTCCTCCTAAACATTTAAAATAAAGCTCCCCCTAAATTAATAAAGAAATATGCTACAATTTGTTTATGGAAGTTCGGAACTGAATCTCCTACGTCTCCCCTTCTTCCGCAATCGAGAAGGATCCACTATAAGGCTTTTATTACAGAGACTCTCGCTGTAACCCACTCTTACGACCAGCAGCCGCAAGAACTCCTAGACACACCACTGCACACTAAGCCCGCAAGCTATGTGTGTAACTATACTTCTTTAATGCCTCAGTACGAAAGGCTGCACACACTTCTTTAACGTCTCAGTGTGAAAGACAAATAGACTTGTTTAACTTTTCTGTCCAAATACTATAATGGAGAGTCGTTTTTGTTTTTTGATTCACTCAGCTAATCTAATCAGCTCTCCCAAATATATGTGAGTGAATCGTGCATGAGATTTACAGTGTATGTTCAATCTCTCGAAGATAAAATCTCGCACACTGGGAAGTGCTCCTGTCCGAGCTAGTTATTCATTGTCTTCCCAGGGTTGTACTTTCTTCTTTTACATTTTGGTTTGTACAAACTCCTTTCGACTTTGCTCCTCTCAGTGCTCTCCACCCCTGTGTTTTCTGCTTGTACTCTGCTTCTCTTAAATAGCCTCTTTGCAGATGTTATCTGTTGGACACAAATTAGTAATCGTTGAAAGGTCTTCTGACAATTTTGTACTTCGCGTCATTTGTCTTTAAATGCGCTGCAGGATTTTACTCACTTTAAGCACGTGAGCACTGTATTTGAGAAACAATACGATCAAGTTGATTTAAATACTAAAATTATTTGTCGTGTAGTCTTGTTCCAATCGCTTTGCTCGTAGATTTGATAGCATCTGTCATGCTATCTAAACTGTTTTGACCTTAACCAACTTGTAGCTTTTCTCCGTTCTGGTTTGCTCTGAGCTGGTCTTTCCTTTGAGCTGGTTGCAGCCGTTCAAAACTCTATTCTTCTCCTCTCGTTTGCAACTGCTCTTGAGCTGATCATCATCATTTTCAGATTTTAGAGTTCCTCTATCTAGCAAATTGCTTCCCCATTTTGTGATTGTTCATGACTTTGCTAGATAGAGTTTCTTCTTCCTTGATCTGCTCTTGAACATTTTGTCCAGCTGGTTTGTCCTTAACCAGCTGGTCTTTAATATGCTCTCTATATCTGAGTAGACTATTCATTTGAGTTGTTCTCCAAGTGGTCTGCTTGAGAGTTCTTCTGGATCAATGATGAGCTGTGGCAGAGTTCCCAACCAGCTCGCAGCTTTCCATACCAGCTTAGCTCTATGGAGGTTGGACGAGTACCCCTTGCATACGGATTCTTCCTCATCTGCATCTACGGGGGTCTCCTCGAGCTTTTCCATCCTCTTATTGCAACAGCTCGCATATATTCAGCTGACCTTCCAGCTGGTCCTTCAATTGGTTGCTCAGCTGAGTTCTTTGTACTGTTCCAGTGATCTGATTTGCACTCGATCACTTCACTTGTACTCAGATCTGCACTTGAACACCACACTTGTACTCTGCATTTGATCTGCGCTTCAACCATTCTGCACTTCTCTGCATTCCTCTGTGCTTGATCTCCATGCTGCTCCTGTTCCAAACTGGTGAACCACCTTGGTGTTCCCTGCACTCTGGAAGTAAACTGTTGTACCATCTTGGGCGTCCCCTTACTGTTCCAGCTAGATATCTTCAACCAGTCCAGCTTAGGCATCCCCTCACTGTTCAAGTTTGGATATCTCCATGTCTACTCCAGACTAAGCAAGATGTGCATTTCACGTAGAGTGTTAGTACAATAGTATCAGATTTTGTGTGAATCAAAACTTAGATTCTGATCTATAAAAACAGATCCAACAGATGTTTTTCGTCTTAGTTTTTATACCAGATATGATTTACTTCTCGATGCTCATTTTTTTTAAGAATCAGACCTATTGCAGCTCATTTCTTCTTATTTCAGACTGCACGTATCCCTCCCCAATCTTTTTTTACTGTAACGCACGATATTAAACGATCCTAAATGACAAAATATGATTTTACTTATAAACTCTGATTTTATATTTAAAATATGATTTTGTTGGATGTTAATCAAATTTGATTTTATTAAATTAATTTATTTGTTTATTTATGTTGACTAATTGGATTAATCATACAATAACTCGATTTTTGGATGATCGACAGTTATGTCCAATGTTTCAGATGTCTGGTAGGTTTAACATGTTTTGTTTGTAATATTGCTCATATCAATTTAAATTGGGTCTGATTTATGGTCATTTTCCATCCCTTTTAAATGTATCTATACTTGTCATGGATATTTAAATGTAAACATTAGATTTAGTGGGAGATAAGTTTTGAAGATGATGGAGATAATAATCAAAGATATTGAAGACCGGAGACATGTAAAACTGAAAGCTTATGTTTAAGATTGCATTTGCATACTGCATATTACATAGGATTGGACATAGACCCATGACTGACAACCACTGATCACATAGCTCTCGGTTATCGATCATCCATTATTTAATTTTTGTATTTGATGTATGTATATGTTGAATACACATATTTTAAATTTGATTTAAAATTTATATCAGGATTAAAGTTTCATGATTAAATTGAAAGAAACTTAATTTAATGATAATTATGAAGTCATGTCACAAAATCGTAATCTAAGGGAATCCTTCATAGACTGGCTAAAAATGGCTTGCATCGACTGGGCTCACTGAAGGGTGTTTCTTTGTCTTAGAAAGTTGGTTTTAATCAGTCCTTATCCCCTCCATGACCTGGAAGCACTCTTAAAAAAAATTAAGTTCATAGCTCCTAAATTGATCATAAAATAAAATATTATGCAATGATATCATGAAACTAAGGTAATTTAAATATTGGTTTAATACCTTCCATCAACAATGCATATACGTTGATGTGTTGGGGATCCGGATCCGCCCCCCGGCGAGGCAGCGGAAGAACATAGAATAAAAGCCGGGAGACGATCAATACGAAAAATTCAATAACAGTTATCGACATACATAGGGGGTTCAAAACCACTACCTTGCTGGCACTTGTGCCTGGCTCCAACCGTAGTTACAATAACGTCGGCTCTTCACGGTAGGTTGCGGTAGATATCGCCAATCCGGTCCACGACCAGAACCGAGACTCCTTCGTCAGCCTGCACTAGAAGCACTGACGAATTCTACACGAACGGATTCTCCTCGTCGAGTTGGCCGGAAACAACTTTCCGGCGAGAGAAGCGGCGGCGGCGGCGACGACGATCGGCGGCGGCGGCGGCGGCTTATGAGAGGAAGGGGGGCGGCGGCCAACAAGCACTAGGGTTAGGGTTTTAGAGTGAGTCAATGATCAAGTGTTTGTTGGTCCGATATTTGAAGGATCAAAAAGAAACTAGCAGCCGCTGTTTAAAATAGCAATTAAAAATTTTGCGCGCTGCTAATTCTTGAGCTGCAATAGCTCGTTGTTCTTGAACAAATAAAATCATCTGAGCACCGGAGACAGATCTGGTATGATTTAAAAATCATGCGGAAGATACCAGAACTGAATCCTATATTTTAAAACAACTCAAACAGATTTATGTACAACATAAATCTGTTCGAGACTTGTGTGCGTGTGCTGCTGAAATGCGTATGCGATGCTAAGTAAAAGTACAAATCTTGTTCCCTTGAATTGAGGCAAATTGCACGACGAAATCTCAGCCATTGATTCTTTCCATCTTGAGCGTTGATTGCTTCTTGTCGCTTTCGCCATTTGAATTTAGCTCAGCAGTTGACTTCCATTTCTCGCAAATCGTCAACTGCTTCGCTACTGATTTAACACTGCGACTGGATCATCTTCTGCTGATATCTTTGATTCTTTGCGTCTGGGAATCCATGTCGACTGGATGCAAAGCTTGCGACTGCTGAATTAACAACGCAAAGTCTTCTTGCTGAATCTTTATCGCAAGAGCAAAACGCTGTCGTACCAACTTATGTAAACGACATCGTTTTGCCATCTCCAAATAGCATCTGCTGAATGCACTGTAGCTTGCGACTGGATCCTCTACGACGTCGCTTCCTCTTGCGTCTGGAAAGCAAGCTACCTGCTGAATCTTGCGACTGGATGACGTCACCGATGACGTCATCACCAACTAATCCATCTGCTGAATTCTCAACACGACGTCGCTTCTCCTCTCGCGCTTCTCTTCATCTGCTGATTCTCAATACAACGTCGCTTCAGCTTTTGCACTCAACTTCTTCTGCTGATTGTGATGACATCAAGGCTGATGTCATCACAGCTCATTCCATAATAAGCGCAACTCTCCTCATCTGCTGAATCTTCAACTGTAGCTTCCTGATGAACTTCATCGTTCCAGCTCCATCTACGCTTCTTCTTCTTCTTCTTGAATATCGACTGTTGATAGATTCATCAACAGTACTTATAAATGAAATCTTCTTCTTCTTCTTCTTCATCTGCTGAATCTTCAACTGTAGCTTCCTGATGAACTTCATCGTTCCAGCTCCATCTACGCTTCTTCTTCTTCTTCTTGAATATCGACTGTTGATAGATTCATCAACAGTACTTATAAATGAAATCTTCTTCTTCTTCTTCT